>JADLZK010002580.1:0-269113 GCA_015847255.1 Hyparrhenia diplandra
AATAGGTATACTATGAAAATATAATTAAGAAAGAATCTCATGTTAACTTAGTTAACATCCTAAAATGTTATTATCTTACCTACAAAGTTGGTCAAACTTGAAATACTTTGTGTCGTGGTGGAGGTGTCGCGGTGACCACGGATCGTAATCGATTTTGGCTAGTGCGTTCTCCGAATGGCCTAGCTGCGGAGACAATGACACAATGTTTATCTTGGTTCGGGGCAAGATCGGGCTCTAGTCCAGGTGTGATCACTATCCGAGCTCAAACGCTCGCACTGGGGTGCGTACAAGCGGGTCAAGAGAGGGAGCGGACTCCCAAGTCTCTGTGATTGAGGCTAGTGCCAATATGTGGATGAGCGAGGGTGTTTGAGTGTGTTCTCTCGCCTCTCCCTCGACCGAGCCCCTGCCCCTCCTTTTATAGTGGCAAGGAGAACAAGACATATGAGCTCTACGAGTTGAGGGGGAGTGCATAGTACAAGGAGCCATGGAGCGGCGGGTAGGTGAAAGAGCTCTCAGAGCGAGGCTCGTTGATTGGCCGGGAGCTCTCCTCGGCGCTCGGTGGCTTTGGACGTCGGAGCCTGGTCATCGTCGTCACGCGGGAATCCGGTGCAGGTGTCTTCTATCGTAGTTGGCGACCATCTCTTCGGTATGGGAGGGGCGGCCATGCGGCCGAAGTCGTTGGATGCGATGGGGTACGGCGAGGGAGCTCTCCGGTCGAGCTCTTTGGCCGGGCGGGAATCGCCGAGCTCTTTTGGAGGCTCGGACGTTGAAATTGGCCGCCGCCCGTACACGCGAATCGGAGTTTGGGCGATGGCTTTGGCGTCGTGTAGTCTTAATCGTGGTAGGAACCGATCCCGTCGGACGAGGGCGCGGCCATACCACGGATGGGGCTTGCGCAAGCGGCCAGACTTGAGGAAAGCGTGGCGACGCTTGTTGGACTCGATGGGGTATGGCGGTGTGATGGAAATGACTTCCCTCCGTAGGCGGAAGCGCTGCGGGCTCTGATGCATTTGTCGAGGGAGGTTGGCCAACCCGCACTTGCGGCTTCGCGTGGAAGACAAAGTGAGTCACGCCGTCGCAGTCCGTTGAGCTCGAGCTCGGACGAGGCGGGAAGAGGTCCTCATGTAAGAGGTCGTCGTCACGCGCGGACGGGAGCTCACTCGAGGGTAAGCTTCTTTCGAGGCGAGGATGTGTCCCTTGGTCGTGAGAGCTCGTGCGCGTCGGTACCGCGGCGGGCGGGGGCTCACTCACGAGCGCGGAGCTCTTTGGAAGGATAGCGAGCTCTTTGCGTTGGCCGAGCGGGCTCTTAGCTTATTGATGTTGAGCGGGAGCTCATCCTTGACGCCCTGAATATCGATCCCCCACAGTAGCCCCCGAGCATTTGGGAGGGATGGGAGTCTCTCCCAGATGCTGTTTGTACGGTAGCTCTTGTTGCGAGGGTTCTCACGCCAGGGAAGTGTCTTGGGTCTTGGGTGCGCGGTGTAGCCCCGAGGCTCCGTGAGAGCTGCGAGCTCGTGGAGGCTTTTCAGAGTTTATCGTGGGCTCATCGACCCATTGCCTTTCGCGGTGTGAAGATGGTGAGCTCGAACCCGATCTAGCCTCGTTGGCCGGGACCGGCGTTCGGTGGCGTGTCGTCGGATGGTCCAGGTGAGGCCCGAGCTTGTTGACTCGCTTGCACGATCAGCTAGTGGATCGACCTCAGACTCTGAGGGCCCGACCTCCGTGGTCCTCGAGCCCCGGGGGGGCAGGCGCGGGCGCCTCACTCCCCCGGGGATGAGCTTGGAGTCGTTCGTAGCCTTGATTCTGGACGCGCCTGACAGACAGGAAGCCCCGAGCCCTTCCGAGTGTTCGGGGTGCGGGCCGCCGGGGTTGCTCAGCGAAGTTCTCCGGCTCGCCTTGCTTTGGGCGGTGCAAGGAGCTCTTTCGGTCGAGCTTGACCTTTGGGCCCTGCGGCGGCGAGCTCGTGCCAAGAGTTCCGCGCTCCGGCGTCCCGACCGCTGTGTCGAGCTCTCCAGACGCCTTGCCCGTTGCGTAAAAAAGAGTCGTTGGGATCTTACCGTTGGGGCTTTTACCGTCGGTTCGCCGATTACCGCCTTGAATGCCGCGGCGGTTCGGATTCCGCCGGGTGTCATCCACGCGGCAATCTCGCGGCGGGTGCAGACGGACGTGACGGGAGGTGGGTCCCCTCGTGGCTTCTCCTCGACGCCTCCGCGAGCCGGGCTCCTATAAGCGAGTGAGGGTCGGGGAGCGGATTCTCCTTCCCGTTTCGCCTCCTGCTTTCCTTCGCCAAGAGTGTCAGCCGCCGCCTGCCGCCTCCTTGCAGATTCAGCCCCCATCTTCCCTTCCCGCCGGTAGTCCGGTAGCGAGGGCCAAGAGATGGGCTCGTGGCGACCGTCGACGGTGAAGGAGGCATTGATCGAGAGGTGTCGCAATGTCGGCGGGCTCCGTACCGCGGACGGAGGCGATGGAGTGGATCATCCCGGCCGGCGTCCCACGCGTCCGACCCGCCGGATGGGTACGTGGTGTCGTTCATCGCTTTCCATGAGCGCGCTGGCTGGTATGCCGGCGGATGATTTCTTGGCGCATCATCGTCTTGGGGCGTCGAAGCTTCCCGGCACGCGCCAACGGGGGCTTTGCTCCTCTCGACGTTCACGATCTTTGGTAAGCGGGCTGGCTGGGGATCCCCCAACTGGGAGCTTTTCAAGCACTACGTTTTTCGCCAAGATCCGCCCATGCGCCCAAGAGCGGCGGAGCGATTCCAATAGCCTCGCGTGCCGATGCGGCTTGACAGCTGGGGGAAGGTCCGCGAGACCTTCGGGAGGGTGACTTCCCCACCGCCAATCCGGGGTGGAGGGACGAGTGGTTCTACCGAAGAACGACCCGTCCCATCCTCGCCCGTGGTACACCGCCGTACCTTCGCGGCGGAGGGGAGCTCGGTGTGGCGCGAAATGCCGCACAAGAACTCGGCGGCGGAGGGTGGAGGCGGCCGTGAACAAAGATCAGGGCCGCTCCGGGATCTTGGGTTGGCGGTGAACCATATCATCGCGGCCTGGCCCAGAAGGCGGTGGTGCCCCTCCAGCGTCGGGCCCTCCGGATGTGGGAGATGGTGGAGGGCAAGGCCCCGTTTTTGGGGGCGGGAACGCCCGGTCTTACCGGCGACCAGGTCGAGTTCCGGATGAGGCGGTGACCAAGACGGCGAGAGGCCGCCGGCGCCCCTGCGATCTGCCAAACTTCGAGACATCCGCACTGGTAGAGTCCCTCGTTCGGCCCCGAACGTGTTCGTCTCGATTTGTCGCGAGCTTGTCCGACGCGTTCGAGCTCTTCGGGTTAGCGAGGTGCGGCCGTTCGGCTCTCAGCCCCCTCTTCGCCGCCGCCAGCGAGGCTTCCGCCGGGGGCGAGGGTCGTCGGTGGCGGTGGTGGCCGGGCTTCCGAGAGGGAGGGACCCGTCACGTGTCTTCGGAGGCTCTCAGACATCGCGGAGCCCGCGGCCAAAGAGGTCGGGATCGTCCGGGTCCCACGGGCCCAGCGCCCCTGGTGGTGCCGCCTCGCCTGGAGCCCGCCCCGCAGCCTCACCCGCGCCCGCGCCCGCGGGCCCACGACGCGGGAGCCGCCGCGGGCGGGCCGGTCAAGGCTCCGGGGGCGCCGGGAGTCGAAGAGGAAGACAGCCGCCCGGTGAGTCTGGCGTGGGCTGTGGCGACCTCGGACCCGGCGTCTCGGTATGAGTGTTCTGACTGTTTGTTCCGTTGCTGGCGGCGGCCGCGTATCCCGAGAAGCGCTGCGGACCGGCGTGTCGAGTTCCGGCCGGTGCTGGCTTCGGGGCGGGGGGCAGAGCACACCGTGGCGCCCGGCCGACGATGAGCTCGATGTCGGTGAGCTCTAGCTCCGTGTTGATGAGCTCCGGCGACGGGCGATGAGCTCAAGCATTGCGGGGGATCTCCGGCTCGCGTCGATGAGCTCGGGCGGCGGGGTGATGCGCTCAGCGTTGCGGGGGCGGGCTCGGTTCGGCCGGTGCGGGCTCGCCTCGAACAGAGGCGGTGAGCATCATGGCGCCGATGATGATGAGCTCGGTGTCGGCGGGCTTCAGCTCTTCGTTGGTGAGCTCTAGTGGCGCGGCGGGCGAGCTCAGCCTTGCGGGAACAAGCCCGGCGACGGGCGGCGGAGGACGACGGCGGCGGCTCGGGCGGTGGGTCCAATGATGATGGCGTTGCTCCCGTTCAAGGGGACGTTGTCGACCGCCCGCCTCGCTGTCCACGAGGAGCTTCGCTGCGCCGGGCCTTCATCGGCATCGGCCGTCCCGTGTGAGCCGGCGCGAAGACGATTTTGAGCTCGATTGAGGGGCCCCAACCGGCGTCCCTCGGGAGCATCCGCGCCCAAACCTCCGTGAGCTCCTCGGTGGCGATGGAGATGGGGACGGTGGGCCTCGGGAGGCCCCAGCCGTCGGAGGGGCTCACCGAGGGACCGGCGAGCCCGAGATCCGTCCTCGGGCGAGGAAGCCGCCGTGGAGCCTCGTCGTCGATGTCTCGATGACGAAGGATGGCGGAGGCGGCGCGGGTTGCGCGGGCCGAAGGCGAGGGCCCGTCGGGGGCGGTCTTAGGAGACGCCCCGGGTCCCTCCAGGGTGCCCTTCCCGCACACCCGGAAGGTCATGGTGGGACGGCGTCCCGATGTTCGTGCGTTATCGCGGCAAGCGCCCCCCGCGGGTGTGGGCGCCGTCCTTCCGCCCGCCCCATCTTTTCCGGTGACGCCGCGGCGGCCTACGCCCTCCGAGGATCCGTGTGCGTGCTCGCCTCGCGCAGGTTCGAGACCGCCACGACGCCCAGACGCCTTTCTTTGTGTCTCCAGAGTTACTTACAGCGTTTGCGCTTCCGAGGTGTGCGGGACTCCGTCCGGGCTAACCGGCCGGGCCCGGCCGAGAGGCCGGCGGTTTCGTCGGGAGGCTGGCTGGGCTGGCGTGCGGAAACAGCGAAGAACTCGGGCGACACAGCTCCCAACACCGGTTCCTCGAGCGCGAGACGGAGGGACGTCATCGAGTCCATTCGCGACGCGCGGAGGGCGGGCTTTCCGGGCGCGCAAGAGGGTACCAAAGCCGCTGCGGGAGGCGGCTCGGCGAGAGGAGGAGCCCGATCGTGCCACAAGCTGCAGCGCGAAGATGCAAGGGAGCTCGACACCCTCCGCCGCCGCTCGAGGACAAAGAGCTCGCGTCCGGCGGCCGGAGCGGAGGGCGGAGTCCCTTTACAAGGAGAAGACGGAGACCGCCGAGTGCCTCCGTCGGCCGCGACGTCGAGCTCGCGGGTGAGTGTTCTCACCCCAATGTTGCTGTCTTCTCGGTGTTTGGGCTGATCGTCCTCGCCGGCGGGACCTCGTATGACCGCGAGGTCGCCGAAATGTGGTCTTTGTTGCCATGCGACAATCGCGGAGAGGGACCGGCTCAACGCCGAATGATAACTTCGGCGCAACGAGCGGGGGGCTCTACCCGAGCCGTGGAGAGCGGGCGGACCGCTTCGACTTGGTTTTGAGCCGCGGTGACTCTTGTCTTTGAGCCATCCTCTTGTCTTGCGGGGAGAAAGAGAAGTCCTGAAAGCGGCAGGGGACGTCAATGACAAGGTCGGGAGCGGCTTCCGCCGAGTCTCCTTGCAGAAAACACGCAACTCGTTGCAGGGAGAAGGAGGCGGAACTTGGGCAGCCGCACCGGCGACCTCGTTGACGCAGCGCGGAAAGAGCTCGAGGCTCTCCGAGGTCGCGCGCCAAGGCCGTGAAGGAGGCCGGGACTCGGAGCGCGCGCTGGAGCCTTGCGTCCATGGTGGAAGACGCCCGCGATGCCCTTGGTGTGGAGGAGGCGGCGGACCCGCTCGTGCGGTGTCGGCCCTCCCGCGCAAGGTGACGGAGGACGCCGGCGGGTGGTCCACAAGGCGATCAGCGTCGTCTTCACGCACTACCCTCGTTTCGATGTCGACGTCGTGAAACGGGTGGGCGCCGGTGTCGACGACGCCGACTGCCGCGGAATTTCTTTGCCGCCCGAGGCCGCCACCGCGAGCTCTCTCGCCGAGCTCTTCGCTTGCCGGCGAGGAGCTTGAAGTCTTCGAGCCCCGGCCGGTGGGGATGGGGCAGCCGAGGAGCTTGTCGAGGAGGAGGGTACCGCGGAGGACGTTCCTTCCCGGCAGCCGCTAGGACGGGTTTCTCCACCTGCATAGGGGTAGAAGTTTACGAGTCCTCGTGATCGAGGGTGTTTTGTAAAAACTCGTGGAAGCGTGCGCTTTTGTTAATGGAAAGCGTCTCTCCCCTTTGCCGTACTCAATTTCTAATTCGACTTTTGTGAGCTCGTGACCTCGAGAGCCGAATGGCGGGCCGTTTTCGGCGGCCGCGGGGCGCGGGAGGTTATTAGGCAGTCGCGCCATGCTCTAAGTTCGTTGAGCTCAGGACTTAGTTGTTTCGAAACATCGTTCGGGCCAAAGGGGGAGAGCATGGGTTTTTGAGTATGAGCTCGTTGCTGAGCTCTGAGCTCGCGAACTTTCACTGAGCTCGTTGCTGAGCTCTGAGCTCGCGAACTTTTGCGAAAAAATGGTGTGTTAAAACGATGGGGTGTGCCCCCATTCCTCGTAGCCCCGAGCAAGGGCAGGCCTTTGCTCCGGGCGAAGGCTGTCGTTGCTTCGGTTTCGGTTGAGCTTAGGGTGTGAATTCGAGATGCTTGCACTGGGTTTTGCATCGAATCGGCGCTCTATTGAGCTCTTGCAGCTATAAGATTTAGAAGTACATCTTAGGGGTAAAAGCGACGTAGCTGTTCGATGTTCCATGCGTTGGTGAGGACTCGTCCCTGGTGGTCCTTGAGCTTGTATGTGCCCGGCCTTAACACTTGGTCGATGGTGAAGGGACCCTCCCATGGGGCGGAGAGCTTGTGCTTGTCCTTCGAGCTCTGGACTCGTCGTAGGACGTGGTCGCCGACGCTGAAGGCCCGTCCCTTCACGTGTCGCTCGTGATAGCGCCGCATGGATTGCAGGTACTTGGCGGAGTGGATGAGCGCGATGTCGCGGGCCTCGTCGAGCTGGTCGGCAGCGTCTTCGAGCAGCGCTTGGTTGTTGTGCTCGTCGAAAGCTCGAGCTCGGGGTGAGCCGTATTCGAGCTCGGTGGGGAGGACCGCCTCGGACCCGAAAACGAGGAAGAACGGAGTCCGTCCGGTGGCCCTGCTGGGTGTGGTGCGGAGACTCCATACCGCGGGGGAGCTCGACGAGCCATCGACGAGTGTACTTCTTAAGCCTCCCGAAGATGCGGGACTTCACGCCCGCAGATCATCCCATTAGCGCGCTCTACCCGTCCATTGGTGCGGGGGGATGGCGACAGGACGTTGTGTCGACGCGGATGCCGCGATCGCTACACCAGCCGATGAAGACCTCCCCCACGGTTGGTGCCATTGTCGGTGATGATCGAGTTCGGGACCCGAGCGGTGGATGATGCCGGTGAAGAACTTGCGGTCTCTCCTCGGCTCGGCACCGCGCGATGGGCATGACCTCGATCCACTTGGAGAACTTGTCGATGGCGACGAGGAGGTGCGTGTACCCTCCGGTTGTCCTCTGGAGCGGTCCCACCATGTCGAGGCCCCGCATAAAGAAATGGCCGTAAAGCGGGATCGTCTGGAGGGATTGGGCCGGGAGATGCGTCTGCTTGGCAAAGAACTGGCAGCCCTCGCAGCGCCGGACGACCTGTGTGGCGTCGGCGACGGCGGTCGGCTAGTAGAAGCCCTGGCGAAAAGCCTTCCCGACGAGAGCTCGCGGTGCTGCGTGGTGGCCACACTCGCCCGCGTGGATTTCTTTGACGAGCTCTTCGCCCTGTTCGATGGTGATGCAGCGCTGAAGGATGCCGCTCGCCCCACGCCGGTAGAGCTCTTCTCCCACGAGGGCGAAGGCCTTGGCCCTTCGGGCTAGTCGTCGCGACTCCTCCCCGCCCGGGGAGTGCGCCTTCCTTTAGCCATCGCAAGAACGGATGCGCCGGGGCCCGCTTTGGGACGGCCGGACTCGTCTCGGCCTCCGAGCCAGCCCCGGGCCAGCCCCGAGCTCGCGCACCAGGAAGAGCTTGCTACTAGGCAGGCCTCGGATCGGAGAGCTCGACCTTTCGGGGGCATCGATGTCCATGGGGTCCGTCCTGGGGGAGCTCGAGCTCACGCCCTCCGGAGCGGACTCCTCTTTGAGCCGTATCGAAGGCTTGCGTTGCTCGTGCATGAAGACTCCCGGGGGAACCGGCAGGCGGTCCGATGCGAGTTTGGCGAGGACGTCGGCGTCGTTGTTGAGGTTGCGGTGGGACGTGGTTGACCTCCAGCCCGTGGAAGTGTTCCTCGAGCTCGCGGACCTTCCGATGGTATGCGATCATCTTCGGGTTAACGCAGTCGACCTCTTTCATGACCTGGTTCTTGACGAGCTCGGAATCCCCCCGGACCTCGAGGTGCCGGATGCCGAGCTCGCGCGCGATGCGGAGCCCATTCACCAGCGCCTCGTACTCGGCCACGTTGTTCGAGACGGGGAACCGCAGGCGTATCGAATACTTCATGCGCACCTTTTTAGGAGAAGTGAAGACGAGGCCGACGCCGGCTCCGTACTTCTTCACCGATCCGTCAAGTGCGGGACCCGCACTCGATGTCGTCCGGCTTGGGTGGCTGCTCGGTCTCGGTCCATTCTCGCGACGAAGTCCGTCGGGGCTTGCGACTTGATGGCGTTCCTAGGCGCATAGACAATCTCAGCTCCCATGAGCTCGATCGCCCATTTGGCCAAGCAGCCCGTAACCTCAGGGCTGCGGATGACCTCTCCAAGAGGGTACTTGGAGACGACGGTGACCGGGTGGGAGTCGAAGTAGTGTCTGAGCTTGCGCCGGGTGATTAGTAACGCGTATACGAGCTTTTCGAGCTGCGTGTAGCGAGCCCTGGTGTCGGTGAGGACCTCACTGATGAAGTAGACCGGGCGCTGCACCTTGAGCGCGTGCCCCTCCTCCTCCCTCTCAACGACGAGTGCGGTGCTCACCACCTTTGAGGTGGCTGAGATGTAAAGGAGGATGGGCTCATCGACCACGGAGCGATGAGCACGGGCGGGTGGCAAGGAGTCGCTTCGGTGAGTCGAGCTTGCCGGGCCTCGTCGGGCCCGGGAGAAGCGCTCGTCTTCTACAAAGAACTTGTAGAGCGGGAGGCTCCGCTCTCCGAGCCGGGCTATGAAACGACTTAGCGGCTGCGAGACAGCCCGTGAGCCGCTACACGCATTTGACGTTCTTGATCGGCCCCATGTTCGTGATGGCGGCGATCTTTCGTGGTTGGCCTCGATGCGGCGTTCGGAGACGATGAAGCCGAGCGAAAGTAGTCGTGGGACCCCGAAGACGCATTTTTCGGGGTTGAGCTTGACGCCGAACTCGGAGCTTGGCAAAGACCTTTTCGAGATCCGGGATGAGATCTTTCGAAGCGCCGTCTTGACAACGATGTCGTCGACGCACGCTTCCACGCGAGCTTTCCGAGGAGCTCTTTGAAAACTTTCTCGCATGCACCTGCGGAAGGTGGCACCGGGCGTTCTTCAAACCGAAGGGCATCGTTACGCAGCACGAATGCGCCAAACGGAGTGATGAAGGAGGTGGCGAGCTGGTCGAGCTTGTTCATCGCTATCCGGTGGTAACCGGAGTAGGCGTCAAGAAAACAGCGTCTCGCACCGGAGGTGGAGTCAACAATTTGGTCGATGCGCGGCAAAGGAAACGGGTCCTTTGGGCATGCCTTGTTGAGACCAGTGTAATCAACACACATTCTCCATTTCCCATTCTTCTTCTTGACTAGAACGGGGTTGGCTATCCACTCGGGATGATACACCTCCTTGATAAACCCGGGCGGCTAAGAGCTTATCTATCTCCTCGGTGATTGCTTGGCGTCGATCGTCGTCGAAACGCCCGAGCCTCGCTTCACCGGCCGAGAGCCGGGTTTAATATTCAAGGAGTGCTCGTCGACTTCCCTCGGTATGCCAGGCATGTCCGAGGCTCTCCATGCAAACACATCGAGGTTCGCGCGGAGGAAGTCGACGAGCTCGCTTTCCTATTTAGGGGTGAGCTCGGACCCTACGCCAGGGTGTGCCCGTCCCCATCGACCTTTATCTCCTTGGCGTCCTTCTCGGGCTTGAATGCGCCCGCGGCCTTGTCGGGCTCAGCGGATGAGCTTGGCCCCGCGAGCTGCTTGAGCTCCTCGTACGAGCTCGTGCTCGCAGCCTTCTTGAGCTCGGGGCATCCTCCGTTGGCCCAGCGCCATCTTCGGCGGCGTCTCGCCGATCTCGATCGCGGCGTCGGCGATCGGATCGGGCGGCCTCGCGGCCCGAACGCGTGCTCGAAGGTGGAGTCGACGGTGATGACCCCCTTAGGCCCGGGGATCTTGAGCTTAAGGTAGGTGTAGTTGGGAACGGCCATGAACCGCGATAGCACGGCCGCCCCAAGAGCGCGTGGTAGGCGTTCTCGAAGGGGAGCACCTCGAATGTGAGGACCTCCTTGCGGAAGTTATCCGGGTGCCGAAGGTGACGGGAGGTCGGTCGCCCGAGCGGGATCACCGCTTCCCGGCACCACGCCGTGGATCGGGTCCGGCGAGGGTCGGAGGCGTGCTTTGGTGATGCCAAGGGCTTGAGCGCGTGAACGAGGAGGTTGAGGCCGCTACCCCGTCCATTAGCACCTTGCCGAGGCGCTGGTGCCGATGATGGGGTCGACGACGAGCGGGTACCTTCCGGTACGGGACATGCTTGGGGTGATCCGCCTTTGTCGAAAGGTGATCGCCGAGCTCGACCACTTGAGGTAGGTGGGCGTTGCGGGCTCGCGTGAAGAGGGACCGCGGGCGCTTGGACTCGTGAGCCGGAGCCCCGCCGAAGACGACGTTGACGGCGCCGCCCCGATGTAGACGCCGCCGCCGCCGCCGTCCTCGAGCTCGCGCCGCCATGGGGCTCGCCGTTCGCCTCTTGCCGCCGCCCCTTCGCCGTGCCCATCACGTGCTTCTTCGGGAGCCGGCGGTCCTTCATCTTGTGCTCGACGGGGCCTTCGTGATGCGGGCGGGGGCCTCGAGCATCTTGTCGAAGTGTTCCTTGTTGGCGAAGCCCTTCGTTTCCCTTGGGAGGCGCCGTGACGCTTATCCGTGGCGGCGACGAACTCCCTCCTCGTCGTCGCCGCCGCGGGGGACGCTTGTTCCTCTTGTTCTTCTTTTTTTGCGGGAGCGGGGGCCGGATCCGTCCGCAGCCTCGTCATCGTCCTTGGGCTTGCCCCCCGCCCGCGTGACGGCGAGACGGCGTCGCCTCCTCGGCATGCCCGGGTGGCGAGGTCGAGGAGTTCCTTCACGAACTTGGGCTTCTTGACACCGAGCTTGCGGATGAGGTTCTCGCAGGCGGTGCCGAAGGTGAACGCGGTGATGATCTCGGAGTCGGAAGCCTCGGAGAGGTTGTTGCAGAGCTTGGAGAAGCGCCTGATGTAGTCGCGTAGGCTTTCCCCCTTTTTCTGCTTGCACCCGCGCAAGTCCCAGGTCGTGCTTGGCCTGGCGTAGGTGCCCGGAAGTTGACGACAAAGACGTCGCGCAAGTCCTCCCGGCCGCGGATGGTGCCCTGCGGTGCTCGAGCCAAGAACGAGCCGAGTCCCGCAAGATAGAGAGGCGGTTACGGATGATGAAGTAGTCGCCGCCGGCGCCCGCCGCCCGGCATCCGAGACGATAGTCCTCTAGCCACGTGGCGGATCGGTCTCCCCGTCGTATTTCGCACCGAGGTCGGGGCTCGGAAGCGCGCGGGAACGGGGCCTCATGGATGCGTGAACCGAATGCCTTGGGGCGCCTCGAGCTTGAGTTCGGACGGCGGCGGTCTCGCCGGGCGACAGGCTCCGCGGCCTTTGCACGGGCGTGGGGCTGCGGCTCTTGTCCTCCCGGCGTCGTGTCGCCGCCGCGGCGCTTTCTTTGTATGTGCGAGGGCGTTTTTCGCCGTCGTCGCGGTGGTACTTCTCGCCGCTCGGGATGTTCTTGTCCGCGCGGGCCTCCGCCTTCCGTCGGGCGTTGATGGTGTCGCGTCGGCGTCGCGGTTTTCCCGCCGATCCGTCGGGGCGTGAACCTCGGGATGGGAGGAGGCCTCGTGCTCTTCCCGGCCGCCGATGGGGACGCGGAGCTCGCCGCCGCCGCACCAGCCGCCGCCACGAGCTTTTTGACTTGCTCGTGGGTCCGCGTGCTCGAGGATCCTCGGGACCGGGCACTCGCGCTAGAGCAAACGCGGCGGCCGCGGAGTTCGGGAAGCTCTTCCGAACACCGGCGGAGCTGCTCGGCTTCGTTGTCGCGGTTGATGCGGTCACGGACATCCCGAAGCTCGAGCCGTGCCGTGAGGGCGCCCGCCCTCCTTGCTGGACGAGGAGGGCCTCGCGCTCCCGAGCCGCGCCACGCCGAGCTCTTCGAGCTCTTCCACCGGGCCTTGACGCGATCGACGGGTGGGTCGCGCCGGCGCAGCGGCGGAGTTCTCAGGGGCGTATGCCTCGAGTCGCCGGAGGGATGGCTATCGGCGCTCCCTCGGGGGTGTCGCGACATGTAACACCGGGCGTGTGGGTCGCAGTCCGCGAGGCTCATCCCGCCGAGGGCGAGCTCGATCTCGTGAACCGCGGTTTGCCGGGGCTCATCACCCCGAAGTGGGAGCCCCGGCCGGGCCGTCCGGGTACATCTTGGCAGACGCCGCCCGTGAACTCGTCCACCGACAAATAGCGTCTCCACCGGGCGAGCCGGAGGACGACGTTGGCGATGGAGAAGGTGACATCACGGAAGAGGGCTGCGTAGGCTCGCGTCCCAAGATGTTGGGGAGGAAGTCCTTGATCGGGATGAAGAAGCGGTCCGCCGCTACGGACGGACCGGGCGGGTTCGGAGGACCCTCGCCCGCCGGGCAAGGGCGGAGTCGGGCGGCGCCACGGAGGGCGCGGGGGCGTCTTCACGCCGCATCGGGCGGGGTGAAGACAGCCCCACGAGGGACTTCTCCGGGCCGGCGTCGGTGAAATCGCCGGCGCCAAGCGCTAGCCAGCGGGCGCTTCGGTCGGCGGTGACGAGGAGGAAGCCATCGGTGGAAGATCGCCGCACTAGCGCGCCCCTACCCCGGGCGCGCCAACCGCCGCGGGTCCGTGTCGCGGTGACCACGGATCGAGAATCGCCCGGCTAGTGCGTTCTCCGAATGGCCTAGCTCGAGACAATGACACAATGTTTATACCGGGTTCGGGCAAGATCGGGCTCCCTAGTCCAGTGTGATCACTATCCGAGCTCAAACGCTCGTCACGGGTGCGCATAAGCTGGTCGAGAGAGGGAGCGGACTCCCAAGTCTCTCGTGATTGAGGCTAGTGCCAATATGTGGGTGAGCGAGGGTGTTTGAGTGTGTTCTCTCGCCTCTCCCTCGATCGAGAGCCCTGCCCCTCCTTTTATAGTGGCAAGGGGAACAAGACATATGAGCTCTCTGAGTTGAGGGGAGTGCATAGTACAAGGAGCCATGGAGCGGCGGGTAGGTGAAAGAGCTCTCCGAGCGAGCTCGTTGATTGGCCAGGAGCTCTCCTCGAGCGCTCGGTGGCTTTGGACGTCGGAGCCGGTCATCGTCGTACGCGGGAATCCGGGTCTGGGTGATGGTCAAGTGTCACCCTGTCTTCTATCGTAGTTGGCAGCCATCTCTTCGGTATGGGAGGGGCGGCCATGCTGCCGAGTTGTTGGATGCGATGGGGTACGGCGAGGAGCTCTCCGGTCGAGCTCTTTGGCCGGCGGGAGTCGCCTTCGAGCTCTTTGGAGGCTCGGACGTTGAAATTGGCCGCCGCCGTACACGCGAATCGGAGTTTGGGCGATGGCCCGGCGTCGTGTAGTCCTTAATCGTGGTAGGAACCGATCCAGGCCGACGGGGGCGGCCATACCACGGATGGGGCTTGCGCACGCCGGGCTGTACTTGAGGAAACCGTGGCGACTTATTTGTTGGACTCGATGGGGTATGGCGGTGTGATGGAAATGACTTCCTCCCCGTAGCCGTGGTAATCGCTGCGTGGCTACGCGATTTGTCGTGGAGCACTTGGCCAACCCCGTACTTGCGGCCGGCGTGGAAGACAGTGAGCTCTTCCGCCGTCGCAGTCCGTTGAGCTCGAGCTCGGGCGAGGCGGGAAGAGGTCCTCATGTAAGAGGTCGCCGCCACGCGGACGGGAGCTCACGGGGGGTAAGCTCGCCGAGGCGAGGATGTGTCCCTTGGCCGTGTGAGAGCTCGTGCGGCGTCGGCCCGCAACGGCGGGGGCTCACTCACGAGCGCGGAGCTCTTTGGAGGATAGCGAGCTCTTTGCGTTGGCCGAGCGGGCTCTTAGCTTATTGATGTTGAGCAGGGAGCTCATCCTTGACGCCCTGAATATCGACCCCCACACTTTGATTCTCTAAAATTTTTGGAATAACTAACAATTTAGAATGGGGAGAGTATATAATACATAATTAGTATCATTAGATAGATAGTTGAATATACTTTCATAGCAAAATTATTTCGGCATATAGTTGTTGCACTTATTTTCTATAAATGAGCCTAATCAAAATTGAGAAAGTTTGACTTGCACTTCCCATGACGTGATTCTTTTATGGGATGGAGGAAGTACCTCTCAACTAGAGAAATTACATTTATGAATTTTTTCATAAAGACTCATTATTTTATTATATAATATAATTGTTTCTCCGTATTATATGCCTCAAAGAACTCCTTACTTAGCTTTGAATGTTAACTGGTTTTCTTGCTTGGCATTGAGATTTCTTCTTTCTTACTGACCACAACTTTATTTCATATGACTCTCCTTTTGTTTTTTGAGGAATTATGACTCTCCTATTAATTTGTGGTGTTAAATGAGAGAAGAAATAATCGCTTCTAAACCGTGTCACTAGAATAGGATGACAAAGCCTACTATGCATTTTTGTAACATACCCTACTCTATGAATTGAGCAAGTAAAAGAGTAAAATGGACAACTAGAGCCATGACAAGATGACACGAAAAGTATCTCATGGTTTGGGGCGTGTTTGGTAGGGTGGCCCGTGCCACCTTGTTTCCGCCGTGAGGGGAGGGCGGTCCGGTGTTTGGGGGCGTTTTGCGTCTCTCGGCCCGGCCCTAGGGAGCCAAATCGACCCCTTCCGGCCAGCTCCTTTGCTACGCCATTTTTACGTGTTCCGCTCGAGCTCGACCGCACGCAGTGTAGCGTGTGCGATTTGGGGGCGTTTTTCGTGCGGCGGCGGGTGGCTCGCGCGGGGACGATGAATCTTCCTCCCGCCTGCTCCCCTTACGCCAAATTCATGGCCTACATCCACTCCTCCTCCTCCCGCCTTCCCCTTCTGCCGGCTCCTCCGTCTTGGCTCTAGTCTCGTGAGAGACCGACTAGGCTTTGGTGCGGTGGTGTGCGTCGAGGCTAGTGGGATCCCGGCGGGCTTCCTCCCTGTTCCCCTGCCACGGATCTACGCCGAGGCGCCGCCGGCGCGTCTTCTTCCCCGTCGGGACTCCGAGCGGCGAGCTAGGTTTCGTCCCGGTGGTGGTGTGCGGAGCGGATCGTCTCGACGATAGCGAGGATGTATATCTTGTGGTGGGTAGATCGGGCGCGTGTGAAAAAAGACCGTAGTTTTCGTCGCGTGGAAGTGAGGAATGAAGGTGTTCCATATGTTCCTGATTGTTTTGTTTCCATGGGTCCACATGTCATTGAGTGGTGGGTAGGGAAATTCCTAGGTAACAAATCTTTTCAATTTCAACGCTCATTTATAGTATAGATAAAGATAGGTTGATGTAGAATTTCAAACAAACATTGTACTATCTCCGTTTCAAATTGTAGTTTATTTTGGCTTTTTTTAGATACATTGATTTTATTATGTATCTAGGCATAACAGTATAAATAGCGACTAGGCGCAATGTAAAATCAATGTATCTAGAAAAATCAAAGTGAACTACAATTTAAAACGGAGAGATTAGATTAGATTGAGGATGTTTTCGCCTCGATCCACATGTGTTGAAATGGATTAGGTGTAATTTAGTTCAAGCTTCACTTTAGTCCACCGTAACACATGTTGAATGACACTAATCCGACAACATGTAATTTAAGCAATGATTTAAAACATTAATCCCCACGCCAAATTCGTTCCGAGCAACAAGCTGGATCGATTAAGCTCTCTGCAGTGCGGCCGGCCGGAATCGTAATCTGACGGGCCGTGGTCCATCGTCGGACCGGGCGAAACGGAAGTCAAGTGAACGTGGCGTGGCCGTGGCGTGTCTGTTCCTCTTCCGTGGCGTGGCCGTGGCGCGTGTGTTCCGGTTCCCTGCTGCTGCTCTGCCGCCCGTGGCCCATCTGGCTGTCTGTCGGTACCAACTACGATCGATCGAGAACGAGACGCGCAACGGTTGCGTCGTCATCCGTGGACTGCCACGACTTTGACCATTGCTAGCTCGCTTTGCAGGAGTAGCCGATCGAGGATTTGATGATGGCCGATCGATCACCCGGCGGGTAGCAAGCAATTCAAACAATTGGTACGCATTCCTTTGATTCCCTTCCATCCCTGGCCAGGGAATGACACTGGTGTTGTCAATTGGTTTGTGGCGGTCACGTGTGAGAGTCGGGAGTCGACACGTGCGTGGTTGTAGACAACGGAGCACCCAGCAAGTCAGTCACCACAGCCAGGCCTCAGCCCGGCCCCGCCCGTCGGCGTCAGCTCCATCTTCTTCACCGCGTAGGAGACACCGCCTTGCTGCAGTTTCACTGTAGCCATTAACACCGCCTGCTACCATTGCCGGCAAAACATCTCCATGGTCGGTAAAAATCTGCGGCCAGCACCACCGCCATTGTGGAGGCATCGGGGAAGACGAGCTCGTACAGGCACCGGGGAAGACGAGCTCGTGCAGGCAAGGGAGAACTCGAACTCGCCGGAGCCCGGCCCGGAGAAGGAAGCTGAGGCTGCCGTGGCCGGTGTCGTTGCCGCACCGGGCTTGTCGCGGTCAACGTCGCGCGCGCACTTCCCAACGCTTGCCGCGGTCACCGCAGCCAGGACGCTCGGCCACACGCGCACAACGCCGCCCACCGAAGCCGGAGCCCTGGACAGGACCACCGCTCGCTCATTCGGCTTCCACCCACGACCGAGCACATCCACGCGCTCGCCGCGGCCGAGCCGTGTCAACAGGGACGAGCCAGGCCGCATGGGCGGCGCGGCGGCAACGCCGTCGTGGATGGTCATGTTGGAGAAGGTTTCTTGCCGCAGGGGGAGCAGCAGGCGGCCGGCCATGATATGTAAAGGCGGTAAGCCTTGAGCAAGTCGACGACGGAGGTGCGGCCGACCATGGGCGAGCGGTACAGGCGGATGCCCGTGCCGGCGAGGCAGTGCGCCAGCCTCTGCGCGTCGTCGCCAGGATGTGCGCCAAGAGGTCCTGCGCGCACCGGAGCAGCACAGCAGCGCGTGCAGGTCGACCGTGTCGTTGCTGGCTGCCGAGCCCCGGCGTCTCGCCCGCCGCGCCCACGCGCTTCTGGTGGGTGCTGTCAGTGGGGAACCGTCCTCCGTGGAGGCAGCGGGCGGGCAGGCCCTGCTGCGCTGCTGCAAGCGCTTGATGCAGTGCAGATGTCGTCGCGCTCGTGGATCATCAGTTTGTTCGTCGAACATTTGTTCGCTTGAGGGCTGGGCTGCCGCCTGCAGCGCAAGAACGTGACACGGCCATGGCACGGCCACGGCCGCAAGCCACGCCTCGGCCCTGGCGGCGGACACAGCAGAGGGCGGACGAGGCAGCCCTCGGCCATCGGCGGCATCGCGCAATGCACGGCGTCACGGTCGGCAGACGCTCGAGGCGGCAGGCCAAGATCCCCGGCCGGGGCCCCGCGCAACAAACCCGACGGCCAGGGCGTGGCCGAGCCCGTGCCTAGCTGGACAGAATCCGGCTGGATCCGGCGAGGGACCCACGATAAAACCCCTCCGCCGTCCCGGTCCAACCCATCCCCATTCGATTTCAATTCAATCCCCAATTCGATTTCTTCAACGGCATTCGCCGATTTCTTCAACGGCATTCGCCCCCAACCAACTTCACCGCCTCACCACGCACCACGAACGCCACCGCCCCGGCCGCCAATGGCGCCCTCCGCCTCCAGCGCGCGGGAGGGCTTCTCCGGCGGGCGACCCACTCCTGCGTGGGTGCTCCTCGCCCGGCCGCTCCACGGCGCCGACTTGGAGCTCGCAGGCACGGGAGGAGAGGCGGACATCCTCCTCCAACTCGTCGCCTCTCCGGACGTGTCCACCGCGTTCCTCGACGGTTCCCTCCTCCCCAACGACGCGGCGCAGTACCGAGTGGAAGGAGCGGACATCTCGGGAAGGATTCTGTTCGCGGCGCCCCCGCCGCGGGCTGCTGCCGACTCGCACCTCGCCGTGTGCCGCCCGCTCATCAGCGGCGACACCGCCAAGGGAAGGAAGGAGCGCCATCCCGGCGTTCCCGGAGGACGAGTTCGGCCACGCGCTGTCTGAGCAAGCACCGACGGGCATCTTCTACGATCGCGAGGCCAAGGGCGGTGACGGTTTCTTCGTCGCCCAGATGAAGACCACGCCGCCCTTCGCTACCGCGCTCATCTACTCGAGCGACGCAAATGGGTGGAGCGTCGCCGGGGTGCCAGCCGAGCACCGCTGGAACGGATTCCACGCCACCTCGGTGGTGTCGCAGGACCGTGGCCGCTCCTCTGGCTTCGTGTTCGTTGATATGCCCCACCGTGGGCTCCTCCTTCTCCACCCGCGGCGGCTCGACGAGGCGCGTTTCATCGAGTTACCGGTTCCCGAAGGCGGCGAGCCCATCCACGACGGCCAGGCTTCAGTCGACACCTCTGACGGGCGAATCGTCTTCGTCGTCTTCGAGGAGGTTGAAGAGGGGACGCTCGTCCGCTTCTGGTCTCTCTCCGAAGACGAGCGCCGCTGGAGCTCCAATACCCACCTCAGCTCCGACCTGGTCTTCGGCCGCGACTCCCAGCTATGGCCGCTCCGCCTCAGAGTACCTCGCGTGGGACCGCTCGACCCAAACATCCCCACCCGCGTGATCGTCGGCGATGGTACGTCCGCTTACTTCCTCCATGCGACCCCTGATGAGATGGCGATGGTGAGAGTGAGCCCGCGGGCGCTGGATTCGGTTGTGTGGCACATCCCACCACCACCGACGACTAGCTGGGGAGAGGTCATAAGCACAGTGGTCAAGGAGGGGAAGCACGCTGGAGCGGTGGCTTTCGACGCGGTGAAGAAGATGAGGCCGTACGCTGACCACTTGCCTGCGGTGGTTCAGCTCGTCGGAGCTACTTGGAACTTACCACATGCTGCTGTTGCTTTGACCACGGCTCAGGCGATACAAACCATTAACAACTACTTTACTATCTCTGAGCACTGTTCGACATGGCTGTGGCAGAATCGTCCAGGTGCGGGAGCTCTCAGCATAGTAGTGGGCTCGTTCGAGGAAGCTGACCGGGTGCTCAAGGATTGGACCGATTGGGGAAAGCCGAAGAATATCATGGTGGATCCGGCATCAGAACTGCCTAAACATGATTGGGACACTATCCGTTTTTTCCTCAAGGACAATGGAGGTTATAACCTCGTTCAGCATCACGAGGATGAGTGGCAGATGGTCATCCCTGCACCCTCTTCGTTGCCTGATACACCCTCTTCTTTGCCTGACACGCCCTCTTCTTTGCCTGGCAATTGATCTGTTGATTCTCTTGTGCTGGCTACAGATGCTTACTCTATTGGTGCACACATCATGTTTTCTGATCAGTTTTAGGCACTGTTTGTTTAGCCTGATTAGTTCTGTCGATATGATGTTGGTTTAGTGATGAATTGGTTCAGTGTGGTATACTCCATGCGCCAGACAGACATCGAACTGTGTCCTCCATGCGTGACTTTTGCAAATATACATTGGTTGTGAATTGGTTCAGTATGGTACTCCATGCTTCGTGCAGTCATTCATATTTCTGTCACTATTTGGAGAGGTAGTGACTTGAATGTGTCCTGTCATTATCAATTTGGATAAGTGACTTTTTGCAATGTAGTTGTTGGATGTCAGGAGTTTTTTTTTTTTTGACAGAAAAACGGGGCCGAAGCCCAGTAAATCGGACAGCAACTAGCTGTCACAATTGTACAACAGTTTTGGAGTACAAGATCCCTCAAAATAGTAATTAGACAACTATTTTTGTGAGGGGATTGATTACATAACAATACAGGATAACTGCTAGATGAATTTTGTTTCATAGCCAGGAGAGCTAGATCATGAGCCATATAATTATGATCTCTAGAAACATGCTCAACTACTGCATTTAGCTGCTGACAGAAAGAATGTAGGCTGGGAGTGAACTGAAGAAGTCTCCAATCCGGGCATTCCATTGTTGTACTATTCGCACAGTACTGAGCCAGCAACTTACTGTCAGTGTTGAAGGAGACCTTGCTTAATGAAAGTGTAGAGCAAATAGTGGCTGCAAGGTACAGAGCCGTAGCCTCTGCTTGAAGAACCGATGTGCAGTTGTGGGAAGTGGCCACAATTTGATACTTGAGCAGTTTGGTTTTGTCGAAAATGACAATACCTAAGCCTGCTTTTCTTGACTTAAACATATCATCGTCTGGAGCAATTGCTGCATCAGTGAAGCATATAATGTCAGCCATGGCCAGAGATCACTATAGAGTTTAAATTGGTGTCGAACTTCAGAGAGCAGTAGCTTAATTTCGTTGTTGCCGGCTTCGATTGTGTCAATAATCGTTTTTTTCAAAACTTGACAGATTTTGTTATGTAACAACGAGTGGGATGATTAAGAAAAAGTAAAGCTGGTTAACAAAGAGTGTGTTTTATAAAGAATTTATTTGAAACCATTAATGATTATATATTATAAATTTGGGCTAAAGTTGGACTTGTTTGACTAAAGATCAATGGGTGTGTTTAGAGACCCAAGTTTCTCTCCAAAATTTACGCACTCTCATCACATTCTATCACATCGAAATAATAAATGCATCAAAAGAAGCATGTCAGGTATGTTGTAGGTAAAAAAAAATAAACTAATTACATAATTTAGATATATACTTGTGAGACGATTCTTTTAAACCTAGTTACCCTATGGTAGGATAATATTTACCACAAACAAACGAAACGTCTACGCAGTCTTTTCGGTTCGCTACCGTGTCAAATTTTGGCTAGAATTACCGGCATGTTTAGTTCCTGAAAAGTTATCCCAAAAAAATGTTACGGTGCCTGTCACATCGAATTTTTTGTCGCACACATGAGGTATTAAATATAGGTAAAAAAAACAAATTACATAGTTTGGTGAAAAGTACGGAGACAAATCTTTTTAAGCCTTGTTAGTCTAAGATAGGACAATAATTATCAAATATAAACGAAAAATATTACGGAAGCCGAACCTAAAATATTTCACCAAAACACTTATCTTTGCCCAAACGTTTACTAGGTTCTAAACACACACAAACTTTTTCTTCCTCGAACGGAGTGCAGCTAAATTGGAGGTGTAAACAGCGTAGCAGGGGCCAGGGTACATAGCGGTAGCGAGGACATGACCTGGTGAAAAGATGGATGGAATCGTGCCTGGGCCATGGTGCTGGCGTGACTGAGCAAGACAGACTTGCTCTAGCCGTCCGTGCCGTGGAAGTCTCGCCGTGCGCCTGTGGAGGCCGAGTAAAATCACCATATGCATGCATCTCAACCAACCACTAATTAATATGCGTCTTTAAAACTACTAATTAATGTTTTATTATTAGAACAGTACAGTACAGTATTACTCATCTCTTAATTACTCCCTCAGTTTCACGTGGAAGATCGAATGCATTTTTGGTTTTTCCGGTTCTTCCCTTAAACTTATTTTTTTTTTTGTGAAACCCTTAAATGTTTTTTTTACTTGAGCCAATTCACGTGCGATGAATATCCCGAAATCATGCTAAGAGCAAGTATTATGGATACGCCGACTCACCGGCTGCAGGACGCGACAGGTCATCCAAGCTAGTGGCGGACCTCACTGATGTTTAATACTTTACTATGATGTGGAAGAATCGGATTGGAGTAGGAGTAGCTAGAGTGTCATTTCGCCCGTTGTTTGCGGCGTTTCACATTTTGTCCACTTCGTTCTCTCTCATGATTTCTCGTCCACTTTGGTGGACCTCTCATGATTTCGCCCGATTATAATACATGCTCTAACAGAGGCCGGTTGTTATTGGAGAATCGAAGATGAAAATCATGACCGACCAACACGTGTTATTGCCCACCTCCATCAAGGTTGAAGATGAAGTGTTGCCGCCCTCCTGTCTCGCGCGCATGAGCAATAGTTGCACTAGCGCCTGAGTCGTTGGAGGTTGCGGCACATCGAAAGAATAGGGATGATGAGGGGGCGGCAGTGGAGGAGGAGCTAGCTGCGAGGTTCGGCTGGTCGACGAGCCTCGGAGGGAATGGACGACGCTTGGGTGCAGGCTGAGGAAGAGGAATGTCTTTGTGTGCGTGGGGGTGGGGATGTACTGGATAAAAATGGGATAAAATATGAAAAGAAAACAAAAAAGAAAAATAGTGGTATACTCTCTTCATCGTTAAACAAATGCCGTTATGGTATTCATGCCGACCAAAACAATTAAGTCTTACTAGGTTTATAGTGAGTTTACTACGTAATATAGATTCAACAATTTATCTAATAATATTCAGATTTGAAATCGGTTACACAATTGCACGCGATCTCGGCTTGAAGGCGTGCGTGTATCAAAGTTGTAGTGCTCAATCCGATGGAGTAATTATGTAATTAAAACTTTTTCGACATCCTATGTGTGGTTGCAAGCGAGCGTGTTGTGATGGTAATGAAAGGAAGAGGTCACGAGTTCAAATACACACATGTCCGTATTTAATTTGAGTGGAAAAATAAAGTGACTTGTAGTTATAAAAACAAAAGTAACTTCTGATTTCTTCTCTCTTTTTTTAATGGACGTACTAAATCCGTTCTAAATTGTAGTTTGTTTGACTTTTTCAATCCCAACTTTGACCACTCATCTTATTTAAAATTTTGTGTAAAATATCACTTCTTTTTGTTATGGATTGCTTTATTGACAAATGGTCTTTTAAACGACCAAACCCTACCACAAGCTATATTCAAACGACCAAACCCTACAACAAGCTACCAGGAGTAGAAGCCTAGTTGGCTCTTTTTTAGTGCAAGGACATCTTGAAGCTCTTTGAAAAATTTCAGTCTTTTGATTCATGTAACCTTAATAAAGGCAACTCAACTTTGTTTTGGTTAGATATTGGGTAGATCAAGATATGAAAGACAAATACCCTCCTCTACCATGAAGCCAAAATGCTCAATAAGATTCTTTCTCAACCATCAGTTGGATAGGATCTTCAACCCTCTCCCTCTCCCCTCTCTCCCTCCCATACTCCCTCCCCTTTAGATAGAGACAAAACATTTGCTCAGCTAAATGAAAATTAGGACATTATACAATCTAGATCTTGGGATGTTGGAACATATGACACATGGACATACTTCTGGGGTTCCATAAGATTCAGTAGCAAGAAGGTTTACAAGCTGTTAATAGGCTTCAATCCAACCTCCCCTCTGTTCAAATGGTTATGGGCATCTAGTAACCTTGGAAATAGGTTACACACAAGAAACATTCTCAGAAGGAAAAATAGAGATCTTGATGGGACTTCTCCTGTGTCCTCTGTGATTCAGGAGGCTGTGGAGAAACTTGCTTTCATCTCTTTTTTGAATGCAACTTCAGCAAGGAGTGTTTGGGCCACCATACCCACTATATGAAATCTAAACCTTAGCCCTCTAGAGATGATAGCCGACTTTGATAATGATATTTTTAGATAAGTCATCATCGCTGCTTGCTGGGTCATTTGGAAAATCAGAAACAAAATCATTTTCAACAATGGTCAAAGGAGCATCAATCTATGGAAAGCTAGTTCAAGGAGGAACTAGGCCTAGTGTGCATCGAAGCCAAGCCCTAATTCCCCTGTTGTTCTTGTCAAAAACGATACAAATAATTGCCATTTCTTATCCAAGAAAGCAATTTTGCAAAAAAAAAAAAAAAAAAAGAAGAAGACATAAGACAACATGACATGCCAGTACTGACTCTTTTCAATCATTACATGATTATTATGAGGAAAGGACTCTACCTTCTACCTCTAACATAATCACTGACCCCCTAAAACCTTAACTAGGACATGGTCACAAATATTGAATTCAGTGCAACCAACGTAGCAGCTATAGATCGGGCATGCCAATTCCAGCTTTATCATCGTAGGTTTTCTCCAGTACAAGCTCAATCGGTGTATCTTTTGGGCCAGCTGCATGATTAGATGCAGACAGTCAGATCAATAACAGAACACATCCTGTAAGAAAATGGCATGCCAAGCAATGCTCAAACAGAAACAGAATGCATTTGCTTGCATGGAACGAGAAAACAGACCATACAGAAAAGGCAGAATAGTACTATATCAAAATGTGTGCTTAACATTTATGCAGCCTATATCATCTTTGGATCTTATTCATAACTACTGCCCAAAACAGAACATCAACGCCTTTTTCATTCCATACTAACCCAAACTATATACCATCTAACAAACATCATTTACAGTTTCAAACATGAATCTACAGTACGGTGATTACTAGCGTAAGGAAGGACAAATAAGGAAACATCATCAAACATAGCTACCATATGCTTGTTTTAATTTTACGGCAGAAAAAGTTCCACTTAGTTTAGTTACACCCTCTTTTAGGGAACAAATGCAGCTTGGAAAACACTGTATAATGACTAATGAGCATGTAAGATGTGTTTTCAAGACATGCTTGATGTGGATCACCATCTGTGAGCTTAAAGAAGTTTTTATGAGACATGTGACACGGGTCTTGGTTTTTTTCTCCCCTTCAGAATTTCTGGCTGGGGTATCACAGCACCTGATGCATTCATCCCCCTAGCAAACCGTACTTTGGTCCCATCTTCCAAATACTTATATCCAACCTTACATGGTTTCCTGTGGTACCGTAAACATTGTGTTCACAAATGATTTTAATAAAAGCAATATCTCTATAGATAGTTAAACATGGCCAGTACCATATACATACCCAGTGACAGGATCAACTACTTGGACATTTGAAACATGAAGTGGAGCTTCAATCGAGAAAATACCACCTGTGTGCCCCTCCCCTTGCTTAATGTGTTTCTTAATCTGAAATGACGATAGCTCAGATATTTACGGAGTTCCTGACATGCAAGAGGAGGTAACACATGATAAATGAAAATGATGTTTTCCCCTTTGCAGGTTGCAGTTAAAAGTACCCAGCCAGAATAGACAAGCAAATATACGATGCAGTTTTAGTAAAGATATAGTGATATGAGAAACATGACAACAGTACAGTTTTGTTGTTCTTGTCTGGTACTACCAGAGCTGTTCCACAAGACAAATCTTTTGACTATGATGTTAGACTTATAATTTTATTGAACTTACTAATTATGCGATGATGTCCATATGCAACAATTGAAACGGTACACAGGTGCTCCCCAAAAAAGAATCAGAAAAGCAAGTAAAAGGACAATTCAAAATATGAATAACAAGAATACTGGTTTGTTACACATCAATAAATTGTATTTATCCTATACTCTGCAATCAAACAAACTATAAAAAAATGGATATTGGCAGGTGTGGGTTTGTTCCCCTCGAGTGGCACTGCTATTCTTTGGTATCTAACCAATTCATAAAGCTACAGGCCCACATCCACTTATAGATACAGAATGTACACAAGTATTCAGTTCTCACTGACTATTAACATGTGCTCTCTTAATACTTTGCTATCTCTGTGCCATGATGGATTTCCAACAAGCACACATACCTTTTAAACTTATTTAAAGGTGCCAATAAGAATGTACTTGATAAGTTTATCACGGTAAAACTTTTTCCCGCAATCTTTATTTGCAATGGTGACATGTTTCACCGGTAAAGGTTCAGGGTGCCCCAATGCAGCACTAACAGAGCCCCATGTTGAATCTGCACTCCAAATTCTAGACTGTCCAATACATCCTGTAGAAAAACAAACAGTTCAATAACAATGAAAGCTAGAAGAAGTATAAGAACTCTACAGGAGATATATGGTATCTTATCGAGTTTGTTACTATTCATTGACTGAATTAATTAGTTCCTGGATAATCTTGGTAAATTGAGTGTACAACTCAAGATACGCGTCATCTCTGCATATGAAGTACCTAAATAAACAATGAGGGGTCACTCACTGCTGTTATAAATTTTTCAGCACTGGTGAAGATGGCTAGAAGAGAATAAAAAATCAGCATTATTCAAAAATCATAACATGTGATGGTTCTCACTGAGATATGAGCAATAAAGTTTTAATCTTTTTTTTTCTCAGAAACACAGAGTTTTTATTAAGAAAATAAATTTTTAATCTTAGATATGCTTTCTAGCTCACAAAAAAATTGAAATGCTCTGATAACATCTACGGTTTTGATATATAATGGTAATTTGCACCCATGACTGAGAAAGTACAATGCATTTAAAGTCTCTTTGTATCATTATATCGACAAATTCTGAAGGCTTTATATCAACAAATACTCAGTCTACTAGAGACATAACCAGGGAGTGCCAAAGATACCTTTACAAAAGGACCAATAGCTATGGTATGAGCTCTCTGCTTCCACCTTCCAGTAAACATTAAGATGGTCCTGCAAATGATCGAGCTTATGCCCAAGCAAATGTTCCCGGTTCACTTGTTCTTGTGAAATACTCCGTCTCCACATTTCCAACTCCTTTTTTGTCTGTTTTATCCTCTTTTCTAATTCTCCCAGCACATCTCTGTCCCGTACCCACAGTTCCTCCACACCTTCAAGTTTCCCCCATCTCCATAGCTCCTTTCCACACCTACTCAACCTTGTTAAAACACTCTTCCTCCTCTAGCTACCTCGCCTCAAACTTTCTCATCACCTGCATTGTGCATTGGCTTTCCAAAGTTCCTATCATCTCTTTCCCCAACATCCATTAAACCCTCCACTGCACAACCATGAAATATTGTCTTGTTCATAGCCTCATACAGCAGCCATAGAAGTTCTCATGTGCTCTATTTATTTCCTTGACTCTCCGTGTATACCCATATATCTCCACTTCCACCCATCCTGCTCCTTGACCTGCACATCTATATGATATTTTGACATGCTCTTCAAATTGACATCAACACCCCTTCTCCAGAACATCCAGAACATTGCCAAACCCCTACTGGTTCTAACTTCCAATCCCTTGCTACTTTTTGCAACCATATTGGGCATCTCCAGCTTCCATCGAAACCGTTCCATCCACTTCTTGTCATGTTAAATTTCTGATGACAAAAAAGAGGATATACGGGGCCTCCCGCTTCTGGACATCCAGAAGCCCACAAACTGCCGGGCCTTTCCCCAATCCCCGGCAGTTCCAGCTTATAATCCTCATTCTTCCAGGCAGGATTGGCTGAGCAATCCCGCCTTAATATTAGGGAAATCTTCAGTCCTCTCACCTGGAAACATCCTCGCCTTCTTATGTTCCTCCTTATCTTCTTCCGTTCTACTTCCTAAGCCTCTTTTATTACCAGGATGCTCCAGAACAGTCTCTGCAGAAACTTCTATGGTTGGAGGCAACCTCTTGAAAGTCCCCTTTGTGTGCTTCTCCGTCACATACCCTTCCCTCAAGTCTTTCCCCTCATCACCACTCAGACTCCCATACTCCAACCTTTCATCCCTCAGCTCCGACTCTGAGTTTACATGAGATGAATCTTCAATTGATAGCGCATTTTGCTCCTCATTTTCCCATCTCTCCACTTCTCTCATCACTGTCCCTACTCTGTAGCTGTGGGCGACCACCTGAGTCTGAGATAGATGGGTCCCAATAACGACTGTAAGGGTCGCTTTGGGCACTGATTGAAGTTGGTGAGACTCTTAGCCAGTCCCCAAATTGTCTGTCTTGTGACAGCCAATCCTCTTGGTCACATTCTTTGTACACATGACCCAGCAGTCCACAATTATAGCAAAAATTCGGAAGGCACTCGTACTGAAACCGGCACCAGAATTTCTCCCCTTCATTCTCGCCCTCCATGGTCACCCCTCTCCTCAACGGCTTCCGGATGTCCAGGCGCACCCTGATGCGAAGGTACCGCCCAACAGCGGAGCCATCCGGATCAGATTCCACCTCAAAAATATCGCCAACGCTCTCACCGATCACCTCACCCGTTTCTACATTCATCAGCCCGATCCGCAGGTCCAGCACCCTAATCCATATTGGAATAAAATTGAACTCCAGATCACCCAATCTCTTGGAGGGATCAAGATCAGCCACGACCAGCAAATCTCCCCCATACTCCCAGGGCCCCTCTGAAATCGCAATGTCCTTGCCGCCCGGTTGCAGGAAGGAAAACAGGAACAGATTGTCCCCTAGCTCCTTGCATCTGATCCCTTTCTCTGGACACCAGACCTCGCCAAGAGTCCAGGCAATGTCCTCGCCGTACCCCGGCAAGGAAGAAAACAGCTTACCCACAGCCAGCGGAGTCTCCCCGATCTCCTTGGCGCTCTTCCTCCAAACGCCCTTCACCCCCTCCTCCTCCTCCGTCAGCTCGAACACTCTCGTACTTCTCCCCGACCCGCCATTCCCCACCTCTCGTGGCACTTGAGGTATGAATAACCAGCTGGGAAATCTCGTGGATTGGAAATTTGGAAGTGGATGTGATTTTCGATTCGGAGGTTTGTGGAAGGAAAAACCAATCTGAAACCCTAGCAATAGGCCTGAGAGCTGGAGTGCAGATTCCAGAACCGTCTCCGGAACCCCCTCACGAACACGAACTCACGGTGCGAGAGATGGTTCGCGCCATGGGAACTGGGCCTGAGTAGTGAAGCGCATGGGCTCATGGGAAAGGGGCTGCCCTGGTAGCTCGGGGAATAGCCCAACTTACACATTTAACATTTTTATTTTTCTCAGATCTCCTAAAAATAAAAAATATTTTTTATACCATTTCCAAAAAAAAAAAAAAATATTTAATGTTCCTCAAACTGTTTAGTAAAATAGCTGTTTAGAGACGTTTTATGGTGAAAAAAAAAGAAGAGCCTTAGCAATCAAAAGTTTTTTTTTTTTAAACCCAGACAAGGTCTGAGTACATGCCACGCACAGCAAACATTGCACGGAGAAAGCAAATCACTCAACACCAAGCAAACCTGATGTGATTTTTATTCATCAAGTACAGTAGGTATATATCTGTATCGTGGTACACTAGTACAAAGCTTTTATGAAGATGGGTGCTAACGCATCACATCTCTGCCACAAGCTTAGACTGAGCTAGCGCCAGATCGAACGTGTTGAAGGAGTGAGGAGCCAGCGTGACCTGCATCTGCTCCGCAGCGTTGCTCAGCTGGCTTTTCACCGGCGCAACCTGCAAACAAGCAAGTAAGTTTTGGGTTCAGAATAAGCTCTACTAATCAAGAGTAAGGCTTCTTTCAATTCAGAAATAACAAGTTTGATATATGATCATGGGTACAAACCTTGTTTGGGTTACTGAAAGAGTTCTCATCCATAACGTTGCCAGATGTGAGAACAGTGGCGGTTGATTCGAGCGAGTTGACACTGGCCTGAAGTCCACTTGTGGAAATGGTGAGGCTAACAGTGTCCGACCCAAAGTTTACAACCTGCACAAAAGCTTCTTGATTGAGATCACTACAGGTTTGTAATCCTTTATTTAGGCGCAGGCTGGATGGATGCTTGGCAGATTTACTTGCCTTTACTCTAAGGAAGCTATTATCTGAATCCTGCCACGTGATTGCAGATGCAGCTAGCGAACTTGAGTACCGAGAACTGATATTAATTGGATGGATCATGGCACCACTTGACTCCCGGAAAAGTGTCTGCATCCAGTAACTAGGAGTTCCGTAATGTTGCCAGGAGTTGAAGACAATAGCATCCGGGTTCCACCTGATTGTTTTGTTCAAACACAGCCATCACGACATTAGATCAACAAGCACACAAGAAACAATTAGAGAATAAAACCATGATGAATACTAACGTTTGATCATTGTTGTTCACAAACAGTGGAGCGTAACTTGCCATCTGAACAATATCACTGCACAGAACCAACAAAAGGTCATCTACCTCACAGTAAAGACTATCTTGGTAGTAGAACTGGAGCAGGCCCAAGACAACTAACATTTGAATGTCCAAAGACAATACTTCCACATTTACCAGCAAAAATATCAATTAACCAACTTGCGATCAAAAGGAGAGATCACCTGTTTTTCTCCAGACCAGTAAGGAAAGCAGCTTCAGCCAATGAAGCAAGAAGACTTCCTCTACCTGCATCACTTCTCCAGACAGCGTACTCACTCACAAAAGCCTGTGTTTGAATCATTTCAGTAACATTTTTTTACTGTATAGACAGGATATGGTGATTGGAAATAAGCAAGAAAACAGTTGTAGTTTCAGAGAGTCTTCAGAACATCCAAATAAAATCACACATCACATAAGCTCCATATAAGTATTGCTCATAAGGATTGGTCACGACAGACATGGTTTCGGATCAATGTAAATGATTCATCACAAAAGAGGCACTCATAAGGATGCATGTGAAAATGAGACTTACCTTGGGTCCACTACGGGATGTTCTATCAAATTGGCTTCTCATGTTAAACAAAGTCTTAGAATCAGTATATACCTAGAAGAAAAAATCACTTTGAATTTAAGAGAAGGCAAGTTGACTTTGACAATGAATAATTAGATAGAACTGCTGAGAAAAATGAAACAAACAGACTTGACAGTAAGAACTTTACATGGAAGTCATACAAATCTGCAGGATGGTCTAGAGGTCTAGATGAACCATCGCAGTTTGAAATCATTTGAATATCTGGATAGGCCTCTCTTATAGCATTGTAGAATTTGAGGTAATTACCTGTTTAACAGATATAAATACTATCATTCATTCAATGCAACTAAAAGCAGGCTTCATATGTAAGCAAAAGAAAACTATAGGTGAAGTATATCCTTTATGTTCAGTTTAAGTAAGTCTCTTTGCTAGTATAGTGACTGCATAATTGCCCTTATGCAGAAGACCTTTTCTTTTAAGGAAACTTGTGCGGAAGAACTTTAACTTATTTAAAGGATGCAAATAAAAATGCAGTTGATAAGTTTACCGCGGTAAAACTTTTTCCCGCAATCTTCATTTCCAATCGCGACATGTTTCACTGGGAAAGGTTCAGGGTGCCCCATTGCAGCCCTAACAGAGCCCCATGTTGAATCTGCACTCCCCCTTGCAAATTCTAGACTATCCAATACATCCTGTAGAAAAACAAACAGTTCAATTCAATAACAATTAAGCTAGAACAATTATAAGAACTACCTAAGTCTACAGGAGAAATATAGTACTCCCTCTAGGTTGGTAAAAGAAGTCGTGTTGGATGACGACACAGTTTCCAAAGGCATGATTTTGACTTCATATTTTTTTAAACATATTTATTGGAAAGTGGTATATGTATACTTTTATGAAAGTATACTTCAAGACAAATCTATTCATATGTTTTTCATATTTTCAAACACAACAACTTAAAAGTTATTCATGATTTATCTTCCCAAATGTTTGACCCAAACCTTGTCCAAAACGACTTCTTTTACCATCCTCGAGGGAGTATCTTATTGAGTTTATTACTATTCATATAAACAGAACTAATTGATTCATGGACGACCTTGGTAAATGTGAGTGTACAACCCAAGCTAAGCATCATCACTGTATCTAAACTACCTGAATAAAAATTATGAAGACAGCTAGAAGAGAATAAAACTTCAGCATTGTTCAAAACTGATAATATGTGATGGTTCTCACTGTGATATGAGCAATAAAGTTTTAATATTTTTTTTTGCTCAGATACACAGGATTTGTTAGTTTTAATCTTGGATATTCTTTCTATCTAACACTGCTTAGTCTACTCAAGGTATACCTTTACAAAAGGAGCAATAGCTACAGTATCAACTTCGTCCTGGTGGCTGATTCCTGAGTAAGAGGGAAATTCCATCAGATAAGAAGCCACAGTGAAATGGGATTCAACAAATCTGAAAACAATTACCATTGTTGAATACCCAGATTGGGGCAGCACCCAGGTCCTCCGCAAGCTTTGGTGTAGATTTCAAAGTAATAGTTAGGGGGTGATGATAGGAAAGAAAAAAGATTGAAGCAGTGTAAACTGGTACCTGAAGGAACTCATAATATCCAAGCCCATCATCAGTCCAGTAATGCCAAACATCCCCAAAGTGTCCAGGCCTCTCTTCCCATGGACCAATAGATTCTCTCCATCTGAATGCATTTCTTAGCCACTCACCTTCTACAAAACAACCTCCTACAATAGTTGCATGCAATCTATCAAATATCTGAAACATATATGAACATGAAGAACCTGATTTTAAATGTGAAAACACAGTGCATACCAGGAAATCTCAAGAATCGTGGTTTTAAATCCAAAAGCATGGATACAAGTTCTGTGCGGAAACCATGTCCCTGTGTGTGCAGAGAGAACCGGCTGTAAATACTCAGATAAACTTTTGCGCAATGAGAATTACCATACACTAGAAAGAGATCGTTTTTATTTCTAGGTTTCTGGCAAGATAAATGAATCTAATACATTCGGTACACTGAATAGATAACAAATGTATAATTCAGCCACACAGGGTATCCTTCAGAAGCATTTAATTGGTGGTTACGTTCATCAAACAAACCAAAGCAGTGAACTGGGTGCCATACTATTCTTGTTATGGACTATGAGTGGCCAGTAGTTCATTGGTTTGCAGCATGGTAGAGTGCACTAGTGCAGACCATAATAGCAATTTTGCAGTCAAGTAGGTACCATGAAGCACACTTGCACATGATCTTAGCCATCCAATATTCCATTATTAATTGGAAGTGGAATGTAGTCATTAAGGATTTGCTAAAAGTAGATCCTCCACCTACTGACATAGTTTGATTTGTCACCATCCAAAATTAATTAACCAGTGCTTTATACTCAGAGGTTTAGTACTAACTTTATTTATTATTCATATTTTAATATTTTATACATGCTTTTTCTAGGCCTTAACAGTGTTTTTCACTATGAAGACTAATAATATAATATAACATACCTTGTATGTGTCTTCAGGCATGAGTGATACTTGATCAAGCCATACAACTCCTTTTTTTTGTTAGTTGTTATTTGAAGCCTTGAGGTTCTATAGGTCCCTTTAGCAACCAGCTTCTGCTCCATTTTTGTCCAATTTGATGTGCCAGAAACTCTGCAGCAGTGGAATCCCTTCAGCTATTGTGAATAAGGAAATATTTTCCTCCTTTCTAAACATTGTGAGAGAAAACACTAACGTTATTGTAGCTGAAGCCAAGTTTTGTGATCCATCAGAGCTTGTTAATGAAACTGTTAAATCCATTGTTTCTGGGGACTTAACATACATAACGAGATTGTAAGCCTTCCCATCTTCTATGTTCTGTAAGTTAAAATAGTAACATTATAGAAAATAAATAAATAAAAAAAAGGGTAGGAAAACAGGACATGTACTGAATATCTGCCTAACATCAGAACATGGAGGGAGGGGAAAATCCCAAACCTACAAAAAAAAAAAAAATGCATGGAGCTCTGATGCTTGTAATTCCAAATACTACTCCTCCAGCAAAAAAAAAAATCCATGGGGCTCTGATGCTTGTAATTCCAAATGCTACTCCTACTGCTATTGCTATTGTTACTGCTTTTGAAAATTGGCGTCCTAATTAATTAAATAACCAGATTTCTGGTATTAACAAGATACTTCTTTATGAAACTATCCATTTCTAATGCTTTTTGAATTGAGAAACTATCCATTTCTAAAAAGGCTATGTTGTTGTTGTTGTTGTAAGTGAATAAGAAATACACGATGACATCGTACCATGCCCCAAAAACCTGGGTTGTAAACACCAACACCACCAGCTGGACAGTCATTACAGAGGACCTCCATCCTCAGAGCAACAATGTTTCGACTGAAACATGATGTACGATCAGTCGTCACGAATATGGAGGAGTCATCTCCAATGATGGACCATGGGTCAATGTTTGATGGAGTATGAGGGCCTCCAGCTTCGAAACCTGAAGGGAAAATCCAGCTCCAAAACCTTGAACATCAACATCCATAGCAGCTTTCGAAATAAGTGCATCTAGTGAAAATCAAGAGTAGATGAGGTACCTCTGTTATTGACAAGCTCTGCCCATATGCCACCAGCTCCTGCATGGTTGATCTCCTACAGAAGGTCATGTAGTGTATTTGGATTATTGTTTCTGATTATATGTGGTCAAACATAAGAAGCCGTCGACAGAACTAGCATCTACCAATGAACTACTACTGCCTCACCTCAAAAAATATCCCGAATAGTGTTTCAGGGATCTTCCGGGCAAGCTGTGGCGAAGCATCAACCTTGAGGGTTGCTGTCTGAGTGGCCTCTATTTCTATTTCTAAAGGGCGACATCTGCAGCCGACGAAGAGAAGCACAAGGCAGAAGATTGTAGCAGAGAAGGCTTGCTTGAGATCCATAGGCTTCTTCCACTTGTGGTAAGCAGCACTATTGCAATGAGTGTGTCTGTTGGAGAAATGGAGAAGAGAGTATAATTGGCAGGTCAGTTGAGTCAGATGGAAACAGAAGCTACTACTAATACAGCATGGCATGTCCAATTTAGGGAGAGAACTGGAGAAGCATCACTGCATCAGATCAGAACAATCAAAAGGCAAACGCAAAGTACTAGTGCATATGGACCCCTCTCCCAAAAAATGGATAAACATCGACAAAACAAGTCAACATAAGCTAGCTGCTTTACATTCAGCTGTACTACATAGTAGGAAATGAAAAGGAGATGAAATTTATTTGGGAAATCAGTACAAATAGGCAAAGAAGGCCTTTTGAGATTATCTCATCATCAGATAGAAACACACCGGATTGTGGTCCAATTAAAGCCGGGGTCCTTGTTTTGTTTCGCAAAAGAAAGAAACGGAGGAGGCCCTGCCTGTTGGGCATTCCATCAAACCACTCGCCTGCACCAACAACCAGGCAACCACCAAACCCAAACAACTCCACCCAAAATCGGCAACTGAAGACAGACAGAATTCCCAAGCAGAATTGGATGGAGTCTGTCGTCGTCGAGTGTCTCACCATGCATCCACCATCCGATACCTCCTCCTCACCAAATTCCAAAGGAAGAAGAAGTGATCTAGCTACCGGATGGATGCCCGGGGTCCGTCCCCTGAGCCGCTGCGCTTAAGTAGAAGAAGAAGGAGGCGAAGCAGTGGCTTTGAAGGGAAGCGGACTACGGAAGCCACGCGAGGGGTGTGGGGGAGAGGCAGTAATGGGGGGAGAGAGAGAGCTATCGGGTGCCGGAGACGGCGGACGTCAGCTGGGGGCGCGCCGCGGCGTGGCCTGGCCTCACTTCACTTGCTTGCCTTGCCGGGGTTCGTTCGGCGGCGGTTGACGCGCGCACCCACCGAAACGTGGGGCCCAGTGGCTGTCAGCGGCGCGGTCGTCTTATCCGCATCTTGCATTTTATTTTTTTTTATTCAAGAGAAAAACAAAGCGTTTGGGTTTCTTTATTATTTCTGCCGGCGTATAATCAAATCTTTGAACTAAGAGCCTTGGGTTTGGTTCTGGCTGTATCTAAAGTGTTTATATAGGTTACAATAGCCAACAATCTTGAAATGACTTACATTTAGGATGGAGGGAGTGATACTTTTTTAAGCTGGTGGATTGAATTAATAGTTCAAATTCAAAATAGTTGTGTTAAGTATTTCTCCTATCAAAAGCAAAAACGCCAAACAAATGAGTGAAATCTTTAGCTAAGGTGCGCCCCCTAAAAATAGCTCTTCTTGTGTGATAGTACCTTCATTCCAAATTGTATGTTATTCTAAGAACCTTAGAGAGAAAGTTTCTAAATTTTGACCAAATTTACATGACAAAATAATAACATTAACGATGTCAACTAAGTATCATTACATTCTTCATTAATTATACTTTCATAATATACTTGTAAGCCTCAGTTAGTAAGTTATGCACATCGTGGTACTTCTGAAATGAGTTTTTACACCTCTAAACACTCGCTAATAGTACCACATGAAGAGAGGGAGGGATGGACATCATAGTAGATCAACAAAATGTGAGAAGGTTGTTGAGGTTCGCACAAGACAACGAGGCTGTTGTTGTCGCGACACCATCCATGAACTAAGATTATTCTAATAACAATAACAACCAATCGATTAGGAGAAGAATATATACCTCATCATCTTGCTAATTGATCATTATTTGATGTGGCACACAACATGTTGTTGCATACGTGTCACCGTCAGACTTAGTCACGCACTCAACAACAGTTTATAACAATAGTAAGAACAATCTTAGTGAAGCCCTCCACTGCAGAGCCGTAGTTTGAGGCAACTGTTGAATATTAATAGGCTTGGAAGATTACTAACATCAAGTCTATAATTCATAATTGTATTGTCTCTGCTGCTCGGTGTGGGGATTTTCTAGACGCCCTTCAAGGCTCTTCACATATTTTGTTAATCTGTTGAGGGTCTTTATGTAACTGCAGCTCTTACCATGATCGATTATATATTTTTATTTATATATAAATATATATAAATCTAGTAGAGACAAAGAGCCTAGAAGGATAGGCAAATTCCCAGGTGATATATAATCTTATAGTTTTAAGGTGACATGTCGTTCTCCAAAGTCCAAGATGTATTGGGTTCATTGTTGCTTCGGTCCTCCGGATGGCATCAGTAGCGGCGAAGCTAGCTGATGATGGCGTTGTTGTATTAATGTTAATGACTTGGTTAATTGTTCGGTAACACATACTTAAAGCTCAAGATCTTTTGTGGCGTTTCATTAATATAAGCCACATGACTCATGACTTGGTTCTAAGATGTAAGGAGTTTACGTGGCTTCAAGGTTGAGGGTGCCACATACCGCTCTGCTTATAGCATGACCTATATAGAACTACAAACTGTGTTATCAATGTAGTTTTTTTTTTAAGCTCGATTTTACTCAGGTGCTAACATATCGTTATTAGCAACAAAAATATGAACACACTTGAGGAATAGAGAGGTCATAATTTGCTCCTCTTCCTGATTACATAATAGGAGAGGTTAAGTTTGTCGTCAAGTGTTAGATGCGACATAAACATCCCTTGTGACTAAAAAAAAGACAGGGCACATCATCCCTATAAAACTTTAACGCCAATTTAAATTTTAATTCTCATCACGGCTCTTGTTAAAAGTCTACAAATTCACATCATCAAAATTAGAAATATCCTTGCGTCAATTCAGCATATTGTAAACATACTAAACAATATTGACATATATTCTATATATGTACTAGCTAAAAACTTACCCCACCTTCATCATTACCAAAATAGCTATAGTGACCCCTAAATATACATCTAAATTGTTATTAGTCATTAGGAAAATAGCTAGCCTGCCTGAAGTATAATTCTAGTCCCAGTTAGTAATAACTAACTCTAATTGATGTAATCATGACCTTGATTTCTGTCTCTCTCCGGGGGGATCGTGTATGCAGTACGCACGCAACCTCGCATTGCGGCCGTTGTTGCCACACGTACGTACGTGCGGTGCCGCCCTACGACGATGCGCATGCCTAGTATACGTACGTAGAGTGTTGCGTCGATCTGATATGTCGATCGCGTAAAATTGGACGGAACGGAACCACCGCCAAAACAGAAAGCTAGCCGTGTGATTGATATATCTGAATCTGATGATGTTCGCACGCGCGTGATCGCGAGAGAAAGATGCATCATGGTATCCATCGTCGCTGCGTACAAGCAATGCAAGAAACCTACGTACGTGACATATATCCGATAGATATAGATCCTTCCTTTTACAAAACTGCACGCCTACGCGTCTCGCGAAAGCGACCATCATATATATCGTGCAGTTCGCAGGCCGTAGAGCGATCGAGCAGCATTCCCCAAAAATCAGAAGACGATCGACAACACGCATGCTGGGGAGCATGGGCCATGCTGGCTTCGATCCAAGATCAAACATATCATCATGCGCGTTGTCTTGTGCTTGCTTCCCCCGAAATCGATCCAACAGCTAAGCTAGCACTTTATTTTACTTGCCTTTGCGTTGCGTCTACTCCCGTATGCATGTATATGTGGCATGTCTACCTGTGTACTGTCATCACACTACTATAAAATTTTTCAACACAGTCGGTTTCACGCTCCAGTGTATGTAGACCCCAGCATGCAGCAGTCCAGCGCGGCGTGCCCTCTCACGGCGCCACCTATGCATATACCTCGTTTATTATTTTATAAAAATGTTTGAGTAAAATGCAACAGCATGTTTTTTCTTAACTTTGGAGTAGCACTGCTAAGAAAACTATCTTTTCCTTAGCCGTTTGATTTTCATAGCATCGTTCCCTGCACCAGTGCTTTTTTTTAAAAAAAACACTAACATTCCTGATACAAAAAAAAAGGTGCCATTAGATTATTAGTTGTATAATATATTTTCACAATAAATTTATTTAGAAATACCACAGTAACTTTATTTATTATAAAATTTTAGTTACACTTTAACTAACTGAAGACCCGTACGAATTTCAGAATTGAATGCTTGTGGGAGTATTATTGACACGAAAAATGGAGTCTACTATAAGCAGAGCAGAGCATGGCGATCAAAAGTAATTGCTGACGAGGGGGCCGGGCCACCACGGATGAGCCAGCAAGTCGAGGCGTTGAGACGTGGCGGGCCTCGTTCTCGGTCGGACAGCCAGACAGTCCTCATCATCGATGAAGTAGCGCGGCTGATCCTGTTAGACAGGACGACGACCTTGTCGCTGCTGAAGATGAGGGGGTCTAGGAGAGACGATGTCCGCGAGCCGCGGGGATAAGAACGCCGCCATCGGGTTGAAGGAGCCCGAGCCCGAGGAGCTGATCTCGATCTCCTCATCGATGCGAAGGTGTCGTGGGCGGGGTTGGTGCCACAGGAAACATGTCGGCCGAGCTCTGGACAAGGATCCACCAGCTCTCCGTTGCCATCGATCCATTGTAGGATGGATGGAGGTGGACTTTGTTGACCGTCTGAACAGGCCCTCTCGCTGCTTCATGGAATCCAACTCCCTGATCACTGTGAGACAGTAAACATCAGAAGCGCAGTACTTCAGTTAGCAACTGGAAGTAGCAGAACACTGCTAGTTAAGTTGGCAAGTGCAAGTAGATCTGCGCCACAATCAAACAGGGGCACACAATGCATATACACAGGCAAGATGGATTAAACCAATTAGTAGAATGGGAAGAATTAGAATTCAAAGCGCACGAAGGTAGCAGCCCTTAAGTTAACAGCCTGAATGGACAGGTTACAAGTAAAAAAACGCAGAAGCGCAGCCCTTAAGTTGATAGTGCTATAAGCATAGGTTGACTGTTGATAAGGAGTATTGAGTATCATTGGCAAAAGTAAGCACGCAAAGCAACATAATTAATGATGAATGCAAGCAGATATTTGTTCAAATTTCAAAACATTTGGTGATGGCAGCATAACAGGAAAAAAAAAATAACAACATTTACAACAGTTATATTTGCGCTGAGCTTACCAATCCTTTGTATGAACAGATGAGTTCCTTTTAGGCCTCGTAACAACATAATTGCCTTTCTGGATTCGTCATCAAGAAGACTGTCTGTATTAGCCACCATGGTCCAGGTTTTCATACCTTGTCCAGCACAACCTGATTCTTGGTCATTTACACTTCCCAGCATAAAGATTGGTCACGTCAGATGCGATACTACAATGAAAAAGCATTCATATGGAGCATACAGATATAATCAGTCCAATAACTAACTGAAAGATTGTTGAATTTGTCTTCCAACTTGATCACCAAGTCAGTAGCAGCAATGTCAGCTGGCCTAGCAACAGCACAGGTACAATCATGCGATCTAGCAGGCCTCAAAGGAGAATTTGACAGAAGAGTCTGGAAAGGGAGCCTATCAGCAACCCTTTTTCTTCGTGATTGCACTTTCAACAAGTGTATAGTTTTCAGACATATCCCTTGTTTTCCGAGCTGCAGAAGATAGTGGTGTCAAGTTCTCCTTGTCAGAGCAGAATGCTTCCTGATCTTGATCTAAGTGTCGACTGAGAGGTCCTTGGGAAAACACTTCCTTGCTTTCATGCCTCCTGAAGAAATAGGGGGTCAAATTCTCCTTATCTGAATAGAAAACATCAAAATCTACTGTGTGGAATTCTTTGGACTTGGATGATAATTCACTGCATTGCTTCTTATTTGAACTATTCTCTGTTCACACTGAATTATCCACCCTCAACCCAAGAAGTTTTTTTTTCTTATTTGAAGCATTTGCTGCTGACACTAAATTTTCCATCCTCTTACCAAGAACTCTCGTAACAATGATCTTCCCCTTAGATGCTGGAGTCACATTCACATTGTCTGAGAACTGATTTTCCTGTCTCACTAGGGACATAACCTTAGACTTTCCTAGAGCCAACACTGAGTTTTCCATATCCAGAATGATGTCATCTTTGAATTTCAGATGTGAAATGGACAATAATGGGTTTAGATTTCCAAAGACAGGTTCATCTGATTTCATCGTATCACTAGTGTTCTTGGAGTTCTCATTTTCAGAAAATCATCATGATCTAAATTGAGAGGGGAAATGGAATCCATCAACTGTTGGGAAATCTTAGGCTTCAGACCTATATGGCACCTCTCCACTATTATGTTACCTAATACATTGCGGGTGATTTCATCCTTGTCTAGTGGGTAGATATCTTCTTCTTCAATTTTTTCAGCATCCAAATTGTCATATAGATTCCCACAAATGGTGCCTTCAAGTGGACAGTTCCCAGGACCCTCAGCAGTGTTGTTTGGTTCCATATTCTCGTTTTCTGATGGATCCCTCTCCATGTTAACATGGTTCGGTGTAAATGGTTATGGAAATTGGAAGCAGAAGATGGAATTTGGCAGCAAATCATCAGATATAAATATTTGAAAAATGATACCATCACTACTGTTAAGTCTAGACAAAATGATTCCCCCATATGGAAAGATCTCCTTAAGATTAGGGATATCTATCTACATGGCAGGAAATTATTAGTGGGAGATGGAAAGAAAATTGTGTTCTGGAGAGATAGATGGCTTTATGATAGCTCTCTTGCTGAGATTTACCCTGATCTATTCATTATGAGTCAGCAAAAGAATATCACAGTCCATCATGCTTTAAACAACACCGCTTGCTTAACTTTCACTAGATTCTTGGTTGATAGATGGAAAACTCAATGGGACAATGTGTTGTGTGACATCAGTTCCATCAATCTGTCTGATCAAACAGACGGTGATCTGGAGATTTAATCCCAAAAATGTTTTCTCAGTCAAATCTGCATATGACATGCTAACTGCCACAGATAATGGTTGTTATCATAAACAAATATGGAAGAGCAAGATCCCAGCAAAGATTAAGATCTTTCTGTGGCTTATGATGAACAATGCCATACTTACTAAGGATAATCTTTTAAGAAGGAAGTGGCAGGGTAATCCTGAGTGCTATTTCTGTCAGGAAAATGAATCCATTCAACATTTGTTTTTTCAATGTAATATATCTAAAGTTGTTTGGGCAACTTTTGCTACATGTCTGGGTGCATCTGACATTCCTACGAATCTTGATCATTGTTGGTTATGGTGTAATAAATGGCTTCCTAATAATAAAAAATTTCATACGCTTGGTATTGCTGCCATAATCTGGGCAATTTGGAAATCCAGAAACTCTGCTTGTTTTGATGGGAAAGTTATCAAGAATCCTATGTCTATTATATGTCATGCTGGGGCCTTAATCAAATATTGGGCAGGTTTTTACACTGAAGAGGAAGAAAAAGAGATCGTCAGCGGCATTGACTCTGTTCTCCAGTTTGCGGTGAAGATGCTATGCAAGAAACCGAAGACAGATGTCAAGCGTTCAGGTCAAGATGGAGGAAGCTCTAAGGACTGAAGACCTTCGAAACAAAGCTCTGAAGGAAGCATGCGGACTGTTTCTGAGTCCATGTCCAAGCTCTTTTGGTTCAACACATGTTTCAGACTTGTTTTTACCTGTTTTCCTGGTACTCTGTTCTTGCGTGGACCCTTGTATGGCCACGCTGCCCCAAATAGGGTAGAAGCCCCTAGTATCTGATATTGCGCGTTAGTTGGTTATCGCGGTAAACTTGTTACAACCGGTGCTTGTCTTCTGTTTCTGTTCTAAGTCTGTATCATCATACAATGTATTTCCGTTCTCAGTAATGGAAATGAGGGGTCCTCGGTTCTAAAAAAAATGTTAACATGGTTCGAACCATCGTGCTTTATTTCTGGGATTATAAAACAAGAGCTCAGATTCTGTATGAACAGTAGCACCATTCCAATGTGGAATTTCTTTGTCAGTGAATGCATTTCTGTTTCACACTTCCCTCCATGATCATGCTGGCTGGGGGATTCATGTCAACCTTATCTTCAGAAATCAACACTTCCTTTTCTTCAGTTCTTTCAACTTCAGAAATGCCAAATAAAGCTATGCAGGCAGCGCATTCTGTCCCACAGCTCTGAGAACATGCAAGAATCTCATTTTAGTCTCCCTTCTGAATGCTATGGCTCAGAGTGCTGCTTCTCTATCCCTGCTCCTGCCTGCGTCAACACGAAGCGATTTGACTGACTTCAACTTGGACCTCTTGGACATTCTGTTTGAGGCATCTTGCTTGTCTGACTGGGAGTTTTCCAGCATTTATGAGTGTGCCTGGCATTGCCTGTATGATCAATGAACCAAAAGATTCTGAATTCGATTCTCGTCAACTAACTTCTTCTCTATCACTCTCACTATGTCATTTTTCATGAAATTGGGAAAGTGAAGACACTTCCATAAAAAGGGGATGAACAAGGTCAGACAATGGAGGTGCTGAGGGGGTCACTTTGGCTGGAAATGCAATGTCTTCTAACACAATTTTTTTCAATTGTATCCTGAATATTAGATCAGAAAGTTACCAATCATTTCCAGAAAATGGATCCAAAGTTGAAAATGTCTATGATAAAAAGGAAGAAAACAACAGAGCAATATAACTCATAACTCATATAAACAGTTGAAGACATGAAAGGAACAGTAACCCAAAGACATTGAAAACCGAAGAACTGACATACATGTTCAAACTGCAAACCAATGACAACTTGAGCATATTGATGAGTTTTACAAGTGGAATTAGATAATGGAATATATGTCGGCTCATCACATAGTTTGTGCTGATGCGGTTTTCAGAGCCCTTGCGATAAACAATACGATCGCTAATTTTATAAAAAAAAAAATCCGATGCTAGCATGGCTCGACATGCATGCATGCTTTTGTCGGTAAGGTTCATGGTTCTGTCTTGTTTGCACTAACTCATTTCAAATTATGACTTATTTTGTGTTGCATTCCAAATATATATATGAAAATATTAATATATATACTACATAATTAGTATTATTACATATATCTTTGAATCCATTTTTATAATAATAAAATGATTTTTGTTACAAGCCTAGTGAAGCTTAAGAAATTTTGACAGGCATGATATCATAGCGACACCTCTATTGCGATGGAGGGGAAATACCTCTATTTTTCATTTTTTTTCCCCTTTCTCTAGAGGTCTAGAATTTCAGTATTGGTCATTTCCAATACGAGTTTGTTTGAATTTCTATGAACATTTCAAAAAAAAAAAGGGCCTCTGGTACATTAAATGTATAACTATACATTGTGACACAAACATCCTCATAGAATAGTGGTGAATGTTGTTTCTTGTAATGGACATGCTCACTTGTTTAAACCCCTAACTCCACCGTTTTTATTTTCTTTTGGAAAAAGTCGAATTCCCTCCCCCAACTATCACGAAAAGTTCATTTTTCCTCCTAAACATCAAAACCCGGACAAATCACCTCCCTCAACTTTTCAAACCATGCAAATTACCTCCCTCGGCGGTTTTGAGGGCGGTATTGCTACAATATAACGGCGGTTTGCCTTTTTCTTTTTTAAAAAAAAATCCGGTTGAATCTTTAAAAATCATAGTAAATCGCAGAAAAATCATAAAAAACGAAAAATCCAATTTTGTTAGACTCCACATAATTATATCTACACATGAATATATAAAAAGGAAAAATACAAAACCTATGTAGCAAAAACTTTATATTAAAGTATATCATATTACATATTCACTGTGTAGATCTAATCATGTGGAGTCCAACAAAATTAGATTTTTCATTTTATGATTTTTCTGTGATTTACCGTGATTTTTTAAAGATTCAACCGAAATTTTTTAAAAAGGAAAAGACAAACCGCTGTTATTATAGCAATACCGCCCTCAAAACCGCCGAGGGAGGTAATTTGCATGGTTTGAAAAGTTTAAGGGAGGTAATTTGTCCGTTTTTGCGTTGAAGGAGGAAAAGTGAACTTTCGTGATAGTTAGGGAGGGATTATGGACTTTTTTTCCTTTTCTTTTTTGATAATTTTTGTTTCTCTTGAACGGGCCTGGGGCCTAAGGGGAGGGATTGAGGCCAACCGGCCTGAAGAGGAGAAAGGTGACGGGCTGGGCCGCTTTAGCGAGAAAAACAGGAGGGGAAACGAACTGGGCTGGAGGAGTTCCCAAAAAAAACTGTGCTAGGGAAGAGAAGAGCCTGGGTCAGAGGTGGTCGACGGGCCTGAAGAGAAGAGCGTGGATTTTTTTAAAAAAATTAACCTTTTTTTTTTAAAAAAAATCAAATTTATCCACGCTTTGAAAATAATTGTATCAGTATCCCTTTTGGTCGCGCCAAGGGGCCCGGGCGCGATATTTTCACTTTGTGACATAGCGAATATTGTCACCTTATGGAATTAGACTAGCTATATAACGTTTTTTTAGACATACAACCTTTTATTGTCACTAAGTCGAGGTGACTAAAACAGAATATCATAAACCGGATAATATAATGACATTCTGGCCTATTGTCATAATAAATGCATCAAAACCCACACATTTATTGTAGTGTCTTTGTCCCTTTTCGTTTTTTCATTTTTGGTCCATATACTCCCATGTTCTTATCAAGTAGACCAACACCCGCACAAGCAGCTCCTTTTCCATTCATATCGTCCATTCCCTACTGGCTCGCCCTAGCTCGCTGGTGGGCCTCAAACCTCACAGTTGACCCTTCTCCGCAGCCCCACCTACCCCTTCTCTCGACCAGCCTCTAACAATCGCTTGACCTCCCAGCGCGCCGCAACCTCCAACGGCTCGTAAGCTAGACCGACTATCGTTCCTATGCGCAAGCGAGTAGCACTTCATATCTTCAATCTCCAGTGTTTGAGAGAGGGAGGTGGACGACAACATGTGTTGGCCAGAGGCATTGGCGTCAAATCGAACATAGGAACATGTCAAATCTGATTTTTCAGCTCCTCCAATAGCAACTAGCCTCCCTTAACGTGATTTCAGGATATTCGTCGGCATGAATTCGCTCCGAGAGGAACTTTACGTAGAAGCGCTTCCGAACTCACCCATAGTAAGACTAAGTGAGAAACAGTTCAAGGTAAGAACTATGTCATCCATCCACAAAAAGAATTAATGTAACTATAGAGACTGTGCTGGTCAAACGAGTTTAAGTTTGACCAAGTTAATAGTGAATAGTATTAATATTTATGTCTTCTATATAGTTTTATTTACTATAAAAATATATTTCATAATTACTCAATCTAATGATACTTATTATTTTGCATCATGAATGTCAGTATATTTTTATATAACTTTAGGCAACGTTTAGGGAACAATTTAGAAATCAGTAGGAATGTTTGCCCAGCCCGTTAACATGGCTGGTGGGCCCTCGCTACATCAAGGCTATATAAAGAAGGGGTGGGGTGGTCCAAGCACAAGACATGAGGTTTACCTAACCCGCCACAACTCCACCCCGCATCCCTAAAGCCCTCTTTTCTAGTATTCACTAGAAAATTTCCTCCTTTCTTTTTTCTTCTTCTTTCTATAGTGGAGATAGTCGCACGTAATGACAGATCACGGCCCATCAAAGAACCTCGAGATGCTAATCCACGAAAAATGATACGAGAAATGCGAAAGAACTCAACTATGGAACGAGGGCGACCAGTAAATTTGAATCGGGATACCTTTCCATGTCTTAAGATCAAGATTCTATGTCTACCTAGAAAAGAGGATAGAACCCTACTGAATCCTATGTCTAGGTCAATCCTAAGAACCTAACATACACCTCTGTTGATTTCATTACGGTGGATCGTGCCCCATGCTTCTAACGCTTTTGAGGTTGCCATTGGCGCCAAGTTTTTTTTTTGTTCTGTGTACGTGAAGGTCAAAGGCATGGTGTTCATGAGGGTGAGCCTGGTAGACATTGAGGACTGTGATGCGTTGGAGAGTGCTTTGGTTTGCCCACTGTATCATGATGTGAACAATAGAACGTGGAAACAGAGTGCCAAGCATGCAAGGAAGATCGTTGTGGATGTTCTTCAGAAGTCAAGAGACAAAATCCACTTGCTGTCGGTTGCTCTTGAGATAGTTGGGGGGACTCTGAACCTACCGATGATATGAGCTCTGGTCTCTGCTACCAAGACGGCCGACACCATCAACAATTACATCGGTGAATGTGAGAAGCTCTGGCGGCGCCAGCCTGCTGCACCACCAGAATGGGAGCAGTTCACAATTGTGGAGACGGAACAGGATGCCTGGAGGGCAATTGAGGTCTGGATTGCCTATGGGAAGCCTCCTGAAATGAAGGTGAGACCTGCTTCAGGTGTGACGGGTGAGTAGGTAGAGGTCCTTCGTCAAATCTTTGTTCGGGCAAGAGCTCAGTAATGTGATAGTGCTGCGGGGCCATGAGATTGTGAGATTGTTTTGCTTGCTTCAAAAAGTTTTGCTTATAGTTGATATAAGAATAAGATTGGCAGTTGCATTGTGACATGTTGTCGGTTTCCCTTTTTCTTGGCTTTGGAATGACCATTTACTGTGGTAAACATTGTCTGTGGTTCTACAGCTGTGGCGCAGCAGTGGTAAACATTGTTTGTGATTTTGTCCGGACATGGTGGAAGTGAGTGAGAACCACCACATATTATGATGAATAATAGTTGAGGAACTTCTTCCAAACATATCAAGGAAGGAAGGGGACCGAGTCCCGAGCTCCTGAGCGCCCGCTCCCTGGGCGACTCGGGGGCGCCGCTGCCCCTCTTCAAATAAGTTTACTACATAATATAGATTCAAAAGTTTATCTAATAGTACAAATTATAAATATTTGGAATGCTACACCCAAAAAAAAGTTAAAATTTGAAATGAATTAGTGCAAATAAGATTGTTACTATCGAGATAACAAAAAGTGATATCCCCACATGGTCTTAATCTCCAACCAACTGATTCAGGCCAGGAGCACCAAAACGAGGATCCACCAGTCTAAAATGGGCCCAGTAGAACCAACATGCTCGACCGGCTCAAACAACGCAGGTCGAGAGTGTCCGGGATAAGCGTGGTACTCATGTACTCCCTCATGCCCAAATTAAATTATATAAATCATTCCAAGAATCTTAAGAGTCTCAACACTTCCAAGTTTGACCAAATTTATGTAATAAGATGATAACATTTATGATGTCAGATAAGTATTATTAGATTTTTCAACATCAATTATTAAAATGAGAGAATTACACTGGCGGTGCCTAACCGATTCCCATTGTGTCATTCAGGTCCTCAAACCATGAAAGTGCACCTCTGTCTCCCTAAACTGTTGCCATTGTGTCGTATAGGTCCCCAAACTATGAAAGTGCACCTCTATCTCCCTAAACTGTTTCCATTGTGTCATATAGGTCCCCAAATCTTCTGATGCCATGTTTTAATTTTCATTTCATTGTTCTTGGATTACTTTGTACATATAATTTTTTATATTATCCTTATTGATGACCGGGTGTAAATTTTTGGTTACTTTAATAATATTGTCATTCGATAACTCGAGTTTAATGTTGAAAATATAGGGGACCACGATCCATGGAGTTATCAATAAAGTCTATCTAGAAAAATTCAAACCTCCATAATTGCACATGCATGGTGGCATTATGAAAGCTAATGTAAAGTAGGACTCTCTTTGTCCCCCCCCCAAAAAAAAAAAATGCTATTATGAGAGCTAATTAAATTTTCTAAAGTTGTTTGACCAAGTTTATAATTATTAGTTTTAACATTTATGCCTCAACCAAGATTAATTATGTAAATATATTTTATCATTAATCTAGAAGGATAGTGAATACAGAAGATATTTAATGTAAGTTTTAACCGGGCATGGGAGGATTTGGACTCAGACAACACACCTTTCATAGTTTGGAGACCTAGATGACACAACAGGGAATAGTTTAGGAGGGTAAGGTGCACTTTCATAGTGAATGATCAGTTTTCTCTCTTATATTTTCATAGCATACCTATTTGATGTAAAAAATCTTTATAATTCTCTCTATCATCATGACATACCTATTTTTGATGTAAAGAATCTTTAGAATTCTCTCTATCTTTATCTCTAATCTCTAAAGTTTTAGTTGAACTTGACGTGGTTTCATTTTTTAAAAAAATTAGAATGACTTATAATTTAAAATGGTGGAAGTAACGGAAGTTCAAGAGTTCTCATGTGGTATCAAACGAAGGCCCCACAACTGGGAAGCAGAGCGCTAGCGCGGGTGTGATAGTGTTAAGTGTGGCCAGCAGCCATTTTCAATTCGGTAGCCTACTACTGGTGACGTGAATAGAAAAGTGATGCGCGTGGACGTGGAGTACGCACGTACAGTTTGTGGTAGAGTAGGTCAAGAGCAAGCCGCACAAAACGTGTTGACCCTTACATTTTTTTTTAGCAGAACGTGTTGACCCTTACTACTAGGACTAGAACGTATACCCCTCCATCTAAATTGTAAGTTATTTTAAAAATCTTAGATATTATAGCTTCCTGACCAAATTTATATGATAAGATAATAACATTCATGATGCCAATACGTCAATTGTGTCGTTGCAGATCCAATGGTAGAGATCCATCGGCTGAACAACATCAAATTTTGTTGCACTCGCCGTACCGCCGTGATATACATGGGGAATCCATCGCGGAAGCTGCAATGCAAAACATTGATCTACCCACCCAACCCGATGGAGAACGACGACGCTTTCTCAACCCTCTTGCACAACCCCCTATTCCGTCTTTCATGGTTCCCCAACCGTTTGTTTGGTTGGAGGGAGGAGTCCAACCTAGATGGGTCGAATGCCTTTTCAGGGTGTTTGGATGGGGAGCAAAAAGGGGATGGAGCCAATCCACGGTGGAATATTCGAGGTAGATGCGGCTTGGTTCCATCCCTCAAAATCAGGCAGACAGAGCCAACTCTGGTTCCTTCGTCGCTCTCTCCATGAGAGCCATCTTCTCCATGCCTTCACGCGGCACGCGACTTGACCCATCTTGGCGCCGTGGCGAGCTCAAGCCCCGGCGGTGTGGTGGGAGGACCCGACGACAAGCTTGACCGTAGCGCGCGATGAATGCGAGGTCAGCCTACAGGTAGGGAGGGAAGCGGAGGAGGGTAGGGCCGGCGCGGCGGGGGCCGCCGTCCGGGCGTATATCGGGCAGCGCCCAAAGCGTGGGAGGCCGTGGCGAAGGATGGATCTGGGCGGGGTCGAGTGGAGGAAGAAGATAAGGGGTGACACTGACATGTGGGTTGTGTCGATTATTTTAGCAATGTTGTGAAAAGTTCCCCCATCCCCCATCCCCTGTTTTCTACTCCTTCCAACCAAATAAAAATCGGGTTGTACCGATCCTTCCAAACCAAACACGTAGAAGGGTTGGTTCATCCAAAACAAGGTATGAAATCAACGCATCCAATCACACAACCAAAATACTACTCCCTCTGTCCCTAAAAAGCTGTCATCGTGGGATGCGTACCAAAAGTTTGACTCAATTTGTAGAAAATACGTGCAACATTTAAATTTTCAAATAAATTTGTTAAAAAAATAGACTTGGAGATCTTTCCGACGATGCTAATTACTTAACACAAATATTTTTATATTTTAATATACAATTATTGGCATTTATGTTTTGGAAAAACGCAGTGACAATCTTTTAGGGACGGAGGGAGTAGACAGCAAGTGGACCGTGTGCTCCATGCCATCCAGACAGCTGGGATGAGGGCTCCATGGTCTTTGGTCATGTCGTGTCCTCGGCAGCTTTTATTGGAATAGAAAAATAAATGTGTTTGTATTGTGTGGCCACTGGCCCCACCCAACCCCGCGTCACATGTTTTACGGCGCCTTTGGTTTGAGGGTGAAACTCAGGAAAAACACAGGATTCTAGATCCTTAGGATTGAATCCTTTCTGGTCCTTTGGATCATAGGAAACTACCACAGGTGAAACGAAGGAAAACTTCCTGTGCCCAACATTCCATAGGAAAAACGGAGGAAAGAAACATGAGGTCGGACCTCATGGAAATTTTCCTGGCGTGAAGAATGCGCGCGACCGCGCGTCTCGCGGCTTCTGCCCCTTCTCGACAAACAAAATCCAGAAAAAAAACCTAACGCGGACGACGACACCTCCTCTGCAGCCGTCTCCAGCCATGACGGCACGTCGAGCAGAAGAGGCGCGCCGCTGCTTGATGTCGTCTTCCTACGCCGCTACACCACGCCTCTCAAGGAAGAGGAGGCTCATCGTTGTCCGCGCCGCCGTGGCCAACGCTCGAGGAAGCAAGAGCTGCACGTAGCCATCCTGGTGACGCGGGTGCCGTGGTAGCAGCGGATGCGGCCATGGAGGGCGACTTATTCGAATATCTCCTCCAATACTCAATGCCATCGAGAGCCCCATAGGAGACTGGAAAGCTCTTGAGATGGAGAACACAATGGTGTGACATACATGACTTCATTCGTGGATTTGGATGTGGGATTTGGGAGAGGAAGAAGAGGATTGCTTTTCTATTCTTTCTTCTTTAGCAGAGAACGTGAGGAGTAGAGAGACACTAGCGAGAGAGACACAGGTGGGTGCGGTAAGGTGGGCCCAATGCTAGCTTTGAAGAAATATAAAATGGGAGCAGCGGGCCCAATGCATTTCCTTTTTTTCACCCAAGTCTGCCAGCCAAAGGTCTTCCTATCAATTTCCCTCAATTGTTGAATCATACAGGAAAGCATATGAATTTCTACACTTTTCCTGTCCCTGCCCTTTTCCTTTCCTGCGTTTTGCTTCCATCCAAAGGGGGCCTTACTCGTTCTTTCATGGCTGGATAAGGGAGTGTTTAGTTGGTGAAATATATTGGGTTGGACTACTGTAGCATTTTTCGTTTGTATTTGGTAATTATTCTCCAACCATAGACTAAGTAGCCCCAAAAGATTCGTCTCGACCTTTTCAACCAAACTGTGCAATTAGGTATTTCGTTTACCTAAGTTTAATACTCCATATATGCGTTAAGAGATTTGATGTGACGGGGAACTGTAGCAACTTTTTGGGTTGTGCATAAGAAGTGAACACCCCCTAAATCAAGTAGTACGTGCCTAATGACACATCTTCCCATCACCCGGATCCACGCCATCATCGATTGTCGTCGGTTTATCGGTGATAGTCTAGTAGGGGTATGCCTAGCTAGTAGATTTGAGCGGTAGAGGTGCGCTAGACGACTAACAGGATGTTAAGCAGAACGAGCGAAGGGAAAAACACACGGGTTTACTCAGGTTCGGCCGCCTTGATGGTGTAAAACCTACGTCCTGCTTAGATTGTATTGATTGAGTATCAACGCGATTACAAGATAGATCGGGGTGATCTAATCTGAGTTGAGTTGAGATTGAGGGGATCCCTGCCCACCTTAATTATATAGTCCGGTAGACAGGGTTACATGCTTTGGTAAGCAATGTGGTACAATATCTTAGTCGTGCATGTGTGCACGCCTTCTTGTCTTGGGCCGGGCTCCTTGGATGGTGCGGCCCATGTAGTGCCATGAGGGGATAGGGGTTTATCCCCCCACGTCGTTCGCCTTACATTGCGGGTATGGGACAAGATATGACAAGGCAAGCCACGGGAAGCTGCCGTGTGACCGATCATGCAACCGCATCTTTATGTTGTCCACCGGCCTAGTCACTAGCGCAGCCGCGCTCGCGCCCTGCACGACCATCGCGGCTGTTGTCATGCACAATGCCGACGGCGCGCAGAGGAGCCGCTGTGTCGTCGGTAGGTCGCGGTACGGCACTCGAGGCTACTTAGGTGCACCGGAGCCGCGGTATAGGCCGCGCACGCCGTCCGCGAGTAGCATCTTTCGCAACGCGCGTGCCGGTTCCACCGTGCGCGATAACGGGCGCCACCAACGGTAGCTGTCTGGACAATGAGGCGTTGCCTGATCACGTCGATCGGCGTCCATAGTCAGTCGACCGGGGTCCATAGTCACCACCTCCTGCCTTGGAAGCGTCGTTTCTGATCCTCGTGCCTCCTCGTCTACAACCGTGCCAAGGTGATGCGCCAACGGCTGGCCCGTTCGGGCACTCACTAACGTCGTCATGGTGGCGATGTTGGGCGAAGTTTGCGCGAGGTTGCACCTGGTGGGGGTGGCGTCGGTCATCTCTTCACCGCAGGGACATGTGGGTGAAAAACCATCCGTTTTGGGACAGCGTCGACGTCGCCTTTGGTGTTATGTCCTTCCTGAAGGCGACGTCGACCATCTCCCCAGGCCTTTGTCCTTGTTGGAAACGCCTTGTAAAAGATTTTTTCTAGTAGTGATGGGGGCTGGTCTTGTCTTGCTGTTCGTCGTGGCCTGTGCTAATTGCGAGTCATGCTCCTCTTTGCTTGGTTTGCCCAATTGGTGTTGTCGTTGTCATAGCCTTGTCGGTTCTCCTCGCCCGCGGTCCCGGCTCACAGTGACTTGGAGGGCATCTTCATGTCGGTGCTTCTCGCGCCGTGTGGTCCTGCTAAGTGACTCAGAGGTGTGTCTTCGTGTTGGTGCTTCTCGCCCGCGGTCCTGACCATCAGTGACTCGGAGGAGCACTCGGATTCCCTATTCATCTACGGCTATGATCGCTAATGGCTTTCTTGGTGTTGAGTTTTCTTCTGTATTAGGCTTGGCTTGCGGGGTCGTTAGAGGTCCCCCTCGCGTTTCATGCTTGAATTTTGACGTTGGTAATCCATGGATTATCTACATACCCGGTTGTATCAATGTGTAATTCTATTGACTATTTCTTTCTGTTTAATGAAAAACGGGCTATATCACTAGTCTCAAACAAAAAATCTGGTGGCAATGACCACGTCGTCCGAGCCCAGCACCGTGAATTAATACTGCAGGCGCCACGACGGCCGGCTGTCCTTCCCACCGTGGCCCAATAGCCTACATGCACGACCAAAAGCCCACCACGCACATTGTTCCGTTCCATGCTGAAAAGACACACAGCTTATGCGAGAGTGCTAGCGACGCCGCAAGGGCTGGGCGGCGTACCGGGCCGTGCCATCGAGTGCCATCGAGTCGAGTCGGACAAGGTGGAGGCGATCGCGGCAGAATACGATACGACCCCTGTGTAGTATATCGGAAACGGAGTCGAGTTGGATCATCAGATCAGATCTGTATATACATACAAATATAAATGTCGCTGTTTCCTTTTTGATTGATTGGATTGGGAAACAGTACGTATCATCATCTATCGTGATCATGTTTGGGGGCGTGCTCTCGGCGCTTGCCGACATGTGGTGGTTTTCTCCTCTCTGCCGCCGGCTCCGCTCGTCCACAGACGCCGAGGAGACCCAACACAACAACCAGCCGGCAACAGGCCTTCGATTCAACGATCTTCCACCGGTACGTCCTTGTTGTATACACTACAGTTGCTATCATATTTTCTATTATGATCATATTTCATATTTAATCAATTGAATATATACTGCATATATATAAATATACTAGCTACTGTGTATATGTATATATGTTTTAATGAGAGGGAAAAAATTACATGCATGTAGGACATTTTGTACACGATCGTGTCGAAGCTACCGTCAAAAGAAATTGCAAGAAGCAACGTCCTGTCAAGCGAGTGGAGACGATGCATGCGTCAGTGGTCGGCGTGCCCCAGGCTAACCTTCGATGCTGTTAAGATATGCAAATGCGAGAGGAAGGAGCTGAGCGAAACCACCCAGGCAAAGAGGTTCATCCCTCACGTCAACGACGTCTTGCAGAAACACCGTAGCTACACCGTTGTCGAAACGCTTGAGATCAGGACCGATTTCGTCGGCGGCGCCGACGGCCTGCTAGCTCATCACATCAACATCTGGGTGGAATTCGCCGTCTCGTCGTCGCGGACCAAGAACCTAAGCCTGGATCTCAAGCCCGAAGCCTGGTGGGAGCGAGATGAATCTGGTCTACCCTTATCTACTCGACCCCGAAAGCAGGATCTATACGTGTTTCCTTTTCAGAAGCTTTCTGCAGTTGTTTCAGACTTGAATTGGGGAAGCAGCCTGCAGCAGCTGCACCTTAGCTTTGTATCTTTCAGACCACCGTCGCAATTCAAAGGCTTCCCGAATCTGAGGAAGCTTCATCTGGAGGTGCTGCATATCGCCAGGGAGGATCTTGAGCACCTGCTGTCCAACTGCACTAAGATCCAGTGGCTTCACATAAACAGATGTGTCATTGACGACCAACTCACGCTGGCGACTAAGCTGCCCAGTCTGCGCTACCTCAACGTTGAACGCTGCTCCGTCACCAAGATAGACATCAATGCTTCCAATCTAGATACCTTTGAGTACATAGGAGACTTGGTACCTATCTGTCTTGTCCATTCGTTGAACCTGAAAAGTGCAAATCTTGACATGTCCATGTCCCCGGCGGTTTTTGAGCATGCGCTCATGTCCCTTGTCAATGGTATTCCAAGCGTGCAGAGTCTCACCTCCAATTTGATCATACTTGACTTGAAATATCTAGAGGTATGTACCGTACCGTTTTCTAATGATTTCATGTTTCATTTCAACCAATCAATGATATAATGACCTAGCTAGCTTCAAACAATTAATTAATTTTATGTGCTTCAATTCTCGCTCTCAGAAGCAATGGTCGTGGGATCACCCGTTAAAAAGGTTTTCCAACCTCCGGCATTTGCAGTTGCTATTGCCACTTTACCACAACAAGCAGGTTGACAAGCTTCTTTATTCATCGGTTTCATTCCTGAGAGCCGCACCGCTTGTTGAAAAGCTGGAGGTCCATGTAAGCCCCATCCATGTTTCATAATTTTACAATTCATTCAACTGTTATATATTATTCGTCCTCTTATGATTACTGCTACCCAGGGGGCCAAGCGGCTCCATACATAACTAAGGGTTCAAATGCATACCTCAATATTCCTTTTTTAAAAGTAGTGATTACATATATTATGCATATACCTAAAATAGTGATTATATGCACCCATCTCCAATTTTCTTGTCTTCATTTTTTTCATGATTTACTTGTTTTGCAGTATCTTGGTGCCTACAATTTATTGTTTGCACAAAGGGGTCCGGGCCGTAAAGACATTGGGCAATGTAAATGCAAATATAATCAATTGAAGAACGTATGGATCTCAGGATTCAAAGCAACAAGAGGGCAACTCGAATTTCTTCTCCATGTCATTGAAAATGCGGATGCACTTGAGGTTCTTAGAGTAGAAATTGGTCAATATTCACCAGATAGATTAGGGCCATATAAAGACGGTGAACCACTCGTCGAGCAAGCTAAACAGATTGCTAGAACCGCCATTACTGCAATACTCCCGCAGCATGTCACGTTTGATATTGTTTATTAGATAGATCAGCATGCATATTGTCACGTTTGATATTGTCTAGATATATATATCATCCTTCTTTTGTGAACTAGATATATCATCTTGTGGTATATAATACATTACTTTCTTCGTCCCTAAATAGATGTTGTTTGCGTTTCCCAAGAAACAACTTTGACTAATTTTAAATAATAAATATTAATAGTGTCATGTACCGAAAGTACACCGCCGGAAAGGAGGCCAACAAAGGGGGCAGCCTCCGCCGCCCAGGGCCCAAGGCCCAGGCGCTGGTGCGCCGCATGGCGGGCGCTGCCGCCGTCCGCCGTGACTTCGCCACGTCATTTGCTTCGTCGTTAAGTAAAGTATATTTAGGAAATAAAGGTGTGGTGGTCTAATATCACGGTGGCCACTATCTCATGTAATCGTCGCGGCTAGTGTGTGCAACGATGGCCTAACTCAAGGGATAGTGACACGGAGTTTATACTGGTTCGGGGCAAATCGAAGCACCCTAGTCCAGTGTTTGCACTATTTGAGCTCAAATGGGAGCTCGTACCGGGGTGAGTACAAGCTTGGCGAGGGAGAGAAGTGGGTTCTCAAGCCTCTATGTGATGGTGTGGAATCTATTGGGGAGTGTTCGCTCTTCTGTTGGTCGATTGTTCGATGTCCCCCTTTAGAAGCCAAGGATCCCCTTTTATAGTCGCAAGGGGATCCCACAATCGAGGCTTCAAGAGGAGGACCCAAATAGAAAAGTAGGAGAATACAGGGGGTTATGTGTGAAATCAGAGCAGTCAGAGCGTATCCGGTCTTCTGACACGCGTGCGTGGCTCTGTGTCGTGAAGTCTTCTCGTAGGTCGACCGTCGCTCGAATCGTAGGCCGCGGTGCTCGTGCTCTGTCGTCAGGAGCTCGTCAGGTTTGCGGATCGGGAGGCGTGCCCACTTTCGGCGCGGCCAGGCGAAATGAGTGGATGAAGTCCCATCCCCGGTCAGGCACGCCTACTCCCCTCGGTCGCCTGCCCCTGCTCGGTGTCAGGCAAGCTAGGTCGTAGGTCGGGCTAGGTGGCAAAAGATGTGAGTGGCCAAGCGAACCTCGGAATCACATATATCATACTTTCTTAGAAAAAAAGTATTATCCTATCATGCCCCAGAATCTAGGGTTGTAAATGCCAACACCCCCAGTTTGGCAATTGTCACAGAGAACCTCCATTCTTAGAGCAACAATATTTCTAGTGAAACAGGAGACATGTTCAGTCATCACATATATGGAAGACTCATCTCCAATGATGTTCCATGGGTCTATGTTTGAAGGGTGTAGGGCCCTCCAGCTTCAAAACCTAAAGGACAAATTATGTCACAATGAGTTAATGCTAATAATTAAAATCTCAAATATTAGTGGCAGTTATAAAGAAAAATATTTTGTTTTCTTCTACTGTTCTATGGTTTAACTGAACTACAGTGTATTTAGTTAAGCAACAGAACTGAGTTAATCAACAAGCAGCATAAAGAATAAGGATAAATAGCCCTATTAACAAAATTGTGTAGTATGTGCAAGACATGTTATGTGTACAACTTGCACAAGTAGATCAATTTAATGTTTACTTCTATTCACTAAACATCTGCATGTATGAACCACTGATTAAGGGACATTTTGGATATATCTTCTGGACTGCTGACAAGGTGCTGCACGAAATTTAAACAACACTGCGTTTCAAAAGAAATTTAAACAGCACAAATTGTAGTTTTACAGCCAAGATTTGAACCTATCTATTAATTCTGTTGAAGGAACCAACTCAGAAACCTGATAAAATTTGCCCAGGTTATTTTGTCAGGGAATTTTCCCCTTATAAACATATATAAAATCTAAGAGTAATAGTAGTACCTCTATTGATAACAAGCTCCTCCCAGATTCCACCAGCTCTAACATGATTGATCTCCTATATTGTAATATTCATTGATTTAGTTATCATGAATTGATAGAGGATAATCTAGAATATCATGATTTTTTTCCTTTTGTACGTTGCGGTGAAAATTGAAAGAAACTGTTGTAATCAAGCACAAGTAGTCTTTGACTGCTTCTTTGTTCAAGCATGTAAGAGGAGATAAAATTTCATGACATTCATAAAAAAAGAAAATTTGAAATAAGATATGCAAAAACATGGACATGGACATGAACATGAAATGTCACTATGTACTTATGAGTGCGCTGCATAGTATACAAATACTAGAGATTTAGAACCTCAGATGTCACACTAATTGTTCCTTTTAAGCAAAAGTTAGAAAAACATGGTAAACAATTCCATAACTGGTGGCCCTGTAGTTGCCAACAGACAGAATCAGGACACATCTCGCTCTCTGCCACTTTTGTTTTTGGCTTGGTTCTAAAACTAGCAATTCTAATAATCTGGGATTGCCACATCCTGACACAACACACAAACGAGCAAGCAATGTAATAAGATATGCAAAAACATGGACATGGACATGGACATGAAACGTTACTATGTACTTAATAAGTGCACTGCACTATATACAGATACTGGAGACTTAGAACCTCAGATGCCACACTAACTGTTCCTTGCAAGCGTAAGTAAGAAAAAACATGGGAAGCTAAATATATTTCCTGGGTTGACTAACTTGTATGTTCTGGCACTCCAATTTCTAAAGCCCATACGTCAAATTGATGTACATAGAAGCCCAAGATCTTCTGTTGCATGAAATGCAGAAATGACTGAACTGAACTGACAGGAATTTGAAGAAGCATGGTCTCACCTCAAAGAACAGTCCAAATAAAGTTTTCGGGATTTCCCTTCGGCACCACCAGGAAGCATCAACATCAAGTGTTGTCGATTGCGTCCATCCAGATCCAGGTTCTGTGGCTACACCTGTGCAGGTCACCAAGAAGAGATGGAAGGAGCAGAGGATGGCGCAGGAGTAGACTTGCTTGGAACCCATAAGCGCACATGTGCAGTCCATGCCAATCCAATAAAACACTAAATCAGTAAGGTTATCAATCTCATGCGTAAAGGACAAAATCCTCAGCAGAAGATGTAATGCAGTTGTTTAAGAATGGACGAAACGGAAAGTATGGAGAGCAATGAACTGCCGTCTGCAGGGTAAGGATTTGTAAAAGAGCAAGACGCAGAGAAGAAAACGCAACCGAAAACAAATAAAAATCATCAATCCGACTCAGATGATGTGTAGTGTATATATCTATAAGAATAGTGTCGCATGAAAGGAAACGAAATTTGGGACAAGAGGACGACGGCACTCTCTGAACCACGAATGCGTGGGAAGCTCTTCTGTTTCTGTTTTCTGTTAGGCATTTCAGCAAACACCTTGAGCTCGGCCAAGAACAGTGCGCACGATTGGAATGGAAGAGAGAGGTTTGAGAAGACAAGGGCAAGGCGTTTCACCTGCAGAAGAAGCTCGCTCAAGTGCGCAGTGATGTGGAAGGACGCCATGGTGCTTTAAATAGGCGAAATGGCGCCAGAACCAGTGGGGGAAGGAGTGAGGACTGGCAGTGGAAAGAGGAGAACGAGGGCCCGCATGTCAGGGACGCTGCACCGAGCCCCCTCTCCTTTTTTTCTCCCTACTACATGCGTGTAAACTCTAAGTGTTATGTACTTCTAAACAATATGCCAACAACACATAGCAAAAATAATCAAGCAGAAACAATTCCATAACTGGTGGCCACGCAGCTGCCAACAGACAGAAGCAAGACACATCTCGCTCTCTGCCACTTGTGTTTTTGGCTTGGTACTGAAACTAGCAATTCTAATAGTTTGGGATTGCTAAATACTATTATAATGTAATAATATATAATTATAATGTAACCAGTAGTAAGTAATTCCTTTGTACATATATTGTAGGTTTAAATAAGCCAAAATTATTCTTTAGTTTCAACTAAGTTTTTAAAAAAAAAAAATACTATTGATATTTATATATGACTCTAGACAGATATAATATGAAAACACATCGGATGTCTATTCTAATACTCCCTCCATTTCTTTTTTTTTTCAAGTCGTTGTGGCAGTAGTAGTATACTTGGCAGAACGACTTATAAATTGAAAACGAGGTAGTAACATTTAATTTATTTGGTTTTATAAAAGCGTGAATTATATTCTTTTTAATTTTTTTAATAAGATATTTTTAATGAAGGAAGTAAATTGTAAGTAGCCAAGAATAGAGTGATATATGCGTGTGTTGTGTAAGAATACTCCTATTTCTCAAGTCTGTTGTGCAGGAATGTTGCCATCAAGCACCCAAAGTCCAAAGAGTTCTTGTTCTTTTCCCCTTAAGACTCGAACCTTGACCTTTGAATCTTTATCTGATTTCTTTTTCTTTTGAAATGACAAAAGAGAAATCTCTGAACATTAGCACATGGTGTTACTAATTCAAGACAAAATCACTCACTCATTGTTTTTATTTGTTGTAGTAAGGAAAAATTATGAATCCCATCTTCTATTTATATCATCATATTTTAAAACTGATTTGTGTTTCCTTCTTTGAAAAAACGTAGGTTAAATGTCTATCTACATAAGAATTAAGAGAATAAAAATAAACAATTTTAAACATACAAGACAACAACAATAAACATCTATGTCCACACAATGAAAGTGACAGTAAACAAACACCTATGACCTACCCACACAATGAAAGAGACCATACAAGCAATGGCTACCATAGGAGAGTCCATCACTACAACAATTGCATTTCTCCTATATATATCTTGGGGCCGCTCTGTACCACAATAACAAATGATAGCACTACAATGATATGGAGAAGGAGCTAGAGCTCCCTGAAATCCATAGGGAACAAGATCTAAGTTATAGTAGACATGGCCCTATCACCATTGGTGGATTGGTGGGGATGGAGAAGTGGCATAGAGGGAGGCCAGGCGACGCGGTCCAACATGTCAGGGGCGTTGTAGGCTTGCCATCGCGGACTCCCCCTTTTCCTATAGGATTAGGATCCAAGCATTTTGTACTAATGACAACGTAGTAATCAACACTTTGAAATTGTCATTTCTTCGTGTTGTAGGCTTCTAGAAACAGATGTTGGACAAGGAACAACTTACAAGACATGGCCTTCAGTATCCTACTACTTTCTCCATTGTGATTAGGACGAGGAAAACATCAACTACAGTACCTGTTGTTGCCATGCCCTATGTTTGATAATTCTGGTTCTCCCTCCTACAAAGGGTTGGTCTGTCGTACCTCTATCCTCAAATGGAGGAATTTTATTTTGATGACTAGTGGGATAGAATATCCAGCGGGGTGGTTGATCTTATTCTAAGGGGCCTCAATTTTCTTGTTATTTTAGGGGTTTGGTCTGTCTGGAAGCATTTCACAATATACAGATGCATTTTTGATGAGGTCCTCCTAGTGTGGTCCGAGGTGTGTCAGAGAGGAGAACTTTCTCTTTGGCCCTTGTGCTAGAGGAAGGTTGACCCACTTGTCATGGTCAGTATATTGTTGAAAAGTGCACATTTGTTGCTTTTGATAGGTGTTGGTGTGGGTTTGTGTGGTTGTAAAGAGATCTTTTCCCATACGTATTTTGTTCTCTTCTTAATATTATGATACACAACCCGCGTTTTTGAGAAAAAGGTGTAATAGTTAATAATCTAGTCATTGTATAACATTCAACCAACGTTATTGAGCAATACTCTCTCCATGCGTATGATATTGTACGATGCTTGAGTTTGGTTATTATGTTACGACAACCCTTTTACAACGGAGAAAAGGATCTTAGAATAAACTTTAGTACAAAATAAAGAACCTTTGAAAAAAAAATGACAATGGTTTGATGCCTACATAGGTCATACCAGAGGTTGAGTTAGATAATCCAAGGTCAAAGAGGTCCAAGGAACTCCATATAATTTATAAACCAAAAGGGATAGTGCTGAAAACTGCCTCCTCCCACCTCCCCTATAAATAGAGCCCAAAGAGCAAGGGTATGGGCAAGATAGCTCTCTCCTCACTTTCCAAAACCCTAGCCTCGTATTTCCTCTCATTTTTTTCTCTCATCTACTCTTTCATTTTCTAATTCTATGAAATTCAAGTCAAGGACAGAAAGAAATTGTTGTAATATTATTCTTAGAATAAACTTAAGTACATAATAAATAACATTTGAAAGAAAAAATGTGGTATGATTAAATATAACTTATGGCTACACAAACCGTTGAAGATAGTTTAGACCTACTGTGGTATGATTAAATATAACTTAGCTCTCTCCTCACTTTCCAAAACCCTAGCCTCGTGTTTCCTCTCATTTTTCTCTCATCTACTCTTTCATTTTCTAATTCTATGAAATTCAAGTCAAGGACGAAGGAAATTGTTGTAATATTATTCTTAGAATAAACTTAAGTACAGAATAAATAACATTTGAAATAAAAACTGTGGTATGATTAAATATAACTTATGGCTACACAAACCGTTGAAGATAGTTTGGACCTACTGTGGTATGATTAAATATAACTTATGGCTACACAAATCATTGAAGATAGTTCTAGACCTAAGCTAAAACAAACTAGCGGAGGTAATTTATTTAAAACCCTTATGGGAAAGTTGCTCCGGGTTGGGGACTACTCCTTTTACAAGGGCAATGGCTTTATTCGCGATATTCATATCTATAATTTTATAAATTTGCCGTGTTCGAGGAAGTTGACGAGGGGACGCTCATCCGATTCTAGTAATGAACACTTTGAAATTGTCACTTCTTCATGTTGTAGGTTTCTAGAAACAGATGTTGGACAAGGAACAACTTACAAGACGTGGCCTTCAAAGATCCTACTACTTTCCCCATTGTGATTAGGACAAGGAAAACATCAACCACAATACCTGTTGTTGTCATGCCCTATGTTTGCTAATTTTGGTTCTCCCTCTTGCAAAGGGTTAGTCTGTCGTACCTCTATCCTCAAATGGAAGAATTTTATTTTGATGACTAGTGGGATAAAATTTCTAGTGGGGTGGTTGATCTTATTTTGATGACTACATGAAGAATTTTGATGACTATCACTGCTGCTCGACTTCATATTGCCTGTACGGTCCATATTTGATTTAGTTTGTGAGTGCTCCTACATTCATTCATTTTGGCAATTTACTTCATGTCTTGCAATACTTGAGGGGGAGATAGTCCGCTTTAGCTTCATGCTTACTCGAACTCCACTTTGTCGAGTGACCCAATAGATCATCATTCCATCACACGATAATGTATTCTTCTCGGGGTCCTCTCCTATTGCATGGAAGTCAAAGAAACAAGCCGTTGTATCTCGTTCTTGTACATAGGCGGAACTTCGAGCACTCGCCACCACTACTTAAGAAATTGTATGGCTTCGATGGTTGTTGGCTGATTTTGGGATTTCTTGTGTTCCAAGTTTTAAATAGCGGGCTATGGCAAATAGCGGCGCATTTTTTCTAGGGGCTATAAAGCTATAGCGGAGCTATGACAGATAGCGTTTTATAAGAAAAACTAAGAAAAAAACTCCAGTAATTTATGCCAAAACAAGGAAAATATGATATTTGGTGAACACAAATACGTTTATAAGGTTTTACAAGTCTAAATAAAATTACCAAATACCAATATGATATTACAACATGTTTCATAAAAATTTAATCGACCAAAATGCCAAATTAGTAACAAATGAAATATGAAATAGCGGTAAATAGCGGCACTATAGCGCTAAATAGCGGTGAGTAGTTGTAAATAGCAGTGTTATAGCGGAAATGCAAATAGCTTAGCGGCGAGTCTTTCCAAAAGCTATAGCGGGCTATTTTAAATGAGGGCTTGTGTTCCTGCCACAACTCTTCTATGCGATAATACACGAGCTATACTGATTGCCAATGATCATGTGTAGCATGAACTTACCTAGTATATTGGTGTCGATGCATTCTTTACTCGATCTCATTGTAATCAACAAACCATTTCTCTTCAAGTATGTGCCATCTAAGTTGCAATTGGTCGACTTCTTCACAAAAAAACGCAAACTAGAGAGCAACATGGACTTCAGTTTCTCAAACTCAATGTTTCAGATCCTCATCCTCCACTTCTGCCTTAAGTTTGAAGGGGGTGTTAAGTGAAAACCCATCTACTATTGACCCATATATGGCCCATATGAGTGTCTATATACATGACGCCGGCGCCCGCTGCTGTCTTTGCGCCTTACGCCGTCGTGCCGGCAGCCCCACCCGACATGATCGCTGCCGGGCGCTCTTCGTCCGTGTCCCTCCCCCCCCGTCCTCTCCTCGATGTCGAGGCCGTGGGCGCGAGGCGGGCGGTACCAGCCGACGCGGCCTTCTGCGAGGCACCGAAGCTCGCGCGCCTTTCTGGCACTGTGTAAGGTCCTAGATGGCTAGAGGGGGGTGAATAGCCTATAAAAAATTCTAGAAACTTCACTTAACAAACCAGTTAGTATAACAAATGGCGATAATGTTGTTTGCGCTAGCTCTAATGTCTTGCAAGCCAACTAGTGACAATTCTAAACATAACTATGATCTCTATGTCACTCAATTGCTATGTCACTACTCTATCTAATGAGCAATCCTAATTAGGATCCTTATGCTAGCAAGAACACCTACACAAGCAAAGCTAGCTCACTACACAAGTAACTAGGAATGTAATTGCAAGAGATAGAGACTTGTTATACCTCAATGTCGGGGCAATGAACCAATCACCAATGAAGAGCACAATCAACACAATAAGATGAAGACCAATCACCAAGACAATGAACAAGCGATGTGTTGACCTGGAGTTCACTTGTACACCGACAAGCTAGTCTCCGGTTGTGCCGACCAACACGAGGGTGATGTTTGGACTAGACTTGCACTCGCTAGTTGGCCACCCGGGCGCTGCAAACCACCACACACAAGTGAGGTACCCAAGACACGAGCAATGTATTCCTTATACTTTGTCTTCCCGATGAGGAGTGCGTGATCCTCTCACAAGTCACCGGAGGTGGCCAAGAACAATTACCTTTTCTTGTCAACACCTCCACCAAATCACCAAGCCGGCTAGGAGCGGTGTCTCCAAGAGTAACAAGACAATCACCGGCTCACAAAGCTCTCCAAGTGCCTCTAGATGCAAGAACTCAATGCAATGCACTTGAAACTCCCTTTTCTCTCAAGATTGAAGCTCACAAGGAAGAATGAGAGAGGGAAAGGCTTTGGCTCAGCTCACAAGATGTTAGGAATGATTCAAATGAACAAGAGTGTGAGCCATGGCTGACCAATGGGGTATTTATACCCCCCAACTCCAAAAGTGGCCATTGGGGGCAAAAGCCCATTTCCTGCGCAAGCACCGGACGCGACGGTGCTGGTTTCCCAGCGACCGGTCCAGCGTCCGGTCGCTACGGCCAGGCGAGCCCAACGGATCCTTGCGTTTGAAAAGGGTGCTGACTGGACGCCAGAGCCAGCGACCGGTCACCTGACCGGACGTGCCGGTCAGCCAGAAGCCCGTTTCTAGAGCTCTCTGTATCTGACCGGACGCTGCACCACCGGTCGCGCCGGTGCAGCTTGGCCAGCGTCCGGTCAGCCTCCAACAGAGCTGACTTCGTCGTTTTCGCGTCGTTTATCCACCGTTGCTTCAACATGCCTCCAAACAAGTAAACCAACTTGAGCACGAGGGATAACATGTTTTCTCCACAAATTTGCATCCGGCGCAATGGAAAATGTGCACTTAATTTTCCCGAAAACGCCGAATCCCAACTCAACCCTACAAACACTTCCGCCGCTTGAACCTTGTAGCCAACACGTCGAAGAACACCTCAAGCACTTGTGTTAGCATTTTGAAAACCATTTTCATCAAGCGTGAAGTTAGCTCTCTAGGTTAGAATGCATGCATATGAATTTTGAACCTAGAGGCACATGAAGATCGATATGTCCGACAATTGTCCCCTCTTAATAGTACGGCTTCTCGATCCTAAACCACTCACACCCTTTATGGTGTCTTGAGTGCAAATCAAATGGCCCTATGGTTATACCTTTGCCTTGAGCCCATTTGATCTCCGAAACTCCACCAAGTTGGACACTTGATCATCTTTTAGATCACCTCGATCCATCCTCCATGATCACCATGCTCCAACCTTAGCATGACCAATCTCCAATCTAAAGCAACCACCACTTAGCATAGAGAGATTAGTCTTTAGGTGTCACTAATTGCCAAAACCAAACAAGAGATCTTCACGCTGCAGCTTCATTCCGCGCGTCGGACTCAGTGCGCTGAATATGCCCGCCGTCGCAAAAGACCCATGGCCGTGTCACGCTGTATTCGCCCTCCCGTGCGCTCCGCTCCGTACAGCACACGCTTGCTGCACCCTCGCTCCGTCGCCCTCTGCGCCGACCGCGAGTCAGGGGCGGATCCACGGGGTGGTGCAGGTGGTCCACCGACCACCCCGTGGATCGCATGTCATGTATATATATGATATAAATAGAAAATGCAAAAAAAAGAACACGCATGTCATGCACATATGATATAAATAGAAAATGCAAAAAAAAAGAAGAAGAAAAGAAGTCGAATACTCCCAACCTCCCGGGGACTCCGGGTTCCAAATGATTCATTCACAAGCGCGTGGGCGGGGCACATTACATGCGGACGTATGGCAGCTCGCTCAAGGCGTAGTCGAACCGTCTACTCGAACTCTAGGGGCCGCTCGCGATCGCGCACTAAGCGCCGACACGCCGTCGCTCCAAAGTTGGGAAATCACGTTTGGGGCATCGCTGGGTCAGCCAAGGCTGGATGCGTGGTCGCCATGTCGCCCTGGGATGGCCACACGCGCTGCCGCGCCGCCTAAGCTTCTTATGCCCAACGCGAATACGCCGCCGTAGGGCATCGACACGACCATGCCGTAGGTACAACTTGCGAACGAGGAGCATGGGGTGGAGGAGGCCGGCACAAGATGTGTGCCACGATACATACACGAAGGAACAAGTGCGGTGCCGAGGCAAGCCATGAGCACCATGGGTGTCACCACGAGCCTTTCGGTGTTGTGCAAGTCCCGCCGGGAGATGGGAAAAAAATTGTGCGAGCCCGCCGCACGGAGCGGGACGGTACGAGCCCCACCGGATCACCGACGCGTGGCCTAACGCGCATCGCGGCGGTCGTCACGGCGGCACGGCCCGATTCCCGCAGCGCTCGGCTCCAATCCGAGATCGAGCTCGAGTCGAGGCCGACGCCGTCCCATCACCGGGCCTCCTCACGCAGCGGGACCGGCGGCGACACCGACGGTGCGGTTCACCGTGCGCAAGTCCACCACCACGCTCCGACCTCCGAGGCCGCATGCCGGTCCCACTTCGTAGTCCTTGCGGCCTCTCGGCTTGCCCGGCCCGGCCTCTTCTAGTCCATCGGCTTCAAGCGCAGCTAGCGTGCGATGCATCGGCGGCTTAGTGGAGGGAGCGGGCAGCAACACTTAGCCCCCCGCTGTCCCGGCTTCCGGCCGCCTCGACGGTCAAGAATTCTTGCTTGTGTTGCCGGCTTGCAGCGTCCGATTTGGCCGACGGGAGATGCCGTCTTCCCGGCCCCTGGCCGCCTCGCGGACTCTCGGCGGTGGGCGATGGCAGCGCTGCATACGTTCGCGTGTGCGATTGCGGTGATCCGGGAATGAGGCCCTCGAGGGCACACTCACACCCACGTTACGTGACGCCACCCAATTTGATTCAAGTCAATTAGCTTGGTCAAAATATTGCTTCGGTCGGGCTTGGGGGCTCATACAAGGAAAAGGTGTATCCACATGCTAATTCCCTTCCCTTATAAAGGGAATTGCTAATGTTCACACGCCTGAAATTTGGATGTTGTTTTTTTTTGAAAAATCTGGAGGGGCCGTGGCCCCTACAAAGAAAAATTTTATTAAGAAACGTAAAAGGGTTCGACAAATGCTAGAAAAACATACAAACAAAGCACCGGGGATGCTCAAGAGACAAAAAAAGAAACAAAAAGAGAAAAACTAATCTTCTATCCGCGCAATATTGTGGCTCCATTGAGTAAAGCGTGGGAGTTTGCTCGACTTGACTCTGTATTTAAGCAGAGATAATTCCTTTTTGAAGATATGCCGACATTCCGAATGGAGGGCTGAATCCCATTGAAAATGAGCCCATTTCGACCATCCAAATGGACCAGCGAGAAAAGGATGATAGCATCCATAAAAAAAAGGAGAATGAAGCTGGATTTTGAGTTGAGAATTCAGGTCGGGGAACATGACACCTGGAGTGAACTGCACATTGATCCAGTCCCAACACATAGCTGAAAATTGGCAGTCACAGAAAAGATGATAAACAGTTTCTTCAGCCAAGCTATTGCAAAAGACACAACTATAATCGTCCAGCTGCATTCCCTTCCTTTTCAAAATGTTTCTAGTGTTGAGCCTGTCTTTCATGAGCAACTAGAAAAATAACTTATGTTTGGGCTGACAATTGGACTTCCAGAGCCATCTGAAAGAGGGGTGAGCATGCGGGTTGCCAATCGGATTTTTGTAAGCTTTTGAGGAAGAGAAATTTTTAGAACCCCGGACATAGGTCCAAGCATCCTTATCCTCGAAGGTCTGCGAGCACTAATCGGGTTCTCAAGCTCCCGAAACCGAGTGAAGGTGCTTCGAGAGAGAGGGGGAGCTGGAAGAGATTAGCAAACATCGTCGGGCTAGAACCTTCTGAACAGTGGCAAGTTTATGACTAGCAAAAGAGAAAAGCTCAGGGGATGAATCAATCAGAGGGGGGTTAACCCAGGCATCCTGCCAAAACAAAATGGTATCACCACAATGAGCTTGGGGTATGGCAATATTCTTGAATTTAGGGAGGAGTTTCAAGACATCCCTCCACCAGAATGAACCTTTTCTAATATGGCTTGGCAACTTTCCATTTTTGTAATGCTTCTCCCACACTAGGTGAACCCAGGGAATGTCCTCTTTATTAAAGAATTTATGCAGATTCTTCATAAGCAAGGCTTTATTCTGCTTTTCCATATCAATGGTTCCTAAACCCCCTTCAATTTTTGGTAAACAAGTCATTGGCCAGGCAGCCTTGGGTGGAGTATAGGCATTACACACAGCACCCCTCCAAAAACAATACTTTCTGTTCTTATCAACATGTTTAATGATACTCTTTGGCAAGGCTAGGGTGCACATAAAGAAGGTAGGAAGGGCAGAGAAGACAGCATTGGTCAGTTCTAACCTCCCAGCAAGATTCAGAAAAGTGGAGATCCCACCAAGTCTCCTCTCACATTTACTAACCAATGGCATGAAATCCAGAGCTTTTGGCCTGACAAAGGAAGCCCCAGATAGGTAAATGGGAGGGATCCTTTTGAACAACCAAATTTGGCGGCAAGCAAATTGAGTCTAATGGCATGAAAAGCCCCGACAAAGGAGATAGGTAAATGGGAGGGATCCTTTTGAACAACCAAATGTGGCAGCAAGCAAATTGAGTCTATTCTCTGAAACATTAATTGGAACCATGATGGACTTTTGAAAGTTAATTTTGAGACCTGTGGTCATAGAGAAGCTATTGAGCAGAGCTTTAAGGAAGAAAAGTTGATTGGTGTCCCCTTCAGCAATGATCAAAGTGTCATCGAAGATATCGCACCCTTTGGATAATCAGAAGAGCTTTGCAAAGGAATTGGCAAGTTCAGAAGGCCCATATCCTTGGCTTTGTTGATCATAGATTGAAGAAAATCAGCTGCCAACACAAATAAGAGAGGAGAGAGGGGATCACCCTGTCTAACACCCCTCTTGCAGTGAATGGTCTTTCCTGGTACACCATTAAGAAGAACAGAAGAAGTTCCAGAGTTAAAGATGGCTTTCATCCACTCAATCCATTTTGGGCAGAAGCCCTTTGCCTGCATAATGGTGATCATAGCTTCATGCTCAATTTTATCAAATGCTTTCTCAAAATCCAATTTAATGATAACAATCTCCTTTTTTGAATGATGACAAAGGTGGAGGTATTCAAAGGCCCAAGCAAGGCAATCCTGGATGGTCCCGTTCTTGATGAATCCATATTGGTTCCTGTGAATCGAGAGAAGTCACACATGGCTGTAGTCTATTGGCCAAGATTTTAGTGATGAGCTTTTCTTGAAGAGTTGAGCGAGAGAAATTGGCCTAAAGTCATTCACTTTTCTCGGCATTCTCAACCTTTGGAATCAGAGTAATATAGGAAGAGTTGATACTCCTCAAACAAACACTACCATTGTAAAAATCATTACAGACCTTGTAGAAGTCATTCTTGATCAGAGGCCAACACTTCTTGAGAAATTTATTGCTAAAGCCATCAGGTCCGGAGATTTGTCATTAGGAAGACCTTTTACAACATTATCAATCTCCTCATTAGAGAAAGGAGTCTCTAAAATTTTCGGATCATTATTCCTCCGAATGAAAAACCCGGGATCCACTTGAAACTTGGGGAAGTCGAGAGGTGCCCAATCTAACTTTGAAATCCTCCCAAAGTAAGTTTTCCTTCTCCCGATGAGAGGAAAAGCTCATTCCATCAACCTACTCAAGCTCGAAATAAGATTAGCCCCGTGCCCGATCGTAGCATTGGCATGAAAGAATTTGGTGCCAGCATCCCCAAATTTGACCCAATTTATAGACCCTCTCTGCTGCCAATATATTTTCTGCTGCTTTGAAGGAGATCAAGTAAGTGCTTGGAGAGAATTCTTTTGAAATTCCACTCCTCAATACTTAAATCTCACGAAATCATTTAAAACCTCAATGAAGAACGTAACACTTCTAGACATTTGAATAGCACTTCTGAGATTAATTTTGGATCCATGCCACTCTCTAAGACATTTTCTTAGATTTTTCGTTTTCTTTGTCGGGGCTTTGGCAATTGTTTGAGTGGTGAGAAGGAGGCGCCCAACGATTAGCAACAACATCAAGGAACTGTTCATTATGCATCCAGAAATTTTCAAACCTGAAGACTTTGCTTTTAGGAATGACAGTGGAAATGCTTATCACACAAGGAGTGTGGTCAGAAGGGGACATATCCAAAGCTTTAGCAGAGGTGTTGGGAAAAGATAGAGTCCAAAGAAAGTGAGGTAAAGACCCAGTCAATCTTCTCCATCAGAGGAGAGGGGAACTGCATGTTGGACCGGGTAAACTTTCTGCCCTGCAAAACAATTTCATTAAGCCCCAAGGAATTAATAGTGTCGTTGAACATCATCATTTCATTGATGTTGCCTCCTGGCTTATTTCTATCTTCCATTTTCCTGAGCAGATTAAAATCCCCCAATAGCAGCCAATCAATTGTATCTGGCATCTGAACATTTTTCAACCAGTTGAGGAACAGAATTTTATCAGCAGCAACACAAGGGCCATAAACACAAGTCAAAATCCAAGTAGAGTTGTTATGAATAGAGGTGAACTCAACAGAGATACAATAGCTGTTGGAAAAAACTCTTGTCCCACTAAAAAATCTGCCTTTCCAAGCAACAAGGATCCCTCGAGGCACCAATAGAGGGGAGAAACTCAAAGCAGTCAAACGAGACAGGGCAAATGAGCTTTAAAAACTGAGCATCAAAGCTATCTTTTTTGGTTTCTTGCAGGCAGATAATATCACATTCAGAGGTAGAAATTTTGTTCTTCACATCAGACCACTTCTAGCTAGCATTAATACCCCTAACATTCCAGGTATGAACCTTCCAACATCTATTAGAGCTAGAGTTTAAACTCATTTTTACACCAGCAAAAGAAACATCAAAAAGAACAACACAGCTCCTATCACATCTGGAAGAAAAGAGGACTAAGAATCCTCCTCTCTAGCATTCCTATCCCTAACATCATTAGGGGTGTCCTCCTGCTCTCCTTGCATCTCCTGCTCAGCATCCTTGAGGTGTTCTTGTTCTCCAGAAGCAACAGAAACTCCTTGCTCTTTATCAGCAGCATGGTTGCACCTGTGGCCTGACTAGTTTTCCTTTTCTTCCCCACCGGCTAAGCTTTATGAGCCTTCTTCAACTCTTCTTCCTTGAGGGAGTTAGCAGCAATTCTGCACTGAACACCCAAATTTTTAATCAGACTAATTGGAAGAGTGGGAGGGCAAATATTGCATCTCTTGTCAGGACAGCTAGAAGGCCTAGAACCATTGCATTTAAACTGGAGTCTAGGACTTCTTCTTACCTCAGATACACAAAGTGGAGCACGCTTTCTGTTCTTAGGCATCTTGACAGCTGCAGGAGTGGGGGTCTCAAACACATCAGTATCCACAGCTGCACAACCAGATCCATCTGCAGGGAGGTCAGTCACAAGGTCTTCTAGCACAGCAGGAGCATCAGCCATCTTCAAGCTTTCTTCAGAATTTTCAGCATCAGCAACTGAGACTCCAGAGACAGAATCAGGACCAGCAGTCAAGACAGTAGGTTCAGCACATTCAGAGGTGATGACTGGAGTTGAACTATCATAAATTGGGGTAAGAGTCACAGAAGAAGTAGATGGCTTACCAGCAGGGCAAAACCTAGGAAGTGAAAAGTCCACAACACCCCTTCCATTGTCCGCACAAAGTTTGACTTTGGAAGACAGAAATTCCTTGGCCCATTCAAATCTCTCTGGGGTCATGAGCATGGAGGTGAAAAAATTGGCCCAGTCTGCAGGAATACTGACATGAAGACAATTGGGCTTACCTGGAGAGAAGAAAGTGGCCCAAGTTCGAGTAGCTTCTGCATTTTGCCTTCTTTGCCACTCCAGATAAGCAGGGTCAGGCCCAAAGGCAGGGAGCAAGACCATGCCAATGTTGACAACATTCTCAGGTGCAGCAGCCTGAATTTGTTCAGCATTCTCCTCTTGTTCAGCATTCTCCCCCTGGACTAGTTCCTGGATAACAGGCACCTCATCCTGAGCCAAAAAACCCTCAATCACATCATCCAACTCAGCTTCAGCAGCCTCCATAAGCTGATCAGGGTCAAGCTCTTCAACCAACACATTAACAGGATTGATGGGGAGCATGGGGACATCCATCTCATTGTTGGCAAAGTGCAGCAATTCTTGCTCAATTGGCAGCAATTCAGGTAACTCATTAGCAATGATTTCTTGCACTATATTGTTGCCAGCTAGCAAGTCATTCAACTCCAGAAAATCTCCCTGAATGGGATGAGCAGGGTTAAGGATAACCTCCTGAGGATTCTCATCATCAAAGTGACCAGGAGCATTCAAGTCTATTTCCATCATATGTCCAGGGACAAGGTTCAGATCTTGGCCCATCACCCGTCTTCGAGTTGGTTTCTTGGTGGGGCCGTGGAAGCCAACCATCATCCTGGGCCATCTGGTTCTGATCTTCCTGCACCAGGGCAATCTGGTTCTGCTCATCATTGTTGCCTCCCTCCTCATCATCATCAATGTTTTGGTGAGGCCCAGGGCCAGGCTACCCAAGCCCAAAGAAATCAAAAGGAGCCCCTTCCACAATTGGAATAGCAGGCACAGGATCTTCCTCAGGTGGAACCCCACCCAAAAAGTTATGCTGCAAAATTTCACATTGAACAGTCCAAGATTCTCCCTGGAATCCTGGTGCCTCAGAGAAAACAATAAAATGCGGGATTGACAGAATATCAGTGACACGAGCACGGATGATGACCCTGGTGATTCTCCTCTCCTCTGCATGCCAGAATAAATGCTTGCCAAAAGACCCAATGGCATCTTGATAGAACTGCTCTTCTTGATAATCAGCCGGAAAGTTGAGCATCATGATCCAACACTCATGATTAAACTGAACCCCCCTCCAATTCCTTCCCTGATTATGCCTTACAAATGTAAAGAAGATATTCTCATACGGAATCGGCCCCTCATCAATAAGCAAGTCACGCTCAAAAGCACGCTCGAACCGCACATATGCCTGACCCATACCGCATGGCTCAATCTCACTAATCCTGATTCTTCTAGCAGCAAAAAACTCCCTCAGAATCTCATCAACTACCTCAAAGTTCAGCATGTTACCCGGGAGCGGATTGATGTAGACGATGGCAAGGTCATCGTTGCGGACCAAACCCTCGTCGCTAGGAGTGGCTTTCTTGGACGCAACCGCACGAACCATGGTTGGTCGGTTGACGATGTCTTGCCATTCCATTGTGCGAGGCACAAACGGTCGCGGATCGACCCTTTGGAATGCCATTGCCGTGATTGGATCATCGCCGACCACCGGAGCGAAGGTGCACTGTAGCTCGGAAGCAGGGTTTTTTTGCTGGGGAGGTGGAGAGTGCGAGGCTGGGGGTACGGAGCAGGAAGGCGAAGCGGCCGAGAGTGACCAGTGACACGGCTCCACATTAATATCCTGCACCAACCCCGAGTCACGGCCCACGCGAGAAGCCAGAGCGCCATCGGCCCATTGTATGCTCAATAGGTTGGTCTGGGGCAGCCCAAAGGGCCTTGTCCATTTCCCCAAGAGAATTAAACACCGGCGGCTGCGAAGGCCCCGAGGAGCTCAAGGATTTGAACCAAGTTAACCGTAGGATCAGCAGCCGCCTTGCCATCAAGAGCGTGTCCCCTGCAACTCGCCGCTACATGTCCCGAGACACAACACGCGCGGCATCTGATAGGCCATCTGCAATTGGCACGCGAATGCCCAGGGAGGAGGCATCTAGCACAGACCCTAGGGTTTGCGGCATTTTGGGGAGGTTGGCGGCGCACTGGGCCCACTTCGACGGAGCTGCGATCGGAATGACGCCGCGGACTCCAAACTAGACGATCAAAAACAGAGGAACGACCAAGGGGAGGTTGAATCCTACTGAAAACCGAAGACCTTCTAGTAGAATGGATCGCAGGACGGCGGCCCAAGGGGATGGCATTGGCACCTGAAAGAGGATGGGAAGGCTTGGATTGACGGACAACCTCGGCAAAGGAGCGTTGCCGATGAGCGGGCTGCCATGACTGCTGCTCATCAGCAAGAAAGATATCCAACTCTGCGCGCCAGTTAGGACCGCCGCCACCCCAAAGGTGAAAGAACACCTTGAACAGATCACATTCATGCCGAGCAAGGCGGCGGATCTGAAATCCCGCCGTCTTGGAGGCAACAAAAAACTTAAAAACACGATCACCAAGCTGGGAAACTTTGAAGCAGAGCGCACTGCCACCGATCACAGACTGGATGAGATGCCCAACCGTGGCAACGGATAGCTTGAATTTGCAGCGGCCAAAAGCAGCCACCATGGCAAAGGAATCGGCCACGGACGAGGAAACAGGGGAGCCATGGAGGCGGCGAAGCCTATCTTGAAACTGGAGACCAGGCGCGAGCGAGAGACCGGGGAGGTCCATGGAGGAACACCTAGAGAGGGGAGGAGACAGGGAGCTTACAGTGGGGGAAACCAAGAGAGAGGAAGAGGATGGCGAGCAACCGTGGAGCTAGCGGCGCGCCGCCGGCCGGGCGGGGGCGCCTGCGCGTCGCCTTATCGCCCGTCATCGATCTGAAACATCTTGATTTGTCTGGGTGCAGAAGTATCAGCATCACTAATAGCAATAATTGTCCTCAAACGCAAATAATTACATATATCTTTTTCCATATTCCATTGTTTCTATTAAAAATGGAAGAGTAGTAGTCGGTCCTGGTCGTCGCACGCTGACCAATTCCTTCAAATTTGGATGTTGTTCACGCCATATCGATCTCCAACATTGAATATGCTGACGATGTCCCTGTTCATCTTCCACCTTACCCGCTCTTCCATTCCTTTCTCGTGTAAGTACACGTCAGAATCATGTTTACTTGTAACTGTTCAGAATGACTGTGCCAAAATTAAACCCATTTCATATCAGATCACGTGCAGAGAATGAAGCACTCAAGTACAGCACAAAAAAAAAAAAAAAAAAAATCTACATTTGAATGCCAGCCCTGACAGTATGTTTAAGAGTAAACAGTGTTTATCAACTGCAAAGTATTAGGGAATGAATGAAATTGCACTGGATGCTGCTTGCACAGGCCAAATAAGCAATGAGCTGGATCCATGTCATGTTAGTATTGCAATGGAGCGAATGACCATAACCATCTTTACTTGCAAAGCAAACTGAGCATGAACTGGATGCCGCTTGCACAGGAAACACATGAGCACTGGCTGTATTGTCATCTCTGCTGGAATTTGAATTCTCATATGGTGCCAACATAGCGAAAAGGAACAAATCCTGCATGATCACTTTGTTAACACCTTGGGCAGGCGGCCGGATTGATAGGTCTCGCACACTGGACTGGGGCAATCTCCACGTTACTGCTCTCACGGAGGAGAACCTGGACAGGCGGTTTACGCTAGAGGAGATCATCAAACGATTTTGGAATTGCCAAAGGAGAAAGCCCCAGGACCGGACGGCTTTACCAGACTTTTTTACAACCACTGCTGGGAAATCATTACTCGCTGCCATGGAATCTATTCACGACTTGAGGGAAAAAAGGTTCCTTTGCGGCTGCTCAATGGGGCAAATATTGCTTTAATACCGCAAAACGGAGCTGGCAGATCAACCGACGAAGTTTAGACCCATAAGTTTGATCCATTCTTTTGGGAAGCTTCTGACAAAAACGTTGGCCCTGAGACTGCAACCACATATTGATCAGCTCATCTCAGTGGCGCAGAGCGCTTTCATCAAGCGAAGATGCATCCAAGACAACTTTCTATATGTTCGAAACTTGGCACGGGCTTATCATAAAAAGAGGACTCCGGCTTTGCTCTTCAAGCTTGATATCTCAAAGGCTTTTGATACGGTTTCCTGGGAATACATGTTCGAGCTGTTGGAACGAAGGGGATTCAGTTCAAGGTGGAGAGATTGGTTGTCTGTCATTTTCAAAACATCGCACTCTACAATCCTTCTTAATGGCACTGAAGGGAAGCAAATCAACCATGCTAGAGGTTTACGCCAAGGTGATATTCTTAATTATTTTAGCGATTGACACTGTGCATAATATTCTTGAAGTAGCCACCTCACATGGAACGCTGTCACCTTTGCGTGGCCGAGAAGCAAAGCTGAGGCTGTCTCTGTACGCGGACGATGCAGTTATATTTCTAAACCCGGTCAAAGAAGAAGTGACAGCTCGCTCTGTTTAGAATCTTAGATCAGTTTGGAATTGCCACGGGACTGAGACTTAATGTGGAAAAATGTACAGTATCTCCTATTCGCTGTGCTGGGATAAATCTGAAGATTTTGGTGGTAAAAGGGCTGGTTTTCCAATCACATATCTGGGCTTATCGCTGAGCCTTGGCAGAATCAAATTGGTACATCTACAGAGATATGTAGACAGTACCCACAAGTGCCTTGCGACGTGGCAAGGAAGTCTGATGAACCCAGCAGAGCAGGAAGGCGTGAGCTTGTCAGATCAGTATTAATGCGATGCCGGTTTACTTACTGACAGCGATCAAGGTCCCAGCACAATTCTTCACTGACATTGACAAACCAAGAAGGAGTTTCCTCTGGGCAGGTGATACTCAAGTTACAGGAGGGAAATGTAAGGTATCTTGGACAAATGTGGCAAAGCCGACTGAGTATGGTGGCTTAGCTTAGGCATCATTGACCTCGAGCGTTTCAGTCGTGCTCTTAGGCTAAGATGGCTGTGGTCTCAATGGTCTTCCCCGACCGAACAAGCCATGGATTGGCACACAAGCACCTGTGGACGCCATTGATGTTGCACTCTTCAATGCCGCTACGGTGGTAACAGTCAGGAACGGACGACGAGCTTCCTTCTGGTTGTCCAGCTGGGTTCAGGGGCGTGCTCCGGCTAGCATTTGCCCAAGTCTTTACAATCACAGACTTCTTTGTGCTATGGACTGCCATTGTTGAGGTGCGGCTGCAGCTAACTGACGAAGATGAAGATTCCATTGTTTGGAGGCATTAGAAGCGTCAGGAGTTTACTCAGCGAGGTCGGCCTATAATATACAATTTGCTGGACAAATTCAATCGCAGTTCCCACGTCTCATTTGGCAGCCATGGGCGCCGCCCAAATGCAAGTTTTTTCATCTGGTTGCTTGTACAAAATAGACTTTGGACTGCGGCACGATTGCAGCTAGCTTCGTCAGTGGAAGAATGAGTACTTCTGTGCTCTCTGTGAGAGAAACCAAACCTTGAGGCCGGCAGGCAGCCACCTATTCGATCTTTGAATGCCGTTTTGCATTGCGCATCTGAGAACTTACAGCTGCATGGAGTGGATGCCCGGCGCTGAACCCGTCGGGATGGGAAGACTCTGAAAATCTATCAGAATGTTTTGCCAGGTTCGCGCGGGCGGGGAGGAAGGCACACACTGTGGCGATCCTGACTCTTTGGAACATTTGGACTCGGCGAAACGAGAAGGTATTTAGAGGGAAGGAATGCTCCTCTAGTCTAGTCTAGTCTAGGGAGGTAATGAGACTAATAAAAGACTTGGCAGGTCAATGGGCATTGGCGGGTTGTAAGGTGCTTCAGACACCATTAGTAGCTAATAATGTTAGTGAGTAGTCAGTTAACTTCCCTGGCCCGCCTAGGCATGATGGGGAAGCGCTCCTCGCGCATGTAATTGAACCTCATGCTCTCCTCCTTGTTATAACCAAAGCCGGGTAATGTGAGTTGAGATGCAAAGTGATAGGGAACGCTCTGAATCAGTGACACTAGCACACTCTGCTGTCTGCAGAGTCTGGGTAACCCCGTTGCTGCCCCACTCACCATCGCCACTGCAGAGCTTGGGAATAAGGGGAGGGGAGGTTGTGTGCAGCCATTTGAGCAGAGACCAGACTGAGATCCCCAGATTCAGAATACATAAAATCTTTAATAAACTCGCTATGCAATACAATTTGACTGAATGAATGCTTATAGCAAACCAAAAAGACTGGGTACCAACCGCAGGCAGAATACATAGCTAGCTAGCTCCACACATACATTTTCTTCCAAACATGAAGTACAATTTGCCAATCAAGCAGGATGCAATAGCAGAGCTTCAAATGATTAGGCGATGACACACAAGAAAGCAGCTCCATCCATCAGGCCACATTGTCAGAAACATTGAATGGAAAATCTGCCAGCCATATTAGCTGTTGATGATCAGAATAGCAGACATCCAGCCTAGGCAGAGTAAATCATTTCATTCATCATTCATTCAGGAACTAAAGAGAAGAGGTTCTCTTCCAAAAACCAGATGTCTGCTGCACACAAGGACGTTTAAGTTCCACCCGTGTTCAGCTACTATCTTCTGATGAAACCAGAAGTATTGGACTGACTGTCTGACACACCAGATACTAGTGAAACATATATACATTTGTTCAAGAAGATATTGCCGTCCGACAGCGCGTGGGCGAGGAGGGGGTCGATCGGGCTCCGAGTCAGAGTTGGTGCCGGATCTGCCGGCGCGGGACGGGAGGAGTTGGGGGTGTAGCGTAGCAGCCGGACGAGAGCAAGTCGTTGAGGAAGTCCTGATCCAAGTCCATGGCGTAGCCGGAGTTGAGCCCAGCCCAAATTAAGCAAAGACTCCGGCCCAAATAAGAAAATGGGCCCTAAACCCGCTTCCAAGAGCTCCCGCTGCCTCCAGGGATCAACGGAGCCTATCGTCTTTCCAGGGGCCGACAGAGCCTGTCGGCAGCTCAGGACCGACATGATATTTTTCCCATTTGCAGCCCATGAAAATTCAGCTTCAGGCGCCCCAAGTCTGAGCATAGCCCGGTCTTCTTCTTTTTTTTTGAAGAAAAACAGGAGGGGTTTGATCCCCTACTGTGCCTTTATTGAATATAAAAGAACAAAGTCTTCTCGGTAGAATAAATAATTTCAAATCTTTTTTTGTGTAATTAATTCAGTATATGATATCAAAAGAGTTTTAAAGAAAATTTGTTTCCTACTTCCTTTGGATTTGCTGCACTTGATAAATATATCAGATATATAAAATCTTTTTTTTTTTTTTTGACATAACAAACAAGTACATGTAGAGGCCAGATATTTTTTATCCATTATCTAAGAAAGAAAACAAACAAGTACATTCCTTGCCATGACAGAAATGAGTAAAGAAGGCGCTCAGACAGGCCTAACTAACGTGTGGTGGGTGCAAACCATTGGGCCACAAGTTGGCGATTGGCCTAAGGACAAACTCTCTCTGCTGCTCGGATAGGCCTAAAGTGTGGCCGGTCCAGATAATTGGGCCATGAGTTAGCCCAAGGACGCCTCTCCTTGTATTATCCGGATCCAGTGGGTTCAGGTAATTGACATGCAATGGAAAACTGTGTCTGTCTCTTCTCTGCGCTCGTTCCGGGACAGCTCAGGAGGGCATTCCACTCTCTTGTGCTACGCTTGTCAAATGTTTATATGTAGCGGCTAAGTCACCCGGGACTGTTTCAGCTGTCATTCCTTTGTTCACAAAAGAAGTCCAGTTATGCCCTTTGGACATTGGAATCTTCCTTTGTTCAAGTAGACGGAAGAATGATGTTTACTTGTACTTGGGCCATAATGTTCACTCTGTACATTTTCCTAAGGTCACTTGATGTGTCAATCACGTCAGATTAACACCTAGTAAACACATGAGCTGAATTAACACTGCACATACAAAGCAAACTGTGTCAACCACGTCAGATTAGCACTCTGGAAAATATATGAGCTGCCTGCATTGTGATCTCTGCTGGAGTTTGAATTCCACATGACTCAAGCTTCAGAACATGTCCCTATGTGAGTTGAGATGCAATAAGAGATAGCGAACATTATGAATCAGCGTGAGAATTAATGAAGTATACTAATACACTCTGATGTGACCCCCTCACCATCTGCATTGAGAACCATCAGACTGCAGAGGTTGGGATAAGGAGAGGGTTCAGGAGACACAAACACAATCCAAACCGTGAATGGTGGTTGTGTATGGCCATTGGAGCAGTGACCGAACATACACATACATTTTCTCCTGGCAAAAAATGAATTACAATTTGCCAATCAAACAATAAGCAAGATGCAAAGCAGAGCAATGCACTTCAAATGATTTGGTGAAACACAGAAAAGCAGCACCATCCATCAGGCCACATTCTCAGAAACAATGAATGAAAAATATGCCAGCCATATTAGCACATGAGCAGAATTGCAGACATCCAGCAAATGCAGAGCAAAGCATTTCATTCAAGACCTATAGAGAAGAGGTTCTCTTCCAAAAAACCAGATGTCTGTGGCACACAAGGACGTTTAAGTTCCACCCGTGTTAAGCTAACCTCTGAAACCAGATGTATTGTCTGACACACCAGATACTAAGTCTGAAACCTACATTTGTACTTATGGAGCTAACTAGATACCAGAGGGCAAAACTACGCTTCAAACATTGCTGCTGCTTCTTTGATTTCCCTTAGGCTGCACAACTCTGGAAGCTTTGATTATTCCTTTGTAACAAACGAACTACTCCAGCTTTATAGTCTAGTAAGCCTCAGCATCAACGGCCATAGCCTCCCAGTCACCCCCTGGCCCCTGCATTATTTGTAGCAGTAGTCGAACGCTCAGCATTAGCCCATTTGCTAGAAATAATATATAAGCAACAATATGCACTGTTCTGTAGAGTTGGTGAATTAAGATATAATAACAAAGATATATAAATTGCATAGGAAAGCAATGCCGGATAGAAGAAAAATAGATACCAACACATCACACCATATATGAATTGATACAGAATTGTTGCAATTTTCACTACACTATTCTTAGTGAAATGTAAAGCTGAAGCTATCATCTAAATTTAGAGAACCTAGGCACAGAATAATAAATTCTAAAAAGAATCATCAAGCACAATGCAGACAAATTCGTAGTTTCGTCAATGTAGCTAAACTAGTCTGAATTGCCGCATTTTTACATAATATAAAAGGTGTGATATTAAAAAACCTACCGAAAAAATAAATTAAGAGAAGTCCAACAAAAATAAAACATAGTAACAGACAACTGCAGGTGTGACATTTTTAACATCCCAAACTAATAGCAAGCAGACCTGATAAAGTAATTGCATGATCCAGTTGACGCAATACAGCTAGTTGTACCATTGTTGACATGGATATAATTTGCATTAACTATACTCTTTTTATCTATCAATCACATTATTATGCCCAGACAAGAGGACCGGGCCAGCAGAAAACAAACATTCCGAAAGTACTACATGTCAAACAATCCAGAGTACTGAGAATTTCAGCTATTCATCCAACAAGGCCATATTTTAGAAACTAGTTTGTGGATTAAGATATAATAAAGGTAGTGTCCTGCAAGTGATGACATAAGTACTTATTTCAGTACTCTGGAATAATGACAGGACTCAGCCAGAAAACTAGGTTATTCAGATAACGACATCCATCATCAGATCCCAAACAATTAACTAGCATCCAGTTGTGCTCCAATGGGTCAAACAGGGACCAACAGACATTTGTTTGCAACTTCCTAGAAAAGACAAATTACCAGCATTGAAAAGGACAAGATATGGACCAAGTCACACTTGCAGTTTTAGTGGACAGCAGTGTCTCCATATCAACATACCAAAGATACATCCCAAACCAGAGGACTCATTAAATGGAAATAATTTGCATTAAATGGACACGTTTTATCTAAAACACACTATTATGTCTAGACCAGCAGAAACTTTAAGTGGACATATCAAACAATCTATCAAAACACACAAAACACACTATTATGTCTAGGCCAGCAGAAAACAATCATTCTCATTGTAGACATATCAAACAATCTATCAAAACTTTAAGCATTCAGAATTTCAGCTATTCATCCAAAACTAGTAGCGAGCAGACAAGGGGCTGAACCAATTTAACCATGTTATTCAGCACCACAATTTAACCATGTACTGAACCAATTCACTGAATCGCAGGACAATTTAACCATGGATCGAACCAATTTAACCATAGCCCTAAAACCTCCATACCACACTGAACCAACAACATATAGACAGAGTTAAACAGCATAGATGGAACAGTGCTTCTGCTTACCATCATGAATGCACCAGTAGAAGAGACAAGGGGCTGCTCAGTTGGGAACCATCTCCCACTCCTCAATGTGATGCTGAACGAGGTTGTAACCTCCGCGGTCCTTCAGGTAGAGACGGATTGTGTCCCAATCAACCTTAGGCAGTCCTGGTGCCCGATCTACCATCACATTTTTCGGCTCATTCCAATACTTCCAGTCCTTCAGCAGCTTTTCAGCCTCCTCGAGCGAACCCACCGCTATACTGAGTGCTTCATGCGCCCCTGGCCGATTCCTCCACAACAGAGTTGAAGCCTGCTCTGATATGGTGAAATAGTTGTTGATCGTTTGTAGGGTGCGGGCCGTCGTCAGCGCAATAGCTGTGTGGGGTAAGTTCCAAGTAGCGCCGACGAGTTGCACCACCGCTGGCAAGGTGTCCGCGTACGGCCTGATTTTCTTCACCGCGCCCAAAGCCACCAGGCCGGCGTGCTTCCCCTGTTCAACGGCGCTGCCTATGGCCTCACCCCAACTACTTCTCGGTGGTGGTGGAATGTGGAACACCACAGAATCAGTTGCCAGCGGACTCACCCTCGACAGAGCTATCTCGTCAGGCGTCGCATGGAGGAAATAGGCAGACATATCATCGCGCACGATCACGCGGGTGGGGATGTTTGGGTCCAGCGGTCCGAGCACGGGAGGTAGTCCGAGGCGGAGTGGCCACACCTGGCAGTCGCGGCTCTTCGGCCGGTCGGAGCTGAGATGCGCATTGGTGGAGCTCCAGCGCCGCTCGTCCTGGGAGAGAGACCAGAAGCGGACCAGCGTCCCCTCTTCGACCTCCTCGAATACGACGAACACGATTCGGCCGTCGGAGGAGTCGACGCTTGCCTGGCCGCCTTGGGGAACCGGTAGCTCCAGGAAGCGCGCTTCGTCGATCCGCCGCGGGTGGAGGAGGAGGAGCCCACGGCGCGGCATATCAACGAACACGAAGCCGGTGGAGCCGCCTCCGTCATGGGCCACCACCGAGGTGGCGTTGAAACCGTTCAGGGCTCCACGGCGGGCACCTCGGCGACGCTCCAGCCGTTTGCGTCGCTCGAGTAGATGAGCACGGCGGCGACGTGCGGCGTGCTCTTCATCTGGGCGATGAAGAAGCCATCGCCGCCGTTGGCCTCGCGGTCGCAGAGGATGGCCGTGGGAGCGTGTTCGGAGAGCACATAGGCGAGGTCTTCTTCCGGGAACGCCGGGATGGCGCTCCCCTTCCCCTTAGCGGTGGGGACGCTGGTGAGCGGGCGGCACACGGAGAGGTGCGAGTCTCCAGCACCTCGCGGCGGGGGCGGCGAGAAGAGAAGCCTCCCCGACGCGTCGGCGTCGTGGATGCGGTACCGCGCCGCGTCGTCGTCGTCGTCGGGGAGAAGGGAGCCGTCGACGAACACCGTGGACAGGTCAGGAGGCGCGACGAGTTGGAGGAAGATGTCCGCCTCGCCTCTGGTGCCTGTGAGCTCGAGGTCGGCGGCGTCGAGGTCGGCGCCGTGAAGCGGCCGGGCGAGGAGCACCCACGTAGGAGCGGCGCGCCCGCGGGAGAAGCTCCCCACGCGCTGGAGGCGGAGGGCGCCATGGGCGCGGCCGGGGCGGTGGCGCGCGTGGTGAGGCGGTGGTTGGGGGCGGCGAAATGCCGTTGAGTTGAAATCGAACTGGGGATTGAATTGAATTGAAATCGATTTGGGAGGATTTGGGGATGGACGGGGACGGGGATGGGGAGTTAGTTATATTGTGGGTCCCCGCCGAATCCAGCTGGATCCGGTCCAGCGTGGCACGGGCTCGGCACGAACCGCCACCCCAGGGCCGTCGGGCTGGGAAGGGTGTGCGTCTCCAGGGCCGAGGCGTGGCTTGCGCAAGATGGACATGATCCTGGCGCTCGACCTGTCATGGTGACCGCGATGGCGAAGCGGTCGACGTCGAGGACCAGCAGGCGGAGAGGGAGCACCTGAGGACATCACACCGGGAGCTCTCCGAGGCGACGGGCGGCTTCGTCCAGGAGGGCATGATCGATGCCGGCCCCTTCGGGCGCGTGTACGACGGGACGCTCCGCGACGGCGCGCACGTGAAGGTGCCGTTCTCGGCCTGGGACTGGGAGGGAAGCACCGTCTCCGGGCTGGTGCCGTTCTTGGCGATCTTGGCGAACCTGAGCCCGTGCACCAGCCGCGGCCTCTTGTTGGTGCCCAGCTCCAGCAGCGCGCACTCCTTGTTCTTGTCACCAGCTTCTCCAGCAGCAGGAACATGCCCAGCGCCTTGTCGTCCATGACCCCGACCAGCGCCGGCACGCCATGGCCGTCGCCGTCGTGGGGGCCGAGGCCGAGCGTCCATGAGTGCGCCCGCCAGTCCGCCGGACAAGGAGCCGGGGACGGGCATGCGCGTTGCAGTTGCAGTCGCGCCCGGGGCATTGCGGCGGGTCGTCGCCGTCTTGGGGGCCCGTGCGGCCATCGAGTTTCACGTTGTCGACGGCGCGCCAGAGGCGGCGCTGCGCTGACCACGTCGACCGGGGTCCACAGCTCCTGCCGCTTCACGAGGACGGAGCCGGTGAACCGGCGGTAGGAGGCGGTCGCCGGGTCGTAGCCGGCGGAGGGCACGACGAAGGCCCACAGCAGCGCCAGCGCGGTCCAGCAGGGTGAACCGGTGCGTGCGCTCGAACACGTTGTGGTCCAGCAGGTGTCGCACCAGCGGGAACGCGGCCATGCACCAGAGCGCGACGCCACGCCGACGATGCTGGAGCGCCTGCACCAGCCACGACACACCGCGAGCGCGACGGCGACGGTGGCTTCGGCGGTATACGCATGAGCTCCCCGGCCCGCGTCCGCGCCCACGCTCGCGCCGGCGGGGCCAGGCCACCTGCTGTTCCACCCGTGTCCTTGATGCTATGCGCGGTCAGGTGGTGGTCATGGATTAGTGACCGCGAGGGCGAAGCGGTCGACGTCGAGGACCAGCAGGCGGAGAGGGATCGAGCACCCGAGGATATCACACCGGGAGCTCTCCGCGGCGACCGGCGGCTTCGTCCAGGAGGGTCTGATCGATGCCGGCCGCTTCGGGCGCGTGTACCAGGAGACGCTCCGCGACGGCGCGCGCGTCGCCGTGAAGGTGCTGGACCCGAAGGGCGGCGGCGAGCTCTCCGGCAGCTTCAAGAGGGAGTGCGAGGTGCTGAAGCGGACGCGCCACACAAGAACCTCGTCAGGGTGATCACCACCTGCAGCACGGCCAGCTTCAACGCGCACCAAACACTCTCCTCCTCCACGGCGCCAGAAGGGGCCGCAGAACAGGCAACCCGGGACGACGACGACGGCGACACGGAGCCGGAGTCGCGCAGGGCCACCAATCTCATGCTGCCGGCGCAGACAGCAGACAGCAGACGAGGCCGAGGCCCACCAGATGTTCGACGAAGCCCCGGTGCTCCTGTGCCGCCGAGCTGGCCGGCATAACGCCGACGCTGGACACGCGTTCCTGCTCGGGTTGCTCCCACATCTCGCACTTGTTCAAGGAGGAGGAAGACGCCCACACTGCACACCGAGAGCTTCTTCTACCAGTACTCTGACCACCCCCAGTACCACGCCATCATCCTTCTCCTTCCGTCGACACAACTGATGGTAACTCTGATGTGATCACTTGCCCAACGGGAGGCCGAGGGATGCAAATGCAGTGGCTACCTCCGCCTTCCTCAAGGGCGGCAGTAGTTATACAAGAGTAACAAGATGGCATGCACATGCTCAGCATCGGCATGCAGGTGCCACCAAGAACAGCCATGCTTTGGGAGACGGTCTGTATGATATAGTAGTATGATGATGGATGGAGTGCTGTCGTGTCGAGACGGTATGATGATGGATGCTTTGGGACACGCGTCTGCATTGGTCGGTCACGGCGTGCTTCACGACATCGGTCAGCACTGCGAGCCCACCAGCCTGTTGAGATCGGAGGCGAATACACGATCAAACACACACAGGGGACACAACATTTACATGAAAAACTCTCTCAACACGAGAGAGAACAAAAAAACAATGATGGGCGCCAGCCAATGAACGCTTCACTATATCGAGAGTCTGTTACAACGTCGAATGGGGTCTACGCTCCGCTCCATCGTTCAGCTTCTACGGGCCTTCGCTCCGCTCCATCTGAAGTCGGCCAACCCATATAGAATTTCGAACATATTCAACAAGCAGGAGCTTTCCGTGGCCTGCCTTGCCGTGGTGGCTGACGAACCAGGCGCACCGGAACGCTGACGACCGAAAGAACACGCCTGACCCGCCGCCGTGTCTCCATTCGGCACCAAGTCGACGACGAGTTCGCAACCACCAGCACTGATGTCTCGGACGCCAACGGGAGAGGCGTTCCCTCGGGACGGCATAATCTACATGCGACTGCGCCGGGCCTGCACGTGTGACGACGTCGTGTTGGCCGTGAACGATGGCGGGTCTGTCATTTGTGCACATCAGGTGTGCATGAACGGCGGCGCAAACTCGGACACCCTATTTAATGCGCTGAAATGCCCATAAAATCTCATTGAGAATAGCCTAAAACATCTAATGCAAAGTTGGGTGGGACCACATAATACAACACTAGTCTCCACAATTAGTGTTTGGCTAAGGTGTAGTATGCATGAGACTTCCACGGTGGGCTTGGAGTTGTTCTTTGAAAAGCGGTACGCCAAAGGCATGGCACCACAGGTCTGTTCACGCAGCACCGTGGCGAGCCCACAGCACAGGCACGATTCAATCCATCTTTTCAGCAGTCACGTCCGCGTTACACTATGCACAGAGTCGGTACACGGTGCTCACCTAAAATACTCCACCAACTAACAAGGCCTGTGGTGCTGACTTATTGCCATATTTAAAATTTTTAATAAATATTGTTTGTTTTGTTATGAGTTATTTAATTATTAGTGATATTTTTATCACAATATATTTTTATTGTTTATATAAAAAATTAAATAAGACAAATGGTTAAACAAGAATTGTAGTAAGTTAAAGATGTCTATTTATTTGTATAATCAAAATAATTAATATGGGCATGCCAATGCCATGGTAAAAATAAATAAATAAAAAACTAATTGAATATTTTCCTCAAAAATGAATTGATAAATCAAGTTTCCAATTGGCTAAAAAAAAACTAGAGGTATATTTGTTGAGCTGCTTTAACAATTTTCATAAAAGATAATTTTACATAAGTAATTTTCAATTCACTCTAACTACTTTTTATACTTTGTCAACATTTGCTTTGCTACCGTGTCCTACTCCTTAGTATTCACCCGATCCTTCAACGTCAAAATTGGTTGATTGATACACGTGCATATATTTTTGGGTGATTGAATCGATTTTCACAACTTTTGAACAGATTGGATGTTACTCCCTCTATCTCATAAAACATGCAACTATAGGAATTATGCCAGTCAATTTGACTAAAGTTTGACTTGGGTCAAAAAATTTGACTAAAGTTTGACAAATTTTATAGTAATTAATACTAATAGTTATGTTTCAAACAAAATTTATTATGAAAATATGTTCCGTTATGAATCTATTGATCCTAGTTGTGTATTATAAGTGTTAGTAATCTTTTATATAAATATCAATTTAGTCAAAATTGGAATCTGTTGACTTCGAGAATTGCATTTTTTTTTGAGACGGGGAGAAGAAAGTTATTAGAGACTAGTTATTTAATCTTTGCAAAAGAGTTATAAAAAGTGGGAGCGGGTTTTTGGAAACTCCTTTGCCTTATTTGCATGCAAATGTATATTTCATTCTCATTGGCAAAAAAAATTTGTGCTGCTCAGTCGTCAGGGCAGGCCGGCCTAGTAGTGTTCAACCAACAAGGGATCATCACCTAGCCAGCCCAGCCCATTCGACCGAGCAGGCACGGAGGGAGACAAACGCACAGAGACAAGTAGCAGTGATCGTTCAATAGGAGTTCGACAGCCGCATGTCGTTCACCATTTTAAGGTGTGCGCTGCATCTCTGAGTAGGCGAGGTGGGATAAAGCCAGAAGTTGCTTTGGGAGAGGAAGGGGGAATCATGCTGTGCGGACATGGTAATTGGGCCGGCCCATGCGGACTGAGTATGATTTTCCGTTTGGGCCGAAACAGAAACAATGATCTACTATTATGTATTATAAATTTAATTATGGTCAAAATTAATTACATTTCATTTCTAGAGATCTGGGACCGTTAAAAATTGTAAAGGAAAGTAAGTCAAACTAGCCAACAGTAGGTTACGGAACTTTTGGCCGGGGTCAACGGCTTTTGCGGTTTGCTTCACCTAGCTACTTACATGTGGAATTATTATGAGCTAGTCGCCTACCGCCTGGCATCAAGGACGACTTGGCTTCTATTGTCCGAAAATACTACTCCCTTTATTTCAAATTATAAGATGTTTTGATTTTTTTAAATACATTTCTTTTCCTATACACTTAGTTATACACTATATCTAGATATATACTAAAAAGAAAAGTATTTAAAAAGTCAAAATATCTTATAATTTGGAATGAAGGTAATAGTATAATAGGGATATTTAATTAGACACGGCATGCACCATGTGGTAAAAATGCGAAATAAAAAACAAAATTGAATATTTCCTCAAAAATGAATTGGTAAATCAAGTCTCCAATTAGCTAAAAAACTAGGAGTATATTCGTTGAGCTTCTCTTCATAAAAGATAATTGTGCATCAGTAAATTTCAATTCACTCTAATTACTTTTATACTTTGTTTGTCCCTCGTACTTTTGTTTTGGTACAGTACAGTGTCCTACTCCTTTAAACCGGCTGCACTACCGTATACTATAGGATGAAAATGCTGCAACGCGCTCGTGGCTGTTGCGGAGAGGGAGGGGAGGTCCGCAATGTGGCGCCTGGCGTGGGGTCCACACGATGCAATGCAACCCGCCCAGGCGCCCGGCCACGGTGATGGAGGTCGCGCGTACGTGCGCCCGCGACGATGGCAGAGGCGTGCCTGCCCCTGCCCGCGTCAACGTGGAGGAGCAGCGCAGAGGAGAGTCGTCGATGGACTGCCGAATCCCTATGGTTGGGTTGTACTCCACCGCGGCGGTCCGTCGTCTTCCCCGTTCCATGGCCGCCCCTGCGCAAACTCGCCCCTGTCGTACGTCGCCGCCGTCACGACGCTACCCACCCTTGACCGCCACGGATGTGGACGGGGACTGGGAGCCAGCCGCCGCCACGCCCTGTCAGTGCCACACACGAGCAGTACACCTCATCAAGATATCGTAGGGTTTAAGCAGCTGCTACGGTTTTTTTTTTTTTTTTTTTTTTTTGAAAAAACACAGCTATTACGGTTATCCACTACAGTACAGTACTAGCAGTAATAGCAACACACCTTAATTTCTCCAACAACAACAATGATTTGGTCCGTCCGTCCAGCAAACCAAATCGATAATTATACTGCTACTTGTAAATAAAATAAACTACATTTTCCATTGCCAGCAACAAGGTCGATCCATCGATTAATTCTTTCTTGCTACCTCCTACTAAACTCCAAGAAGATGGAGAGCGTCATCCTCCTCATCCCACGACTCCAACCTCAACAACCCGCCACCACCACTGGCTGCCTCCGCCTTCACCTGCAACGCCGCCGCCGCACCGGGATCCACCACCCCCACCACCGAGGATCCGTGGCAGCAGGACGACGACACGCCAGGAGAAGGCCGCCCCTACCCCTGTTCCTGCTCGCCGCGCCGGCCGAGCATCAGGAACGCCGACGTGTCCAGTGTCGACGGCAGCATCAGCGTCTCCGTCTCCATCGTCGTCGTTAGCGCACCGCGGGAGAGGGGCGCCGGCGCCTGGCGGCAGAGGAGGAGCTCCGGCCCCGGCGCTGCCCCCGCCGTGCAGGTGCAGCAGCGGCACGTCGTTGTCGAAGCCCGTGACCTGGTGCACCATGCGCCGGAAACTGGCGGCGTCGGCAGCTTCCGCGACTGCCTGGGACGGCGCGCGCTGGCGTGACGACGCGGGGCGGAGGTGGTGGTTGTTGTGGCGCGGCGGGGAAGAAGCTAGCGTCGTCGTGGATGGGAACGGGGACGGCGTGGCGAGGTCAAGATCGTGCAGGACCTGGTGGTGGTGGTGCTGCTGGTGGGTGGGTACGAGTATGACTGGGCTGCGGCGGCGGCGAGACGGAGGAGGTGGTGGAAGGCTGGCATGCGTGGCGGCGGCCATCAGCATCCGGCTTGCACTGCAGGATGAGTTGAGGAGAGGAGCGAGGAGAGCAAGGGAAGGAGGAGGGCCGGTCGAGAGGTGATGCTCAGCTCTCGCTGACAGTGACTAGGGTAAAATTGACCTTGGAGATGTAACAAAATCGATCAGTGGGCAGCACCGGCCACAACCCAACCATCGTCAATCGATGATCCATCCGGCCACGCAACAGAACAAAACAACAAGCGTCTGGATTCATAATAACACATGCAGGACAGCGCCCCAAACTAGAGGAGGCCTACTTCAGATAGAGACATAGGCCGGCCGGGTACCATAACAAGAGGCTTATTCAGGATAAATAATTCATGGTTTTGATCGATTTGAGCAGGGTTGTCGATCGCTTACTCAGGATTCAAAAGGTAATTTAACGAGATTTTATATGTGCATTGATGCTCTATGGGGTGCCTGTGTGTGTGAAACGGTTTGGAACAAGTTGGACCTTTTGGCCGGGGTCAACAGCTTTTGCGGCTTGACGTGCTCTACATACATGTCGGACGACCCTACACACACAGGTGACTTGAGTTTTGCATTGACTGACCAGGTAGGCTAGGAGCAGCTATACAGTAGTACTAGTTGCCTGCCTGACATGTACAGTCTCTTAGATAGAACATGTGCGTCGCGTCGTCTCGTAATGTTTGGGATACTGCATGCCACGCATGCATGGTCAAAAACATGACACGCACAGAGAACATGAGCGTCATCTCGTCGTCTCATAATGTGTCGCAACTCTTGATTAATTATACTTACGTCGCAAATAAAAGAGATTAATTATATTGATTGACTTTGCTTGAATCTGGTTTAAGTGTACGTAGTAGTAAGTAGGGCTAACAAGATAAAAAACAATTCAATGTAAAGATAAGAAATGACCGTTGACGTGTGACATGCATTTTAAAACACACATACGAATTAATACTCCTTATTTAGTTAGATCAACTTTTTAAACTGGTTGTCGTTGAATCTAAAAGAGGCAAGTAGTGACAACGTACGTGACGGATCGAAACATTTCGATATCCTGAGAAAAAGAAAACAAAACACTTGTCTGCTGGTAAATTGCATGGTAGTTGAACGGGAAGCCGCAGAGTCAGAGAATGCTCTTTTTAGCTTCTAGCTCGCAGTGCAAATAGAGCCAAGTCATTCTCAGCAGCTCTCATTAGAACCCCAATTACTACATTTTATCTATTTCGTAAGAGTGTTCTTACAATCCTCTCCTAAAAATTAGGAGCGTGTTGAAAAAAAAAACATTTTGGAGAGATGTTGTGCCAAACTTGCTTTGACCTATGAAAATCAACGTTGTGCCTTGTGAGAGAGCAATACAAATACAAAGCCTTAAAAAATTGTAACGCGTAAAAAAAAAAGCCTTAAAATTGTAAAAAGGCTAGGCCTGTGTGCCTGAGTTGGTCAGCCCAAGTTAAGCGAAGACTCCAGCCCAACTAAGACAATGGGCCTAAGCCCGCTTCCTACGATAACAAGGGTCCGAAAGCCGAAACAGACCAAACCGAAAGCAGACGCCGCCGCTCGCCGGAGAAGGAAGCGATGGTGCATCTCCGATTCTCCTGCTCCTGCTCCCCTACGGGGCCCAGCCCTACCTCACCGGAGCACCCTCCAAACCCTACGACAATGCCACGAGCCACTAACCCCCGCCCATGCCACGAGCCCCTGGCCTAACCTCGCCCGCGGGCATGATCCGCGGCGATGGAGGATCCGGCGCCGTCGTCCGCCGCACCTGACCCTCCCCTTTCCCCACTTCCGCACCCGCCGGAGGACGAGGGATGGGTGCTCGTGTCGGGCCAGCGAGGTCGAGGGGCCCACGCGCCCAAGTCATCCACTGGGACGGGACGACCCGCAGCAGGAGCTCGCGCGCCTCTCGAGCTTCTCCGCCGCGCTCCAGCCCGCCCGCCGGGGACCGCAAGGCGCACCTCGACTCCACTCTACAGGTAAGAATTGTTTGTGGGCCTTAGAATTCAGGTCGAGGGGGCAGCAGGAAGTCGGTACCTGTGGCTGTGGCCAGTGATGTACTCGAACTAAACAATCCTTAGTCCAGGCCTTAGAATTTAGTAGTTTTGAATTGAATTGAATATAGAATTAGGATAAGCCCAATTGAAACTCAACACATTCTAGCTCAACAAAGCAACAAGATCAGCCCACTCAGCTAGGCCGGCCTACATGTGCAAGTGCACAATGTGTCCATGCCCAACAAGAACTTGCAGCGACCCTCTAGCTTGTTAGCATGCCATGGTAGGATCCGATCCGTACCCAAAAAGAAAACAGAATCCACAGCAGAATACAACTCTGTATCTGATACGGTTGCAGGAGGCAACTCTGTCCCATGCACTTCCATTTTGATTGAAAATGGCTACAATTTTGCAATCATCTGCTTTGCTTACACACAAAGAAGTGTAATAATTGTAATAACTAGGGTAGAAAAATTGAGCAATCCACTGTCAATATTCAATAAGGAACTGTGATGGCGCAGGAGCTGGCGGTGCCTGTGCCATCCACCAAGCCAAACAGTTGTGCACTGTGCTTACTTGCTTGCGTTCTTTGTTGCATTTTGTTTTTCCTTGATTTACTATGTGCTTTAGTTTGCGTGTCATCCAAATAAAGGACAGAAACTATAGGACCACAAAAACTGAATTAAAGGCAGTGCCGCTGGACGCTATTAGCAGTCGCACACCAGACAGCCTTGTGCTTTATTACATTGACTTTACTGGATACTGGTGGCTATAGCAACCTAGGCTTCCTGTTTTTAACCTTTATTTACCTTCAGAAAAATGATAGAATCCTGCATGCTGCTGATGCAAGCAAAGAATCATCTGATATATGGATGGCCACAAAACAAACATCCTACACGCGTTCATTTGGACAGCCGCCCATTTATGTTGCAAGCATTCATCTTGTATTAGGATCCTCAGGCATCACCTCTCTCTCTCTCTCTCTCTCTCTCCTCTCTCACACACACACACACACTTCCATCCATCGCCGGTTCAGTCTTTCAGGCCAATTCATTTAGTTTTTCTTTTTTATATATATTTATAGAGGCAAGCATTTTAGAATATATTTGATCTCAGATTGTATTTTAATTAGAATGGCATAGGTGGAATATAGAAACACATTTTGGAATTGCTTAATGTTGTTTCTAATAATATAGAGTTGGATATTATTTTTTAAAAGTATAGATTCAGTTGTAGTTATTTGTCTAAGATTAGGGTCTATATAATTTATGGTTAGATGATATTGATTTTTTCGGATATATGTCAGGTTTTCTCCCTTTTTTCTAGCACTTCTCATAAGAATCAACACGAAGGCTTTCACTCGGGTAATAGTATATAGATAAATTAGTTAATTTAGAAGATAGTGGGATAACATGAGCAGGTAGCAAGGCACATTATCCCCAATAAGTGTAATCACTACTTTTTTTTTTTATCTATCAAAATACAAAGGCAACATGATGCTATTTTTTCACCGTTCTTTCATCTTACAGTTTGATCTAATATTCTATTATTTTTTCATTGGACTCTTCCACTATAGCTTGTGCTTAGTTACGCAAGAGCGTGCATGTCTGGCTCATACATGCATCTGTTATTTCTAAAGAAAGTTCCGCTATAATGCGCAGGGTATCATTTTAGTTCTAGTACCTCATAAAACACCACTAGCTTTCAATCTCAACATGCAAATTATCCATGTCCTTGCCCACTAAATAGGAGAGCTCAGTCTAATAGACATAGGATGGGCTGGGCTGACTATTCGGAGTCCGACACCTACCAACAGTATCTTCATCACCAACATGTAGTAAAAGGCATAGACATGCATATACCTCAGTTTGTTGGGATTAGTTTTGACCGACTAGGAAATATGTAAAACAATCAGTATGCTGGGTATCCATAACCGCAAACAATAGATCCTGATCGGTAACTTGATCATCATGCGTATCCATATGGTGCACAAGCAAACACAACCATAAACACTAGACATAGGGTATTACCTCTTCTAGAGGGCCTGAACCAGTATAAATTTTGTGTTCCATGTGCTCCCATCCAGATCTGCCTGCTGCAAACCTGTAATCATTTGCTGCTGAGAAAAAACGGCAACAAAATGCCATCATCCGTCCACATACTTTCAATCTCTTTGTGCAAGCTATCCACAACACCCTTTAAAAAAATGCTTAAACTATCCACATCATCACCTATTAAGTTTAGAAGCTATCCATGTCATCCATGTCATCGACCATCCATCATTGGTTCAGTCTTTCAGGCCAATTCTTCGAGCTTTCGTACTCACTGCTAGTGCCAATAATTCAGCTCGACTGGAGGTTTGTCAAACGTTTACTCCCTTACAATTGCAAATAGTATATTTCCATATGCAATGTTTATATATATGGAGCATGTTCACAACTCAAGGAAATCAATCTTTCTGAAGCTAGCTGGATAGATATGATATAGATATGATAGCACAAAATTTTGATGCATGCATGCAGTGTTATGTGGTACTAGCACGAATAATTGTTCTTTACTAGTTCCATGTTTGTGTCTTGATCTGGACCAGGCATCAGACTAAGCGATGGGTTAGATCGACCTGCAACCAAACGTCACGGTGGAACAACTGATCTACTGCATGCAGTTATATCCATATATCTGCAGTCACTATCATGGCTCTTCATTGGCTTTCAAATGAAATGAAGGCAGTTAATTGAAGCATTATTGCACAAGATTTATCTAGCTAGTAGCTAAATAAACCTTACAAGTCGACTGAGCTGCTGGTTAATGAGATCCATCATCTGTTCTGAGGTAATTAAGTATTAAAAGTTCATGGATAATTTCAGTACTATAGTGACTACTCAAAATTACTTACCTTTGCACAGTTTCTCTATTTATTTCCTAACACAGTATCAATATAGATATGTACATTACAATCTTTATCTGATTATGATAAATACTTTTTTCACAACCGTGAACTAACCGCTTTTTACCTTTGCATTACACCTGCATGTGTTTTGAATATTTGTTTAGTTGAAACTTTAGCTTAAATATTCCAGCTTATGTGTTGGGAATCTGATTTAGGCTTTCAAATTTTGATCTTACTAGTTGCTGCAGTTTTTTGATTCACATGTTTGAAATTCTAGAGTTTATAAATTGTGCCGTTTATTCAAAATCTTCGTTTTTCTGTTTTTTAATATTGATCTTAGGTCCTTGACTGCACTCCTAGTCACTACAGTGACATTAATAGTTGTTTTATTCTGCACAACCATGTTCAATATGTTAGATTTACTTTATGAAATAACTATATGTGTTGTAGTATTTTTTTAGAAAAAAGTTGTTACAGTTAAAAAATAAATTTATTTGACTGTCAATTCATTGACAATAACTACAATTAAATCTACATAGTATTGTGTATTATTAGAAATATATATTTATATGGCATAGCAATCATGCACACTGGAAACATGATTATTCATATGGGGGAGGTGTTCCCCTATTAATCCACATAATCTGCTGTTGATTGCTGCATTAGACAGATATTAGGATTAGCTAGAGCTGTCCTCTCCTGGCTGCTGTAGCAGCATGGCCTCCAGCAATGAGATGGCCTAACCAGCCATGTAGAAGTAAGGCAATAGGCCACTCTAGTACTTGTAGTTGGTAGAAGAACATCAGCCATATCCAGTAGTGGGCTGATCTAAGCATGTACTAGGAGTAGTTGAGGCTGTACTCAGCCATTCTTTGTGTACCATGTAGTTGGTGCAAGGCTTGTATATATATAGGTATGCAATACAATTGAATAGAGCAGTTCAAAACCACAACATTCAGAGTTTCAGTTTCTGTCCAACGACTGAAACCGAGCCGTGTGTGTGTGTGGGAGTTGAGCTCGGCTCAACTTCTTCCTTGGTTCAGGGGAAAGGTAAGAGCAGGCGAGGGTGATCTCACCTGGGCACTGCTGATCGCAGGTGCCAACACTATATTGTGCATTTGGACAACCAGTTTCCTGTTTTGGGCCTGTATTGTGTATAATATAGAGAGAGCTATTTTTGGGCCTGTATAGAGAGAGCTATATATATAGTCGGTCAGATGATATTGATTTTTTGGATAATTGTCATGATTTGCCTATTTTTTTCTAGCACATCTCATAAGCCATGATTTCTGGTCGTCCGATTAATCACGATTAGTCGTCATCTAGTCGTGATTAATCGTCCGACCAGGTCATTTGGACGACCAGTTTCCTGTTTTTGGGCCTGTTTTGCTGGATTGGCATCTGGGCTGCTGGGCTTGCAGCTTGGCCTGTTATATATAGAGAGCTATATTGTGTATAATATAGTATATATAGAGAGCTATATTGTGCATTTGGACATCCAGTTTCCTGTTTTGGGCCTGTATTGTGTATAATATAGTATCTAGAGAGAGCTATATATATATTATATTTAGAGTATATACCCTAAAACACCATGGACGACTAGATGGACGACCAGGCTCGACCAGGGTTGATTAATCGACCTGGTCCCTGGTCGACCAGGTTCGACCAGTCGACCAGAAATCATGGCTCATAAGAACCGACATAGACATAGGATGGGCTGGGCTGAATATTCTGAATCCAACATCAACCAACGGTATCTTCACAAACATGTAGTAAAAGACAAAGAAATACATATAACTCAGTTTGCTGGGATTAGATTTTAATCAACTAGGAAACTTGTATGTAAACCAATCAATATGTTGGGTATCTGTAACCTACCAGGCTGTAAGGGACCCCTGATTGGTAACTTGATCATCGTGCATATGCGTATGGTGCACAAGCAATACAACCACAAACACTAGATGTAGGGTTTTACCTCTTCTCGAGGGCCTGTGCCAGAGATTTTGTGTTCCGTGTGCCCCCCCACTGCAAACCTGTAATCATTTGCCGGTGACAAAAACACCAACAAAATGCCATCATCCCTCCACAAACTTTCAATCTCTTTGTGCAAGCTATCCACATCACCCCTTACAAAATGCTAAAACTATCCACATCATCACCTGTTAAGTATAAAAGCTATATTGAAATCACTATTTTCAATCTATGAAAATACTTGCTCTCCGCTTTTTATGTTATTTGTTTTTCAGTTCCATCAAACTTATAATCCGATCTAATATTCTCAGTTTTAAATTAGATTCTTGAATTATCTTGACCATTTTTTTTTACCAGAAATGATGTAAATGCATGTAGGCCTATCTGTAGCAGCTTTATTTCTACTAGTATCTGCAATGATTGTAGATATATGACAAAGTAATATAGAATTGTCCAAGTTTCATGCTTTTGTTTCTTATATAAAATAATTCTTGTATGTTTGACCAGACTAGTGATTGGCTAGATCTCCATCCTCGAAACGGAATTCGTAGCATCACAGGACTGCTGGTTAATCAAATATAATTCATCATGTGCTCTGAGGTAAAAAAAAACGAAACCAGTTTACCATGTATCACTACTATGTTTATTTTCTTTTTTATGATCTCCGTCTAGGGTTCTTGATATAATTTGCTGTATAGGGAGGTTTAAGCTAGATTCTGAGGCGCCTCTCAATTTATATGTTAGCATTAAGTATTCTAATGATGCGGCTTTCCTCTCACTATTTGTATTGATTGGTCTATATACGTGTGCATTCATCAGGTTATCGCGGCTGACACGATTGAGGCGGCTGCTCAACAGATTCTCGATGAGCTCAAGGGAGATGCTAATGGTGCAAGCAGAAGAGAGAATATCATCTATTTTGACGGCTGGGACGGATTGGTGGCATCTGCTGTCCTCCGAACCGTTTCCGAACGCCTTGACCCAGCAACTAGAGATTCAGAGGCCCTAGCTGTTCGACTGCAGTTTGATCAGATCATCCACATTGATTGCTCCAAGTGGGAGAACAGAAGAGTGCTTCAGAGGGAGATTGCAAAGCACCTGCAGCTTCCCACAGAGGTGATGGAGATGTTTGACTGGCAAGATGAGGAGGACGATATCCATGGTGTGGCCCAGGGCTACCGCCGTGAGATACAGCAAGTTCTCAGGGCGATGTTTCGACGCATAAAGGAGCTGAACCACAGGTTCCTTGTGATTTTCCACAACGGGAGCCGTGAGGAGATCGATCTATCCAGTTTTAGTTTCCCACTATCTGGATACATGGAAAACATGGTGCTGTGGACATTCCAAGGGAGATTCCGGCTCTACCCTAGGATGAAAGTAGACAGTGCCTTGCATAACAGCTCTGGGAAGGCGAAGACTGATGTTTTTCTCTCGGCCTCCTACCTTGATCTTGAGGGAAGATATCCACAAGAGGTCTGGTCTGTCCTTGTTCAACGAGAAGCTGCAGAAGTTGATGAAAACAACATCAGAATTCATACTGCACAGGTCGCCGAGTGTTTCTTCTTGCACATGTTGAATCTATGCTGCATAGGCTACAACTTCATGATGGACTATGATTTGGCCACCCACGCCTGCAACTACTGGATGTGTGATCGCATCATGCGGCAACTACAGCGGGGAGCTAGAACTGCTGATGCTTTGCAACGTGGGATACAACTAGATTTGGACTACTACAACTACAACTACCAATATTTTCCTTCTCACTTGGTAAGGTATGGCAAGACCATGCCATGCTGGACTTCACCTTATGGGTTTATGCTAGTCCCAGTTGGTGCCATTCCTAGTGCGGACATGTTGCTCCAAGACTTCAATAATCTTACAGTGCTGAAGCTCTGAGGCTGCACCTCCAGCTTCTCATCACCTCCATTCCTCTTCTACCACAACCTTAAGTTTCTATGGCTTGATCACTGTGAAGACCAAGAAGTTAGCAGTACAGCCGGTTTCCCTAATGAAGAGAAGAAGACAATCTCCACGGATAGAGCACTGAAGGAAGCAGACATCCAACGACTACGCTCCTTTTTCCAGAAGCTGTGGGTATTGGACATGCGATGCACATGCTGTGATTGGATCTTGTCCGCACAGATGATGGAATTCATGACTCAGCTCAGAGAGCTAAATGGGAGCTCAGGATTGGAACATGGGACAGTTGCATGGGCGGCTGCCTAACATTCACAAGCTCCGTGTCACAAAGTCTTCCATCCACTGCAGTAGTTGCTTGGGAAGCTACTTATTCTCAGAGATGGACAAGATGGAGCTCCTCGACTTGTCAGGAAACAGTATTAGTCCCCTAGCTGGTCCTAGGGGAAGCAACAACAACATTATTAGCAGCGTCGTGACTGTCATTGTCGACGAGGTTGTTGGTTTAAAAGAGATATCCTTGAGGAGATGTGCCAATCTGAAGAATATATTCTTGAGAGGAGTGTTACAGGATCTCTATAGCCTGGATATCGGGCACAGCATTAAAAACATTAGACCTAAGTGCAACGACGACTCCGAAGCTTGATGAGCTCTATCTACTTGGCTGCGACAATCTTTGTGCATTCCTATGGCCAACAGAAGGCAAAAGGAGAGAATACTTGAATATGCTGCACTTTGATACCAACACACAGCTAGGGTTGACCACTCCACCACGGGATGAAAATAACACGGAGGGAAGCAGCAATTCAGGTGCAACAGGAGAGACATCATCACGACCGTCATCATTTTCGGTGTTGCATGGTGGTAAAGCACCCTATGAGTTTGGATGGTATATTTCAGTAAGGGATGTGAGGTTCCTTTTGTCACTTGCACCTATGAGATCCTATTTTGATGACTACGGGGCACATGTTGAGATTTGTTCTCCTACTCATCGTACAGTTGATGCTGGTGGCAGCATTAGCAAACATAATGAAGGAAACAACAACATTTCAGTGTATGCAGATGTAGGCCCCTTCTTCAAGAACCAGCTGCTGCAAGCAAGAAAAGGCCGTGGTGATGATGCGCCAACCATCATCAGAGACATGGCCTTGCCTTGCTGGTTGTTACATGAACATCCAAGACACCAAGATCAGGACCAAATCACCCCTGGGTGTCGAAGAAACCATGACCAGTATTGCTATGCCGAATTTTATATGTGATGGAGCTTTGAGTCTGCACATGCACGATACCTTGTCCATGGCCAGCATCCCTGGCCCTGCACCTGGGGCAGTAGGTGGAAGATGGAATAAATTGCGTTGGTGCCGAGTTGAGCAGTGCCCCAACATTGACTCTGTCTCCACCACTCCCACTCCATTGCATGTACCACAAGGTGGACAGCCGACAGATGGAAACAATCGAATATTCAGTTGCCTACGTACATTCTGGGGGTCTCGGCTCCCCAAGGTGCGCTTCATTTGGAACTGGGGCACAACATCCTCCTTATTCTGATTCCATCGTATCTCATTTGTGTGGCTGAAGTTTTTGCACCTGGACTTGTGCCCCAGGCTGATACATGTACTCCCCCTGTCCATGTCAATTAGGGGTACCTTCCTGGTTTTACTTGTGACCCTCGAGATCGTGTGGTGTAGCGACCTCAAGGAGATCTTCCCCTTTTATTCTGGTGCCAAAAGCAGTGACTTGCAACAGGAGTCAATGGACGTGGTGGAACTCCCGAATCTGAAGCACATCCACTTTCACGAGTTGCCCAGGTTGCGCGGCATCTGCGGTGGGAGTGCACGGTTGTATGCGCCCAAGCTCGAGACCATAAAGATCAGATCAGGGGCTGCTGGAGCCTCAGACGCCTGCCAGCCCTCTGCTCCTACCTCCTACCGGCAGGTGGTGTCCGACTGTGAAAAGGAATGGTGGGACAATCTAAAGTGGGTTGGGTTAGGAGCCAATCACCATCCTTGCCTTTACAAGACGACCCATCCAAGGTACTACAAGAAGAAAATGCTCAGGGGCTCGGTGCTCGTATGAGGTTGAGGTATGTGTGTGATCCCCATCAGTTACTTCTGATTTACTGTTTGTGTTTATAAATGAACGGACGAGTAAAACAGATGTCTCTTTCTCTCTTGTCTTTCCTACAGCCAGGAGGAAACTGTGAGGCCTACTCTCTGCTGTGTGCTTGCCTGCTTCAACTCTCTAACCGGCTACCCATGATTCTGGTTGATGGATTTGGTTTGTCGTTAGATGGATGCCCATGCCCGGCCCTCTGCTTGTGTTGTTGTGGCCTGCGTCTGCATCGACCTGCACAGATAGCATTGGCATGGTGGACATCCAGTGCCGTACGTTTGCTTTGCTTGCTTTTTGGCGTTGGGTTGTCTTCATCGACGCTAAGGTGAGATTCTTTGATGGTGTGTGTGGTGTGATACAGATGTGGACCCCTGCTGCTGCTGCTGTTATATTAGCAGTAGGGATGGCTGGGTGGCTGCTCTCCTGTCTCGTGTGCTTGTGTGTTGTGGTGTGCTGCTGTGTGGTGTGTGACCTGTCTCTGTATGCATCATCATACATGCGTGAGAGTTTGGTGTGTTGTGGTGTGCTACTTTTGATCTACTACTTTGGATTGCTTGAGTGTGGTGTGTTGTGGCAGCGTGGTTTGTGCTACTTTTGATGTACTTTTATCACTTTGAACTGAATAAATAATCAGGGATGACTGAACTATAAAAACATGCCAGGCGCTCGAGACTTTGCATTAGCTTATCTATACACTATACCTAATATTTACTCCTTCTGTTCCAAATTGTAGTTCACTTTGGCTTTTCCAGATACATTGATTTTACTATGTATCTAGACATAGTGTATAACTAGATGCATAGCAAATTCAATGTATCTAGAAAAGCCAAAGTGAACTACAATTTGGAACGGAGGGAGTATTTTCGTAGAGCCGATGGTTTCCGTCTCCAGACTCAAAATACCTACAGTAACAGCCTCGACGCCGTCCGATCCAGCGAAACCACCTCCCCACTGTACGATCCACGCCCTAGGCACCCATGCCCTTCCACATCCTTCGCGAGCCGCCCCTCCCCAGACCATTGCAAGCCGACGCCACCTCCCTGAAACCTCCGCCTCCCCTCCCCCCGCCACCACCGGCGGCGCACCCCTGCCCCCCCCCCATCCCCTTCGGCCCCACCACGCGCCGCCGCCACCTCCTGGCGTCGCCCGGTGCTCCGCCCCAGCGACGCCCGCGCCCCTCGAATGGCCCCCTCCTCCTCCGCAACGCGCCGTGCCACCCCGCTCCCTCCAAGTCCACGACGCCGGGCGACGCTACCGGCCCATCTGCTCCGCGACGTCGCGGATGGCGCTGCCTTTCGAGCCTCGCCGCCGAGCACAGCCCCTACCTGTTGCAACACGCGAAGAACCCGGTGATGAGTTTGTGTCTGCTTCCCGAGCGCCGTCCTGTATAACCTGTCGCTCCCTCAATTGGATTGAGTTGATAGAATTCTCTTCTACAGTAATGATTTTGCAATCCGCAGCCTGATTCGTATCCTCCAGAAGACTCACGCCATAGGACGTCACCATCTTCCTGTCAAGTATGAACTCTCTCCTGCCTGATATCGTTGGGTTACCTCAGTTAGTTTTGTTGTTACACCCTTGCAGGTGTGTGGTGTCTCCAATATGTGACATGGTTTTTTTTTTTTTCCTTAATATATTATCATGGTTTTGCCAAGAGAAAACTAAGCTAAAATGCTATCGATTCCAATTTAGTCATCCAAAAAAAAAAAATGAAAATGGCTTCACCAAGAGAGAACTAAATTAAAACGTTATCGATTCCATTCATTGGTGATATTACTGCTATTTGTCACCTTTGCTATGTATCATACATACTAACTTTAGCCCCTGTTCACTTTGATAGACGCTGAAATCAATGGTGCCATGTAATGGACATGGAATCTTTTGAGAATAATGAAGTCACAAAGTTACTGAATACGATCAAGGTAGCAAGATGTTTTGGTTCGATTCCCATAAATTTATTTTCTTTTGTTTCCCTCTTCTGCTGCCATTGATATGTGAAAGCTATACATATGCAATGTGACCACACTGCTTTCACTCTGAATATTAGTTTTAACTTACACATGTTTGAATCTGCTGAATCTTTCCACATTAAATTGTATTTCATTCTACTAATTCTCCATTGCGTAAAATATAAAAAATGAAGACTGGGCTGTTATTACTCTGAACTAAACATAACATCGAATCCGGAATCAAACATGTCCTCTGATATACCTTTGCATTTACAAAAGAGAAATTGTTAGGTGCTTCCTATGCCTTACTGATACCACTTTTCCAATGGATTATAGTATTTTGTTCAGTGCATTCTTAATTTCCTTTTCAATTTCTTTTTTTTTTCACTATACGTATCCTCATACACTGACTTATCCTGCCCTCAGACTATTTCATATAATCTTGGAAATTCCTTCACATTTCGGTTCCCTTGCGGTCCGCCTTATATACACATTTGTACTGCAGCAAATCTCAGAACGATTGAATCATACTACCAGACGGCTTGAACCACAGTAATGAACACTTTTTTTATTTTTAGCATGGCATCTTGGGAAGGTTCTTCCACATGCAAATCTCATTCCGATTGAATCATTTTTTTTCTGTATTGTGCAGAATAGCAATATATCATTTTTCCTGTATAGTGTGTAAAATATTATCCTTACATTTCAGTAAGCTATCTGTATTATTTATTTGTCCTTGAAATGCAAATTTGTGCAACTCCTCTTTGCCTCCAGCCCCGTGCGAAGCACGGGGGTACCTGCTAGTTGATTTAGTGATTCTATGCTAGACTTGAAATTTGCATTGATTCTCAGTGTTCGACAGTAGCGCTTTTGTTCTTATTTTCATTTCCAGTGTTTCAGTAGCTATTGCAGTTTCTATATCCAAATAGTTCACAGAACATTTTGTTTTCATCGTTGGTACAACATTTGAATTTGTGTGACTATGTTCTCTTCGGCGGCGTTGAGGCATTTCAGGAGGGCTGTTGTCATTACCAACCTGGAAATCAACCTTGAAGGTATGGTCCTTCTTGATGCACTTACCTGTTAGTTTATTGAATGTTGCTGCTTCTCAGTTTTGACTTAATGAACATGTTGCTGCAAGCCTCAAACCTACTACTGATTTTCTGACTTACTGAATGTGTTAGCTGCGGAGGCGAGGTGTAAGCTAGATCAGGTACCCGGCACAAGCTCGTGCATCATCCGCTTTCCGAGCTCCAGCACCAGGATCTACTCTGTCCGGTCTGAAATTGCAAAGATGTCTTAGGAAGGTAGGCTTTTCTTAATACTTGATTCATATTTTCTGCAAGGTATAAAGACCAAATCATATGGTAATTCAATATCTCGTTGTGGTTTTATAGTAGAAAATTGAGAAGTAGCAGTTGAATTCATCCAAACTCTCGCTCCTAAAGAATTGTAGGCTTAAGTAATATCTAATTTCGTTATTGAGAGAAAATGGCAGCAGCTTAAAAGCACAGATGTTGTGCTGATATGTGACAACATTTTAACTGAATGGAAGACTCACATCGCAAACAAACCATGCTGAGAAATGGTTTACCACTACATTTGAGTCATCCGTACTAAATCAGAAATTGTGCATTCATGGTGATCTGTGTAGACACACATTCAAGGTGATCTGTGTTGGTTTGACTGATGGTATGGTTAGGAGCAGAAATTATTAGTTAGCTGCCTATTTTCAGTTAATGGTAGGATCTGTGTCTGCCTACCAACACATTAACATTCCTAACTCTAGGTTTTAGTAATTTTAAAAATAGATTTGAGTCAACCTATCCTTTCCTTCTCAGTTTGGCTTAAAAATAGATTTGAATTAATCTATCCTTTCCTTCTCACAGTTTTGGCTTATTATTAATACAAGGACAAGGATAAGGAAAATAAAGTGGTGAAAATAGTTGTGGATTCCGGGGCATGAAGGAGAAAAAACATAATCAAGTTTTCAGCTTCTGGTAAGGCATAAGCAAGGTAACATGCTCAAATCTGAACATTTCAGCCTCTGGCTTGTGCCGAGGAAAATTCCAAAATTGCTTTGCGAGGTTTTGTCTTAAGCATTTGAGCCTTGTTGATTGTAAGATAATATGCTGCTCCCTTTTGATTGTTTGCTGCAAATTAGGAGTAGTGGTGACTCAGATCCTGCTGTCCATTCTTGCTCCTATATCAGTATGGCAATAGGCCAAGTGTTTCTAATTTTCTGTCTTGTTAACCTATCCTTTCCTTCTCAGTGGTTTTATGGAGGTCTCCTCAATACTGAGGAGGTAGAATGGATCATTTTTGTAACAGATGTTGGTCAGCAGCACCACTCTGACATGTTTTTGAAGTATAAGCGTTGAGTGGCACAAAGATATTTTTTCAATTATTGTGTTTTTACTGAATCTTCTCTTGCCTTTCTACAAGCTATCAGGATGTCCAGTTGGCTCCCAAATCCAATTGAAAGGATAGATCAAATCCTCCTTAACATGTCATAGTTTCCCTTCTCTATTTTAGTTCAGTCAGTTTCCTTTCTACTTCCCTGACATTTTTTTTCTTCTTTTCTTTCATGTGCTTACCAACTGGTGGTGTTCAGAGGGCATTTGCATCATGACAAGCTGCAAGGGTACCTCACCTATGTATGGATTGGTAGTGTATTTTAACAACCAGGAAAACATTGTCTACCCATGTGTAGAAGGTTAATGAATTATTAATAGATTGATCATTAGAGTATAAAAAATGATGTTTTTTCTTCATGTTTAGTTAGCTCTGTGGAATGTAATCTGAAATCTTTTATTGATTTGACCATAGTAACTTGACATCAAGGTTGTTTGTGTAGGCTTATGTGACCCATTTTTAATAAAGTTGAATATATATTACAATATTTTCTTATACTAATAAAATGTTGTGATAACAAGAATATGGCATGAGAAGTCTAGCTTGATTTTTTTTAGTTTTTAAAGACGCTCATTTGAATGCAAGTTTATTATTCCCGTTGCAACGCACGGGCACTTACGTAGTGTATCATTATTAGTTGATTGTTCACTGATCTCTTGCTCCTTGTTATTGTAGTATGTTTCAGAAAATTTTGCTGACAATGAGGGACGATGTGGTGGCAACCTGGAGCAATTGTTCCTTGAATAGGGAAAGTAAGGGCGAAGAGAGTAAAGGAGCATTTTGTTTTACAATATACAAACCATCTCAATGTTTTTTCTTGAGCCTTATTAGTTGTAACATAAAAAGATGTTATTTTATTTGGAACGAACAAGCTTGTGTCGAATAAATGAGTTCCATAAATGATGGATGTGCGTGATTCTCACGTAGTAGTAGCCTATTATCGTGTTGTTACAGATGAAAATTAAAGATGATTGAAGGGATGATGATGACAGGGGCATAACGCGATGATGGCGTCTGCCGCTGTGTGGTGATGCAGTAATTGGGCGGCGCGGCCGGCAGGTTGCATTGCAAGGCCACGGCCACGAGGAAGCACGCGGTGCACGACAGGCAGCATGAGGGTCCGGGTGTCGTCCAGACGTCCACTCCGGACAAAAGAGGCGGCGGCGGCGGCGGCATCCTCACCCTCGTCGTCTCCAGTGACCTGTAGAGCGAGCGAGCTCTCGACGTCCTACACACGGGTCCCAGCCGGAGCGGGCCGGAACGAGCAGCAAACGGCGGCATGCCAATGGCGTGTTCTCCCTACTCGATGTGTCTGGAGCAGTGCTTCTGGACTTCATAATCGTAGGGACTGTGTCTGGGGCTGTCCGTAAAAACTCCGACCGATGGAGACACCAATGCGTCACTCTCTGAGTCTCTGTGACTGCATATGCGACGACTTTGGACGCCTTTGGACTCACCGTGCTCGACGTCCGTGGTCATTCTTACTGCGACGACTTGGACTTTTTGCACCCCGGCAGGTTGCATTTGCAGGCTTGCAGAGCCGCTGTTTTTCTTTTGAGTAAAATGCACGGTAGGTCCGTTAACTTGTGGCCTTGTCCCAAATAGGTCCAGCAACTTCAAAACCAGGTATTTGGGTCAGAGAACTTTCATACTTGTTCACTCTAGGTCCAAATGGTGGTTTTGTCGTGCTATTTATCAAAAACGCCCCTCCTTCAATCTCTAGTCTCACACGTATGCCCTCCCCATCTCCTTCGTGCCGTACTGGCTGAGGGCCTCGCCAGCGTCTACGACCAGCGCGGAATTCCGTCCCAGCCGATGTGGTCCGTGTCGCGCTCCGCCATGAGCCTGACAGCCTCGACACGGCACGGCAGGAACGTGCATGCCCGCGGCGCGCAGGTTTACCGCTGCGGCGCCGGCCTGCTCGGCGTGTCCCTTGGGAAGCAGTAGGCCGCGGCGCCGATGGGCGGCATGGCGCACAGGAAGCCTGGTGACCACGGGCAGCGGCGAGGAGCGGCCTCGAACACCGGTGACCGCGCGGCGAGGAGCTAGCCAGCCGTGGGCGTCGATGGTCTCCCCGCTACCTCTCGATCCAGATAGGGTAGAACCTGATCCGCCAAGTGTGGCCGGCCACCAACGTCGAGAAGAACACCACGCCTTGCACAAATCTAAACAAAGCGTAACAAACGTCGTGCACAAAATCCATACAAATCATTTGTACGTGCAAGTAGATACTCCTCTTTGCAGTTTTTGGTTTGCCGTATATTTATCTAAAAAAATGAACATAAATATAGAGCGGCGTCCTCCTCCTGATCTCTAAGATCGATCTATTACCAGCTTGCTTCGCATGCCACAACCCCTGCCATGGCGACCGCCGCCACGCATGCTGGCTTCACGTCCGGGTGGAGGATCCGCTTGCTGCTCCCGTGTTGCAGGTACTCCAGCGACGATGCCACGCCGTGGATGATCCTGTACCGCGTCGCTCTCATGTCAGCTCTGGTGTTGCTGGTAGCAGACGAAGAGCTTCTGCTCGGCGAACCTGTAGGTCTGCCGGAAGTAATCTTCCTTCATAGGATGATCGAGCCGGCTGACCTTGGAGTGGAGATCGGCGACGATATCGCAGGAGACAGACCAGTCGTAGTTGGGCAGGATGTCCGTGGACAAGACGTCCATGGAGGGGTTCAGCGAGATCTTGGCGAAGGCACGGCTGCCGAGGTAGCGCGATGTCGACGGTCCGGTGTCCGTGTAGGCATGCACGCGTCCTAGCTCGGTTTCCTCGGTGGGATTACTAGGCGACGGTCCGGTGTCGTGCTTTCCCTTCCCAGGTGAGAAGGAGATGGAGGAGGGCATATATACATGTGAGATGAGAGATTCGGGGAGGGGTGTTTTTGATAAATGGCATGGCAAAACCGGGCTGGTTTTGCCCTTTGGACCTGAAGTGAACCGGTATGCAAGTTTGCTGGGGTAGATAACTGGTTTTGTAGTTGGTGGACCTATTTGGGACACCGCTACAAGTTAATGGACCTACGATGCATTTTACTCTTTTGTTTTTGACAGCTCCACCAATTTTTCTTGTCAATTCTCGTGACGTGCTGCAGTCACTCCATCAGTTCATAACCCCACCAGCATGCGTATACCGCTACACTACTTTGTAAAAGTAAAACCGTTACAGTACATGAGTGCCTTTTCTTATGTGCTCACTCTGTCAAAAAACAAAACAGTTAAAAGTGGTTCATATTTGACAAGTTTTTAGTGAATGGGCATCATCTCAATTTTTTTTTTAAAAAAAAACGAACCACCAGAATAGCTGCTCGCTATATTAAAAAGGAGAAGAAGCATAAATATGCACCGTACAACTTAGCGAACACTGAAGTCTAAACACAGAAAAGAGAAGGAAAAAAAAAACACTATACAAGAAGAAAAAAACAGGAATAGCTAGAGAGGGCGAGATCTGGAAAAGAGCCGAGAGGTGTCTGCCCCTGCCATGACCTACAACTTTGCCTCATCATTGGTTCTTTGTAGCATCGCAAAATTTGCTGACTTAGTGCGCTCAAAATCTCTCTCGTTTATTTCCATCACTTTATTTCCTTCCAACCTTCCCATCATTCTAGAATGAGGAGGGAGCGTGGCCCTTTCCTGCTCTTGGCCGGTGCATTAGACATATCCGTCCACCACGTGTGGAGTGTCTCGCTTGGCGGCCATGCATCACTATTGGGAGCCCCACGGGCCTTCCGTGAGCGACGCCACGGAAAGGCCCTATTCCCCACGGGAAAGCCATCATGGGAAAGAGTTGACCGGGGCTGGGACGGAGGCCGGGCTCATGGGAAAGGCTGACGGGCACCGACGCCTCAGGCCTCAGGTCCGTTCAAAAGAAACGAAAATTATCAAAATGAACATAAAAAACGGTTGGGTTATGGGCTCAAACAAGTGAGCATTGCCATTAGAAAAAACAACATTCACCACTAATCTATGAGCATGTTTGTGTCACAATGTATAGTTATACATTTAATCTAAGAGGTCATTGCTTTTTGAAATGTTCGAACAAATCCAAACAACTCGTATTGGAAATGACCAATACCGAAATTCTGATCTCTAGAGAAAGGAAAACAATTTGAAAAATAGAGGTATTCCCCCTCCATCCCAATAGAGGTGTCACAATGATATCGTGTCGGCCAAAATTTATTTAAGTTTCACTAGGCTTGTAACAAAACCTATTGCTATATTAATATACGATGATCTCAGTTTGATCTGTGTCGTGTATTCACAAAGGAATCGGTGTCCTATTAGGAAATTTTTCCTAATATGATCTAGTTCTTTTATTTTTCGTCAATATTTAAATATATTTGTTTAATAGAACATGTCGATGTTGTATTTAATTTATGCTAGGGAGTAAAAATTTTAAATATCCTTTGTTCGATAGAAAAAAGTACCCGATTTATATTTGTCCAAAGCACTCTCCAAGGAAGGACACAACGTCTCAAAGGTGCTCAAACAGCCCCAAGGTCGACACCCACCTTTATTTATATATCCGAAACCAAATAGAGCCGATATACCCTTTGGAGCACATTTCTGTGTGGCAGCGGATAACAACGTGCGGGCATCAGACATAGAAAGGTGGGGTGGGTGCCCCAACTATCAAATTGCAACATATATTTCAATCTAGCCGTTGGAGAAGTGGGCACCAGACATAGGGTGGTGGTGCACCGTGATGAGGACATCGCCACGCCGACGCCATGGTCCTTGCCCAAGTTGCAATTCATCTCCAATTCAGCTGCCACGTCATCACCCTCTGAGTCGCCAGACACGTCATTGTTTCGCTCATAACTTCTTCATTCGACAACAAAACTGGACGATCTTGGACTCTTTGGAAAGGGAATGATGACGCCGTCATTTTGAATTTGGTCCCAGCTCCATATGCTTTGTGGATCATTTTGTATGACCCAGGCAAGGTCTTTGTGTCACCTATTTTGGGCCAACTTGGCCATGTATCAAGTCGGGCCTTAAGCCCAAGTTGTGGTCGCTGTCATGTTGGTCGCCCCAACCCTAGCGTCCTCCGTCACGTTATAAACTCAGTAGCCGCCATCGTTTAGACTTGGATTTTCTTTAGTTTGAGTGTTCCATCGACAAACTTGATTGATTCATTATAACCGTGAAGCCGGTTCCGCTTACAGTGATCCAGGGCCCCTATTCTTGATCTCCTCCATTGTGTCGATTAGTCCTTTGGAAATGAGTTCTTGAACCTCATAATACAATTCGCGTCATTCATATTTGCAATATTCAGATTGTATTCTTATCTGTTCTTTCTTGTGTTCTTCGATTCGCTTGCAGGAACGCCTTCTTTGGTGAGGTCAATCAAGTCGCGCTTTCATATTTGCAATATTCAGATTGTGTTCTTATCTATTCTTGCTTGTGTTCTTCGATTCGCTTGCAGGAACGCCTTCTTTGGTGAAGTCAATCAAGTCGCGCTTGGTTGATAACCATCGGAGTTGTGGTGTAGAGGTTATAGGGTTCGAACCGTGTTGGTTTGAAGCTGGATCATTAATGTCAAGATCTTCACAATCAAAATTATCCAGTTACCTCACGGAAGATCAGGCCATATGACTCATCACACCGCCCTAGGGGTGGCGGTGACCACCCAGGACAAAACCCCGAAACCGAAGTTGTCCAGAAAAACAGGGTGGTGCCCTCACTGGACACTTCAGTGCCCCAGACTTACTCGAACTTGAAATCCACCACATCTGAGTTGTAGGGCTACTCGTTAACTTTCCAAAGAGTCCATGATCATCGAAATTAGACTTTGGAGCTTGGAGATATGACTAATTTACCGAATACCACTCTTGCAACCCTTAGCACATTGCTAGGGTGGTCGTGCACTGCCCCTGGGGGTGACGGTGCCACCGCCCTAGGAGGGATAGTGTACTCAAAAAGGGTGGTGCCACCCCACATAAAGAGATGTGTATTTGCCATAGGTCTTGTTGCATTTTTCGACCCTCGGACAACCCAAATATGCTCCTTTCACCTGCAAGTTGATCCAAATCAACTCCAACTACTCCTTTGCAAATATGCCAACACCACCAAATGAACAACATCTTGTTCAAGTGTGCTCGCTTCAAAAAAATTTCAGTGGTATTAGCCACTCAATTCACCATGCCACATGATCCTAGGAACAATGCAAAGTTAGATCACTCAAGTGGCACTAGATGACCAATATGTAAACTAGTTTGCCCCTCTTAATAGTACAACAATTTATCCTAAACCTGGTCATCAGCTTCTCTACACACCTATGATTGATGAAATGAAATGCCCTATAGGTTATACATTTTGTGTGTGTATTCTATTCTATCTCCTCCAATATTGAAGCAACACAACCTTTATCGACAAATGATATGATTCACTTCATATCATCACGTGACTTTTTGTTGGTTCATCGATCTAGAGGAGCACATATTGGGTAGTAGTGTCCTTGTCCATGACTTCTTTCTACCTTTCTTGCAAATTAGTCAAAAAAAATAACTCTTTATAAATAAGTCTAGATTTCTTCCTTCAAATGATCAATTTGATTTTCTGGAGCTGACAATTTGTTCGGTGTAGGGGCGACTACGCCTATCTCCTTCTATGTAATAAGGCCCAAGGTCAAGAAGGTCCAAACCTCCATATAATTTGTATACAAAAAAAAGGGTAGGGATGAAGATTATCTCCTCTCACCTCCCTTTTAAATAGAGCACAAGGGGAAAGGGCAAGGTAGCTCTCTCCTCACTCTCCCAAACCTTAGTATGGTACTTCATCTCATTTTCCCTCTTTCATCCTCCAATTATCTTTTAGGTCACGGACTAAGGTTTTGGAGAGTACCAGACTAACACTAAAGAGAAGAATGGATCAGAGCAGACTACTATTAACATATTTATCTTAAATTAGTGATTATCATATACAAAAAAGGGTAGGGATGAAGATTATCTCCTCTCAAACCTTAGTCTGGTACTTCATCTCATTTTCCCTCTTTCATCCTCCAATTATCTTTTAGGTCACGGACTAAGGTTTTGGAGAGTATCAGACTAACACTAACAGAGAGAGAAGAATGGATCAGAGCAGGCTACTATTAACATATTTATCTTAAATTAGTGATTATCATGACAAAATTAGTATTTGTACAAATATTTATGGTCTCTAATTAGTTGTTATATTTAAATAATATATATACTTAGCCAACTATTCTAATGCCATCCACTTTTATCCACCCAAGCAAACAAAATGGTTTGTCCCATCCACCTAACAACGGGCCCTTTCGATGCTCGACTTCGCCTTCCTCCACATTTTTTTTGGTCATGTCGTGTGTTGACGGTAACCAACGACATATTTTTTCCCGTCAACTTACTACCATAAAGGGAGTAAAATTAAACCTTTTATACTCATATACATTTACCACTAATAAATTCCACTTGTAGTGCCTTGTATTTTATTTTGCAGATTTATAATAAAAGCAAGTGGAAAATCGACCAAAGTACGCCTTAGGGAAAGCGCATTATTATAAAAATCCAAGCCCGAGAGCAAATCGACCCAAAACATCAAACGGGCGAGCAAAGCCCGGCCCACAACTTTTCAGGCGAAGGGCGACACCCGCCAAGACCCGGGCCAGGCCGAGCCGGGGGGGTGCGGCAAGACCGGCTGGTGCGGCCGCACCCTCCCCGAGGCGGCCCGCCCCCCGGGGAGGCGGTTCGTGCACCTTCCAAACGGGGTTTCCGCCCTTAGTTGGTTGGTTTGCGCACATGGATGGAAGGTTTACAGGTCGGTTTTGGTGTAATTTAGCACTTAGGCCCCTTCTCCAAGTGTATAAGTAGACCCCCTCTCTCCCTCTCTCAACACACACCACTTGGAGTCCAAAGCAAACCAGCAATTTCTTTCTCTCTACCACCTCTACCTCTCTCTCTCTTCTTCTACTTCTTCCTTCTTCTTCTTTCTTCTTCTTTATTCTTTCTTGGTTAGTACTTGGAGTAGAAGAGCTACAAGGAGGGCTTGTCTCCTAGAAGAAAGTGCTTTGGTAATACATCTACTCTATGGAGCATTCTTCTATTTGCAAGTCTTATATCTATGTTCTTGGCCTAACTTATGAACTAGAGTATAGTTTTGTTCATGTTCTTGTGTTGGTATATGAACTAGCATATAGTTTACATATCATAATCTTGACATGTTCATCACATTTCTTCATCGATCATCATATGCCTAACTTGATTAGAGGTGGGATATCGGTTCGTTGTTCCTTCGGGTTTGCTCTTGTTCTAGTCCGTCCATTCGACGAGTGGGGATCCCGGGGGACAAGAGTAGTGCTTTCGATATGCGGGCATGGTGCCCGGATATTACGACACCCGCGGATATGAGTGCATGCCACGGTTGGGGGTAGGCGGCTTGGTCGTGACAAGCCTTGACCGTCCCTTGAAATCCCCCCACGTTCGCCCTGTCTTTGTAGGAGTTCGTAAATGCTTCCTATCGGGCCGTATGGTATCCAGGGAGTCTCCCCGTTATCCTAGACCTAACCCTGATTAAATCTATTTACATATGATCCTAACTATTCATTTGTATGGCCATGACTAGATACATTAGAACTACTCCATTAGGTTATTCATTTATTCATTTATTCTTTATCTATTTTCTTTATCCTTTTCTTTGGTGGATTCTTAAGTGTGTGTCACACTATCTATGAACCGTTCATGCTTACCCCTCGTTATGAACATTTTGGTCTAAGCAAACACATGTTCCTCTATATTCGGATGCCATGCTAATTTATTAATCACATGCCTTCCTTTGGGAAAATATAAATAACGATACCCCGAATACTTCGGGTGAAATGCTACAATGATAGATCCGTGCGCTTGCGGATGAATATCTAAGATGGCAAGATCTATCCCGTTTGGGATCCCTTACGGATCACCGACATGGTGGTTTTAGGGGAATGTTAGCGGCGCATTTCGACGCTTTTATTGGGGATAGGTTTTATACCTGTTTCCTTTGATTGCGTTAAGAAATGCCAACAAGCATTTTGGGCGCCGTTGCCGGGAGGGCATTGTGAAAAAAAAAATATATAATAAATAGCCGCTATGAATATGAACGTGTGTGCGTGGATACCATTTGCTCATACAAAGGCTAATCTTTTATGTTTTCTCCCGTTGTGGATGAAAACAGGATAGTGTATGTCGTTTTTCCTCTGCCGGAAAACTTCATCTCCGATCCGAGAGGCACTCCTAAGGAAGAACCGGTCTCGCATCGTTTCTTCTTCAGTCGGAACCCCGGCGGTCGAGACCGATATCCCCGCACCAACCGCAACTCAAGCCATGGCCCGAAGTCGCTTCCGTGATTTCTCAACTCCATTTGTCACCAACGTGCCCACCGGGGCGATGGTGAACGTGGCGGACAAAAACTTCGAGCTTTGTACTCGGGCCGATCACCATGGTGCAGGCGGTCCATTTTGTGGACTCGCCTAGTGAGGACGCAAATGCTCATCTCCGGCACTTCCTTGAGCCGTGTGATACAATAGTCATCAAAGATGTCGCGACAGACGTCATCAGGCTCCGCCTGTTTCCCTTCTCCCTCGTGGGGAAGGCGAAACAGTGGTTCTACAAGGACAAGGAAGTCGTCAGTACGTGGGCCAAGTGCTCCGCGGCGTTCCTCGCTAAGTTCTTCCCCATGGACAAAACCAATGCCCTAAGGGGGAGGATTGCCAATTTCCAGCAGACATCAATGGAACCCATCCCGGAGGCGTGGGAGAGGCCGCAGGAATACATTTCGGCATGCCCGCACCACGGGATGGAGAACTCGGCCGGTGCTCCGTAACTTCTACAATGGTCTCACGGCCATATCGAAGGGGCACCTCGACGCCGCCGCCGGTGGCGCATTCTTATCGCCACCATCGATCAGGCAACAGCCCTGATTGATAAGATGGTGGCAAATCAGAGCTGGGGCGAAGACAGAGCCCTGGCCAAAACACAAAAAGGCATGCATACCGTGAAGGAGGCGGATATGCTTGCCGCAAAAATGGACCTGCTGCTGAAGAGGTTGGAGGAGCGCAGCACAGATGCTACTACCTAGCCGCGCCCGGGCCTATGCTACGACGCTCACATGACCTCGTGAGACGTGTGGTAAGGTTGGCCACTCGAGGGGATAACCGCCCGAGACCCGTGAAGAAGCCGCCTTCATCAACAACAAAGAACGGGTATCGCCAACCGCAGCGGGGCTCGGAATAACGATCCCAGCCACCATTCCAAGGCAACCAGGGATACAACTCCAACTATAACCCCGGGTCAGCCATCACCGAAGGACCCGGCACCGGGGCGGCGAAAAATTAACGAAAACCTCACCAAAAAGATGAGCCACCAAGACAAAATCTTGGAAGGTGTGAATAACAAACCGGAAGGGTTGACATCACCGTGAAAAACCAACTCAACTTCAACAAGATGATAGAGACACACGGTGGCTCTCGGGGATTCTTTGCTCAAGTGCCGTTAACGACTCGGGAAGGATCGGTGGCAACCCGAGGTCCCACACGAATCGGTTAACATGATATCTCCGAGGCTCGGGCCAACCTAGAGAGCTGAAGAAGATCCCCCGTGGACTCGCCATTCATTGCCAAGAAGGGCGATCCCGACGCCCAATCATCACCGTGCCATTGGCCCCACAACTTTGCTAATGCATTTTGTGACTTGGGGCGAGATAATGTGATGTCCAAGGCCACCTTCAACAAAATCCATGGAGGGACACCGACTCCCGCCAAATTTCGCCCTCCAAATGGCGGATCAATCAACAAGGCGGCCGAGGGAATACTTGGAAGACATGCTAATTAAAATCCAAGATGAATACATCCCTGCAGACTTTGTAGTCCTAGACATGGGCCCAAAGGAAGATGTGTCTCTCCTTCTGGGGAGACCATTTCTTTTTTGCGCCAAGGCCGACATCATCCCGGGGGAAAGGTTTCATCGTCTTCCACATCAAAGACAAGGCGGTAAAGTGCCCATTCATAGGGTACAAGCAACAACACACCCGGCAATCAACATCATCAAGGCCGGTGTGGAATGTTGAAGGATCCGGCTCCGAGACCCCGGGAAAGGGTACCTCCCGCCTAGGAAGCGGGGAAAGTCGACAGCCGACTATAAACAACCCCGCAAAAAAAAATGGGGTATATCCAAAAAAAAAAAAATGGGGTATATCCAAAAAGAAAAAAAAAAAATGGGGTATATCCAAAAAAAGAAAAAAATGGGGTATATCCAAAAAAAAAAAAAAAAATGGGGTATATATATAAAAAAAAAAAGAGAAATTTTTGTGTCTTATAAAATATTTTAACTAAAAATATATTTACAAAAGAAAATATTTTCAAAAACTAAAATAAAAAGCTTTCATAAATAAAATAAACTCTTTTATGAAAATTAAAGAAAAATATTTTATACACAAAAAGTATAAACAAAAATATTTTTAAAATGATTTTTCTATTTAAAAATAAATTTATATTTGAAAATTTTTGGAGAAAATTCAAAAAGGGAGAAAACGGTCGAACCATGACGAGCAAACAACGACCCACGAACTTTTCGCGGACCGTTGAGCACGCCCCGCCAAAGCTTCGACGGCGGCAAGCCTCGGGCAGGTGCGCGCGCAGACCCCAAGGTGCGGCCGCACCGTCGGCGGCGCCCGGCCCGGCCCCGCCGCCAACGGCTCCTAGCCGTTGTGTGGAGCGGCCCTCGGTCGTTGGCTCGGCTATAAATAGCCCGAGCACCGGTGTGAGAGCTCCCACCCCTCATTTTCACTCTATCTCACTCTCACACTCTCTCCCGCTTGTTCTACACTTCATTTTCTCCGCCAAAAACATTGTGCCGAGCAAGACCACGGGCGTGAAAGTTCATACTTTCAACTAACCCTTGCACACCCGAGGTCTCGCTCAATCGTTTTTGCAAGAACCATGAAGAAAGCCGGGAAGATCTTCGCCGGGTTGAGGCGGTCATCAAGACACAGCTCACGGCGTACAAGCACAAGCACCGCCCTCGACTTTGACGACCTTGAAGGATCGCCCATGCAAGAAGATGCCGCACCCGCGGGGGAGGAAGAAGCTCAAGCTCCCCCGACGATCGACGAAGCCGACGCGCCATACCTCGACATCCGTGGAGACCGGAGATGCAAGCATATCTCCTACTCAAGGATCGTGTGTTCCAGCACACGCCCGGAATCGACAATGAGCTCCTCGAGCAATCAGGTATGGACAACGAATTTCCCATCCTTTGGAGAGCAGTCGGGTGGCAGGATATTCCACCTCTCGAGGAGGAAGGTTCTCGCCTCCTGACCATTCAGTTTTATGCACACTAGTAGAGGACCAGCTAGGAATTTCTTTCCGCCTGTTTGGTACACCTTGTCATGTTACGTGGGCGGACCTAGCTCGTTACTGGGGTTTCAATTATAGATGTGCAATGAACATAGATGCTGCTCTCCCCGGCTTTGTTAGACATCACTTTTGGGAGGAGATATCCGGTGCTCATGAAACCGAACTTTTAAACCTCGCCACTCACGGATCCAAAGACCCATCACTTAGATTTATCCATTTGGATCTCGATGACTTTGTTTCCTAGACACGGGTTAGATGGGTGAATGAGATTGAATTAAAACTACTCTATGCTGTTGTCCACAAAGAGAAAGTAGCTCCAGTGGTAGAGATGTGCAGGAATCTTTTACACATTATCGCAAAAGTTGTTGTTCCGGTCACCTGCACATCTCTTATCACACGCCTCGCTTTTGCGATTGGAGCTTTGGAAAATCAACGAGATAGAGTACATTTCCACACCCGGGGAATATTGGACCATTGCGCAGCCTTGTGCAAGGGCACTTGGTTAAGATTTTACCATCCGGGCGAGCTTGGTCATCTTTTTCCCTGGCTATACAACTATAGTTCGGTTACCTAACTCGGACTTACGATTGTATAAATGCCGTGTACTAACATTTGAGCTCAAGACTGTTGATAGCTTGCGCAGAAAGACACCCCCCGGCTCTTCACGCAAGATCGGGGAGACCAGAGGTCGGATCCTCCCTCCCATGGCCCCTACTTCACGCCTCGCCCACACCCACAACCTACACCGGTGTTCCAGCAAAGATGGCCTCACCCCATGGGGACCCCGTGGGTAATACCCGGGTATGATCCTAGGTGGGAGCCGCCGCCTCAAACACACGGCACCATCCGAGTGGCCCCGAAGGAGATACGAAGCATGGAGGGCCAACAGATTTGACTTTGACGACAGCTCCGATGATATGCCCCCACGGGGTCCGGCCCGTGCATCCACCACGGGGGGGATGGAGGCTATCGGAATCCAAATGCAACACCTCGACGTCCGCACTAGGAACATTGAGCACACGCTCAATTCCCATATGCAAAACACCGCATAAAGGGCGCGGCAGAAGGCGGGAGCGGCAGAGTCACAGAGATGGAGCCAATTGGAGTCCAACATGGCTACCGAAACACGTGCGAGGAAGCATTCCGAGGTACCAAAGGCTTTGATCCCGATCTTTTAGGCCTCCAGATAGCTTGGGGAGGACCCCCCACGTGTATCACCGCATTGCATATTTATTTCCATCAATTTTTACTTTATTTTAGCATGTTTAAATTTCAGCAATATTGCATTGAAAAAAAAAAAAACTAAAACTAAAAAAATAAAAAAAATCCAAAAAATAGAATAAGTAGCTCTTCTTGGTGCCTTAATGCTTATATATATGAGCTATAAAAATATTTAGTCTTAGTCCCTTGTTGAAATGATGAATAGTTGCTCTGTCTTATGCTTTGCATGCGCCTAGTTTATAATTCGAAGTTCTCTAAAGTTTGGGTTTAGTGGCTAATTCTAAAACTCATCCTGAAAAGCCTGATTCATGAGGGTTGCATATGCTCTATCTAGTCTAAGTTGTTGCCAAGTATGATATGGTACAAATGGATTTGCTATGACTTCGTCCAAAAGAGAAACTTCACATCCGGGAATCTATACTTTGAAAAAAAAAAAGAAAGGTGTTGGGCTATGCTAAAAAAAAAAATGAAATTTGAGATGAAAAAGGGACAAGTGTCCAAGGGCGAGTAGAGCCCACATCTCTAAAAAAAAAAAAAAAAAAAAGAGAGGAAATAAAAGACAAAAGTCTAGGACGAGCAGAGTCCACCTCTCCAAAAAAAATATATAGCAATAAAGCCCATGCTTTCTCGAAAAAGAAATAAAGAATTATTATCTAAATAAAATCCCGGATAAAAAGTTGATCAAAAGGATGAATGATAAGCACATCCGTTATAACCGTTCTATATCGGCAACCGCCCAAGGCTTTGAGAAAAGCCGGAAAGCCCCGCTACGATGAAAGGTAATAAAGGGTGAAAAAAGATGTGCCATTTTATTCAAACTCGGTAGAAAATCTTATTATAACCCCGACACTTGTAAAACGTAATCGGCATAGTAGCAACTCCCCGATCAACAACCAAGTACTTATCTCTTTTGCTCGAGGACGCGCAAAAAGGGTAAGCTTGGGGAGTTTGTTGATGGTAACCAACGACATATTTTTCCCGCCAACTTACTACCATAAAGGGAGTAAAATTAAACCTTTTATACTCATATACATTTACCACTAATAAATTCCACTTGTAGTGCCTTGTATTTTATTTTGCGATTTATAATAAAAGCAAGTGGAAAATCGACCAAAGTACGCCTTTCGGAAAGCACATTATTATAAAATCCAAGCCCGGAGCAAATCGACCCAAAACATCAAATCCGGGCCGAGCAAAGCCCGGCCCATAACTTTTCAGGCGAAGGGCGACACCCGCCAAGACCCGGGCGCCGAGCCAGTGGGGTGGTGCGCAAGACCGGCTGGTGCGGCCGCACCCTCCCCGAGGCGGATTCGGCCCACCCGGGGGAGGCGGTTCGTGCACCTTCCAAACAGGGTTTCCGCCCTTAGTTGGTCGGTTTGCGCGCACGGATGGAAGGTTTACTGTGTCGGTTTTGGTGTAATTTAGCACTTAGGCCCCTCCCTCCAAGTGTATAAGTAGACCCCCTCTCTCCCTCTCGCAACACACACCACTTGGAGTCCAGCAAACCAGCAATTTCTTTCTCTCTACCACCTCTACCTCTCTCTCTCTTCTTCTACTTCTTCCTTCTTCTTTCTTCTTCTTTATTCTCTTGGTTAGTACTTGGAGTAGAAGAGCTACAAGGAGGGCTTGTCTCCTAGAAGAAAGTGCTTTGGTAATACATCTACTCTATGGAGCATTCTTCTATTTGCAAGTCTTATATCTATGTTCTTGGCCTAACTTATGAACTAGAGTATAGTTTTGTTCATGTTCTTGTGTTGGTATATGAACTAGCATATAGTTTACATATCATAATCTTGACATGTTCATCACATTTCTTCATCGATCATCATATGCCTAACTTGATTAGAGGTGGGATATCGGTTCGTTGTTCCTTCGGGTTTGCTCTTGTTCTAGTCCGTCCATTCGACGAAAGTGGGGATCCCGAGGGGGACAAGAGTAGTTTCTCGATATGCGGGCATGGTGCCCGGATATTACGACACCCGCGGATATGAGTGCATGCCACGGTTGAGGGGGTAGGCGGCTTGGTCGTGACAAGCCTTGACCGTCCCTTGAAATCCCCCCCCCGCTCTGTCAGGCCGTAGGAGTTCGTAAATGCTTCCTATCGGGCCGTATGGTATCCGGGAGTCTCCCGTTATCCTAGACCTAACCCCGATTAAATCGGTTTACATATGATCCTAACTATTTATTTGTATGGCCATGACTAGATACATTAGAACTACTCCATTAGGTTATTCATTTATTCATTTATTCTTTATCTATTTTCTTTATCCTTTTGTTGGTGGATTCTTAAGTGTGTGTCACACTATCTATGAACCGTTCATGCTTACCCCCCCGTTATGAACATTTTGGTCTAAGCAAACACATGTTCCTCTATTCGATGCCATGCTAATTTATTAATCACATGCCTTCCTTTGGGAAAATATAAATAACGATACCCCGAATACTTCGGGTGAAATGCTACAATGATAGATCCGTGCGCTTGCGGATGAATATCTAAGATGGCAAGATCTATCCCGTTGATGTCCCCCTTACGGATCACCGACATGGTGGTTTACCGGGGAATGTTAGCGGCGCATTTCTGACGCTTTTATTGGGGATAGGTTTTATACCTGTTTCCTTTGATTGCGTTAAGAAATGCCAACAAACATTTCTATTATTAGCAGTTTTGCTGGAATAAATAAGTGTGTTTGTATTATGGGTCCCACCCAACACTGCTTCAAATGTTTTGTTTTTTAATGACTAGACAAGTCGTGAAAGCCGTGCCAGTTTGTATTCAGTTTGATTTTCTGGAGCTAGACAATTTGTTCGGTGTAAGGGCGACAACGCCTAACTCCTATGTAATATGGTCCAATGTCAAGAAGGTCCAAACCTCCATATAATTTTTATAAAAAAGGGGTAGGGATGAATATTACCTCCTCTCACCTCCCTTTTAAATAAGCCCAAGGGGCAAGGGGTAGCTCTCTCCTCACTCTCCAAAACCTTAGTCTGGTACTTCATCTCATTTTCCCTCTTTCATCCTCCAATTATCTTTCAGGTCACGGACAAAACATAATTGTTGTAATATTATTGTAGATAATGCTTCAAGAACTCCAAAAATATTGTAGAGGATTGATGCCTACATAGGTCGTACCATGCCTACATAGGTCATACCATTATCTACCTCTGAAGCTTTGGTACGACCTATATAGGCATCATTCCACTATAATATTTTGGGAGTAGTCTAGGACGTCTCAAAATCTCTTTAAAGTCCATTTTTCAAGAATTATTGCTTTTTCATGGTCACGAATGGCACATTTATACCGTCGACTTACAACCAAAATGGGAGTAAACTAGACACTTTTACACTCATATACATTTACTATTGACCTAGTTCCACTTGTTTTGGAGATTTATATCATTGCAGGAAATTATACACAAAACAAGTGGAAAAGTACCAAAAAGACGCCATTTAGGAAAGCACATTCGAGTACAACATTCAGCCCACTAGAGAAAAGCCCAACACGATGCAAATCTGACCAACAACCAGCATGGGCAAACTTTTTCTTGCACCCATGACCCACCTGCCGAAGCCGAAGCCCAACCGAGCCTGGCCTTTCTAAACTTTTTAGGGCCTTTCTAGACTCTTCTCTCTGTTGGTACATGGAGGCATACAACACATTGAGGACCTATATCATTTTTCCTTTTCAATCCAAATAACAAGGCACTGATGATAGCCTTTGGGAGAAGACATGAAGTAAATGACCAAACTACCTAGGATGTTAGGACATAATTTTGTCAAAACTAGGTGCCTAAAACATAGGTAAGAAACCCACAAAGCGCAGTGCATCCTCATTGGATTGCTCCTTCAAAGGAGATGCAATCGATTGCATTTGTGCACAAACCCTACTGTGACTCGTCTTGCTTACCCGTGTCACCAATATGGCCATATATCTGTGACGTGTCCGATTAATACGCGTCACAGATTTTATCAGTGACGCGTTTTTCCAACAAGGGTCACTGATATGACGTTATTAGTCGCACGTCCTGTCCCTAGAGCATGTGCAACATCTTATCAGTGACACATCTCATTAACCCGTGTCACAGATAATCTTTTAGTGACGTGTTTTCTTTGTGTGTCACTAATCAATGCATCACTGATAGCGTTTTTTGGTATAGTGATCGGTAGACCACTAAGGTATCGTAGCCATCCTACTCTCTTCCTCCTCGAGCGGTTCCCAGACATCTAGTCGGCCCCCTCCCTGCTGCCTCTGACGATCTTGCCAGAGCAGGCTAGGAGTTGTTATGGGGGGAGTGGGGGCTCTAGTAAATAATCTCAAGCATCTAATAGTGTCCATCGGTTGTCCACGTGGGAGTCTCCCTCATGAGGAATTTCTCCCTTTTATAGTTACTAGTTGAGTGCTCGCATTGCTATGGGTATACAATCTCATGATAGATAAGTGATCAAATATTAATTATGTTTGTGAAAAGCAGTATATGATTGCAAATACATATAAACATGATGCACTCTACCCCTAGTTCAGGAAAAAGCATTGTTGATCCTAGTTAAAAACTTGGAACTCAGATGTGCCATGTGCTAGTTTTGACTCAAGAAAGCACAAGTAGAACGACATGGACACCCAACCAACGTCACTTGGCGCAACCCCTTGCGCATTGCTTTGTAGCCAACCCTCCATTGCCGCAGAAGCTACAGCCTCGGCCTCACCACGTACGAGAGCCAGTTAGACAACCAGACAGGTACCGAAAACATGGATACATGTAAAACAACAAATGTAACAAGAAACGTCCATTGGAAATCCAAACCTGGTAATCAAGTAAACGAAGCAAAACGTGGATTCACTCTGTCACTGCTCATTATTTTTTTAAAAAAATTCTTAACACATGTCTTGCTATACAAAGGAAGTATAGCCACCATCGTTCCTATGCGCAAGGGAGAAGGACGATAGCACTTCATATCTTCAACCTCCAGCGTTTGAGAGAGGGGGAGGTGAATGACAACACGTGTTGGCCAGAAGCATCGACGTGGAGCAGGGGTCAAATCTTGATTTTTTTAGCTCCTCCAATAGCAACTAGCCTCACTCAACGTGATTTCAGGATAATCGTCGGCCATGAATTCGCTCTGAGAGGAGCTGGTGTAGAAGCGCTTACAAACACACCCATAGCAAGACTATAGCAAGACTAAGTGAGAAACAGTTCATGGTAAGAACTATCACATCCATCCACAAAAAAATTAATGTAAGTATAGGGATCGTGCTAGTCAAACTATTTTAAGTTTGACCAAGTTACTAATAATGAATAGTATTAATATTTATGTCTTCCATATAGTTTATTTACTAGAAAATATATTTCATAATTACTCAGTCTAATGATACTTATTATTTTGTATCATGAATGTTAGTATATTTCAGGATATTCGTCGACCATTTTTTTTCAGGGGGGAGGGGGCGGTAGTGACGAGATCCTCTACATTAGTTCTCTGCAGTCATGATATGAGCCGTCTGGTTCCTATCCAACCGTGAGCCTAAACAAACCAATCTCGTTCGGACGGCTCGGATCATGACTCCAGAGACTAGAATAAATACTCCCTCCATATTCCATATTGGTATTAGAAGTCCTTTAGGACACTTTGATGATTGTGCATACCAAGAAGGCATTAATTAGGGGTAATTTTTCCATGTTTGCCCTTAATAAATAAGGTTACTGATGCATTCTAAACACCAACGCATGCACAGCCCATTGGCTGGCTCCCGAGGCACTCCAGTCGGGAGGTTGCCGGTTCGATCCCGCATGTAGCTTTAATTTTTGCCGCTTGCTGTGCAATTTATTAGCAACGACGCCCAAGCTTGCTCGCGATTCTCGAAGGACTTCTTTTTGTGCTGTTTGGACGGAAAAGGACTTCTATTTGCATTTACAGAGGATCTCGTTCCGGATTGGTGGGGGAGACACTATAGTAGCAAAATTGTTGCTTTGAGGTGCGTGCTACGGTGGGCCCGGAGACGGGACGACCACGACAAGGCTATGGCACCCGTACGGTGCGGTGAGGTGAGTTACTGAATTTGTAGCTATGGACTTTTTTTATCGGACTCGCTGTAAAATCACAGGGGGCGTTTATACCGGCCGGTCCGTAACCGTCCCGCGGTATAAAAGAAGTCAAATTCAAAATTTAAAATTTGAAAAAAATATTGAAAAAATTCTGTAAAATAGTTCGTGATTTATAGAAGCCAATGGTATAAAAATTTGTCAAATTGAGTTGGTTTGGTATAAAAATTTCAAATCTAAGTTTGAAAAAAAAGAAAAAAAAATACACAGGGCCCATTAAGGCCCATTAAATCATGAAGGGAAAAACATACTAAAACACACTCAAATTTAAGTAATTTTGACATCATTGATTCTACAAATCATGAAGTATTTTTAGGAATTTTTTTAGCATTTTATAAAAAAATTACATTTTGAATTTTGAAAAACCGCTCAAACTGCTCAAACGGTGGGCTCTCAAACCGGCGGTATAAATTCCAAACCGCCCGGTTTACCGGATTTTACCGCTTGTCGGGCGCCGTTTGAATTCAGTTGAATTCAAATTTCAAACCGTCCGGTTGGCACCCGTTTACGGTGCGGTGAGGTGAGTTACGGTTTGAATGTTCGGTATAAAAACCTTGGCTATGGAAGCTCAAGTCACCACCTAGTTACGTGTCACTGTGATACTGTCAGTGTATTCGCCGAGCCCCGAAGGCCAGAGCACGGCCCCGAGCACGCTGCACGGCACGGTCCCTTGTCTGCCCCTGTCTCATGCGCGTCTACTCTAGTCTATGCTGCTCGGCTCATCCTGCAGGCCGGATGCTGGTGGCCGCCGCCACGTATATGCATCCATTCCTCAATCCTCATTGTCCATCTCCACGCCTCCCCAGCAGCAGCACCATGTCAGGCGCCGATGACGTGCATGTCAGCACGTGCCCCGCTACGCCGCGCTGGAGCTCCTCTGCTTCCAGACGCCGACGACGCTGGACACGTCGGCGTTCCTACTCAGAGGTGCCCTGGCCCTGGGAACGGCAGTGGCATCCAGATCTAGTGACGCACGCGCGGCTTGGGACACAGATATGAGAGGCGTCCAGCCATCCCGCGCGCGGCGACGCGCCGTCCGTCCAACGCCGCCTAGCCACGCAACGCGCCGGTCGTCCCACGCTGCCTGGCCGCACTGCATCTCCGTCCTCGATGTCGAGGCCGTGGGTGCGGAGTAGGGCGGTCCCAGCCGGCGCGGCCCTCGGCGAGGCACCGAAACTCGCGCGCCTCCATCATGGCGGCAGCCTTGTCGCGCTGTAGCCTCGCCATCATCAGCATCGTCTGGCTGGCCACGGTCTCCGTGGCGCCGCCCTCCGCGTCCGACTCAGCGCGCTGAATATTCCGCTCGGCTGCAGCAACACTCCCGCAATGCCCGCCGTCGCAGAATACCCTCGTTCCGTCGCCCTCCAGGATGGTTCGGGTCGCCCTCTGCGCCGGCCGAGAGTGCGCCGCACACGCTAGCCGCGAGTCGAGGAGCATGGGGGTGGAGGAGGCCGGCACAAGATGCATGCCACGATACACAGAACGAACCAGTGCGGCGAGGAGCTTGTCGCCGACAGCCACCTCCTGCCTGCGGTGGCCGCCAAGAAGTAGAGCAAAACCGCCCCAAAACCAACCGCGACGCTCAGCTTCGAAGCTCGGGATCCGCCCCTAGGTTTTTTCTACCGGTAGAAAAAATTATCGGCACCTGCCGATAAATGCGATATTTCGGAAATTTCGGAAATATCGGATCAAATTTAAACAAATTCAAAATGCGTTTTAAAAAATTTGGCATCATCTCATTAGAAAAACTCCCAAATCCATCTTCCATCACAAATTTAAATAACATGAACGAAATAACACAATATATCACATAAGTTGTGCAGTGATAATACAACGCGCTCACGGTGGGCAACTTGCACAAATATGCTAGTATCATCGAATTTGTTAGTGAGAAAATTAAATAGATTTGAAAAAAAAAAATAAGTCTTTATTAAGACTAGAGGAAATGGAGATTTTAGGATGGTTTGGTGTAATTTTTTGAGTGAAATATGAATTTGGCCGAAAATTTTTGACCGATATAAATTTTTTTCGGACCTCACCGAAAAATACGATATATCGGAAACTTCGGTGATATTCCGCCCATCGCCTCGCCAGTCGTCACCGCGTTCTCGTCCTAGGGACCTAACTTCCTGACCCTGGAGATCCTCAAGCCGGATGTCATTGCGCCCGCGCGTGAGCATCTTGGCTGCATGGAGTGGCGACCCGTCGAGCCTGTCCAGCGACCGCCGGCGGGTCGGGGACGTCCATGTCGTGCCCGCACGTCGCCGCCATGGCTGCGCTGATCAAGGCCAGCCACCCGGACTAGAGATCAAGTCCACGCTCATGACCACCGCGTACGTCTACGACAATACGTATCGGTCGCTCAAGGGCGCGGCCACCGTTCGATCACGGAGCTGGGCACATACACCCGCTGCGTGCTCTCAACCCTGGCCTGGTCTACGACATCGGCCAGGATGAATACTTGGAGTTCCTCTGCATGGAGAACCTGACGCCGTTGCAGCTCAGGTCCTTCACCAAGAACTCGAACAAGACATGCATGCACGCCTTCAGCTCGCCGGGTGATTTGAATTATCCGGCCATCTCCGCAGTCTTCTTCCATCTGCTGCACTGACAGTACGCCGCACCGTGACGAATGTCCGTCTTCGACGTACCATGTCAAGGTTACAGAGTTGAAAGGCACAGACACTGTCGTCGAACCAAGCACGCTACATTTCACAAGCTCCAATGATTAGAAGCTGACCTACAAGGTAAACCAAGGCTGCCCAGAAGACAATGGAGTTGGGAGCGTTGTCCTGGAGCGACGGCATCCATATCGTGAGGAGCCCCTCGTCCTCACATGGCTGCCAGCCTGCCACCAATGTGAGCCCGTTAGGTACTTCTAGTCCACCATCGGCTTCGGTGTACCTACGGGCCTTGCAGTGCCATGCATGTGGTTGCGCAGCGGCTGCTCCGGCATGTGCAGGGTGCGAGCGCTGGTGATGATGCCGCTGGACACGAACCGTGAAGTCCTTGGTGAGCCCCCGACGCGCGTTGGACTGGAGCTGGATGCGAAGGCGGTTGCATTGCCGAGCGGTAGACCCCGTTTATCACCACCCCAAATCACCCTTTCGTCGAATCCATTTCAATTTCGCGTTCCCCCCAAACCCCTCTTCACCGGGTTCACCCCAAACAACCTGAAAAGCTCGCCGAGGGAGCGCCACCGCCCGTTCCCGCTCCCATGCGTCGGCCGGGCCGAACTAGCCGAGCTACAGCGCCAGCGCAACGGGCGTTTCTCCTTGATTCCTCTTTAGCTGGGCGCCTCGGTTCGCCTACCTCCGCCCTGCTGGCACAGGCAGAGACGCGGACGTCGTCTTCGAGCTTGTCAACCCGCCGGGCATCTCCACCGCCATCATCGATGCGTCCCTTTCCCCGACGCCTCCGCTCCCCTTCACCAACCGCACCGTCGAGCATGCCGACTACTTCCACGAACGCACCCGGGTCCATGACGACACCGTGACGTTCCGCAACGAGGGCGACCCCACCTTGGTCTCCGACGCCGCCTGGGACTAGGGCCATCGCTGGGCATGTGCAACATGAGCACCCGCGTAGGGTCTCCAAAATGTGTGGGCCTCTAAAAATATACATAATACATACATGCATACACTCGTACACAGTTGAATACAAAACGTTTTGTTGCCGGCCGCTGGCACCTCTCCGCTCGATGGGCCAAGCAAAGCATGCAACGTAGCAGATTGATTAATTGGGCCGGCCAGCAGCAGCGATGCAAATTGCAAGAACTAGCAGCAGAGCGTCGTTCGCTAGGCTTGACAGTTGCTAATCAATTCCCATCGGGGCATCCGGGCAACACCAACAGTTAGGTCGCAACTCCTCCGCCCGCTGCCATCGGCCATCGCCGACCGGCAATGTTAAGTGCCGACCCGGTCGGCGCGTAAGCTCAGCGCCGACCAGGTCGGCCCAGCCCGCAGCGGCCCAAAAGCCCACGAAGCCCACGTCGCCGGCGTCTTCTTCTTCCTCCCGTCTTCTTCTCCGGCGCCCTTCTTCCTCCGTCCGCCCGGCGCCCGTCGTCCCTCCTCTCGCGTCGTCGCCGCCACCTCGCCGTCGCTTTAGGGTCGAAGCGCGCCCCGCCTCGGCGACCTCCCCTCCCCTCCTTTCTCCCGGCCATAGAGCGCCGCCGGCGGCCCGGGCGTCGACACGGCTGGCGGCGGCTTTCGGCCGGCGGTGAGCTTCGGCGGCGGCGCGCCTGAAGCTCGGTTCGGGCCAGGACCCATTCGGCTGGGTACGGGTCGGCGGCGGGGGCGCTTCGCCATGGTCTCTTTGGAGCTCGGGCGCGCGGCGGCGTCCATGGCGTCGGCGGGAGAAGAAGAAAGGGAGGGCCGACACGCCGCCGCCGGCGGCGAGCCCTAGGGCGCCGGCGGCGCGGGGGTGGAGCGGCGGCGGGGGGGCGAAGCCGACAAAGGCGAGGAAGAAGGAGAAGGTGACGGCCGCTAGGAGGAAGAAGAAGAAGGGCGACGCGCGCCGGGCGGGCTTCCTGGGCCGTTAGCCGGGCCGCGTGGTCGGCGAGCTAACACGCCCCATCGCCGGCGCCGCAGTCCAATCGCGACGATCTCACCAGCAATCAAGTCAATCGTGACGAACGCAACAACCAACAGAGGCGCTAAGTAGGAGGCCCTGACGGTAATATTGATCTTTCATATTTTTTTTTCAATTCATTCGCAATCACAGCCAGTAGTGGATCGTTCTCTAAATTTTGTTCTTTTGATCTTTGCATCTAGCCATTTCTTCCGCAAATCGTCTTAGAAAATTTGAATTGGGTTCGCAAAAGCGTAGAAAAAAACAGAGAATAAAGGAATTAGTCCAATCTCGAGAAAGGAGCTATAGATAGGTTTGCTACAAAACAATCACAAGTGTCATCATCGATAATCGACACCCGATCGGGGGCAAACAATTGAGAATGTTGACAATGATCCTATAGATCCTCCAGAAGATAATGTTGAAGTTGAGGAAGCTCTCCCCGACAACACAAATAATAATCGATAGGCAATAATAGTGAAGACTTCAATCCTTCCTTGGATGTTGGTGCTTCCTTTTAGCTTGATATATTTGATCCAAGATATTGGGATTCACTTGATAGCAAACAAGTTGACATTTTAGCACAAAAGTGCCCTTAAAGAGACCTATCAATTCAGAAGGGGCCTAAGGATAGGTTTTCTAGAAGATTTTCTTCACTATTCTATAATAGAATTCTATCAAATGGAAAAAGTTATGACAAGGATTGGTTTGTTTATTCTAAGGAACTCAATGGAGCATTTTGCTTCAGTTGTAAATTATTTACAAAAAAGGGGGCATTGAAAAGGTCTGTTGGCAAATGAGGGTTATAATGACTGGGCACATCTTGGGAAGAGACTCAAACAGCATGAGACAAGTGATAATCATGTTTTGAGCATGACAAAGCTTGGTATGAGTTGCATGATAGATTGCAAACTAATCAAACTATTGATAAAGCCGCTTTCGGCGACAACTTGAGAAAGAGAAGGACCATTGGAGGAAAGTTTTATTTAGAATTGTTGGCATAGTGAAGTTTCTTGCCAAGCATAATCTTGCATTTCGTGGAAGTAACAATAAACTATATGATGATAGCAATGGGAATTTCTTGGGCTTAGTAGAGATGTTGTGCGAATTTAATCTAGTTACTCAAGAGCATTTCCGTTGTAATACAAATGAAGAAACTCATGTTCATTATCTTGGTCCTAGTATTGAGAATGAGTTGATACACTTGCTTGCTTCGCTATTAAGTCTTAAATTATGAAGAAAATAAAAGAGTGCAAAGTATTTCTCTGTCATACTTGATTATTCCCCTTATGCTAGTCACCAATAACAAATGTCTTTAATTATAAGATATGTGGACTCATCATCTCGTCAAGTTCGCATTGAAAATCCCTTTCTAGGATTTTTAGATATAAATGACACTCTTGGACAAGAACTTTTTTTATGTGTTAGAGAATGAGCTAAAGATTCTAGATCTTGACATAGATGATGTGAGAGGACAAGGCTATGATAATGGGTAAAATATGAAAGGAAAACATCAATGGTGTACAAATGAGACTTTTGGATTTAAATCCTAGAGCTTTCTTTTTTGCTTGTGGTTGTCATAGCCTTAATTTATCACTTTGTGATATGTCTACTAAGACTTGTGGCAAAGCTAACGACTTTTTTTGGAATCATTCAACGTATATACACAACGTTTTCTAACTATACTAAAAATGGAAGATTCTAAAAGATAACATAACCGGATTGTTGTCAAGTCGGTTTCAGCTACACGATGGGAGAGTCGAATTGATAGTGCTATTAGAGTTCAATGTGCGCAGACATCAGAGGGAGGCTCTACTTCAGGTACCCAAACATGTTCACAATGGTACAAAATTAACGATATAATTTTGTTGGTTACCTCATATATTAAAATGTTTTGCTTTTTTTCAATTTTAGGTTTATGATATTGATAACGATCTAGGAAAAGAGTAGTGAGGCTAAAGGTCTAGCAAAACATGAACATGGACAATATGAATTTATAGTGGCATTAGTCATTTAGTATGAGGTATTGTATGTGGTTAATTTGGTAAGCAAACAAATGCAAGCAAAGGATATGCTTATTGATGTTGCTATCGAGAAAGTGCAAGGGCTTATTTCTTTCTTTGAAGGCTATAGGGAAATCGGTTTCTTAGAAGCTTTGGAGTCGGCCAAAGAAATTGCACTTGAGATGGATATTGGTACAACATTTCCTAAAAAAATATCAATTAAAAGAAAGAGGCATTATGATGAAAATCCAGAAGACACAAATATTGCCACAATGTCTCGGAGGATTTATTTTGTACCTCTTGTTGATCAAGCTATTGCCTCTCTTACAACGAGATTTGAGCAAGAGAAAGAATACCAAAAAAAAATTTGGTTTCTTATTTAAAGCATTGAAGATGTTGGATGACTAGGGCTTGAAGTCTTCTTGTGATAATCTTGAGGTTGTCCTTAAAAAGGATGGAAAATCTGATATTGATGCCAAAGAACTATATATGGAGTTAAAGTTTCTACGAGAATTCATTCCGTAAGAAAGAATGGGTCCTATTGAAATTCTACGATTTTTAAAGGGTCATGGTTGTTTTCCTAATGCAACTATTGCATATAGAGTTCTATTGACTATTCCTGCCCTTTGTTGCATTAGCAGAGCGATGCATTTCTAAGTTGAAGCTATGAAGACTTATTTGCGTTCTACAATGACACAAGACAAGCTTAATGATTTGTCTATAATAGAACTTGATGACGAAATGTTAGAGAAGATTGATTATGAGCATATCATTGAAGATTTTATTTCAAAAAACACTAAAACAATGATGATATTCATGCAACATAGGTACTATTATTAATATATCATCTTGCAATATATTTCATACTACATTATATCATACATCTAGCATTATTTTTTCTAGGCTAGTTGGCCTCATTTTTTTTTTGTTTCGTACAAGGTCTTCAATTTCCCCGAGACGGCCCTACTATGACACGGCGCCATGCTGCATCGAGGCCGTCTCCTCCTCGCGTTCCCCCGCCCACGATGACCTAGTGAGTTGCACCTCCTCACGTGTCGCCTAGTCGCTAGCGGTAGCAATGCCGCCGCCAAGGCCACAGCAAGGCGTGCCCCATCCGCACATTCCCGGAGGTGCTCGGCCTCGCCCTCTCCCCGGCCGCTCCCACCAGCATTCTCTCGGACCTCGGAGGCAACAGCGGCGACCTCTTCCTCCTCGCGCAGATGCAGCGGGCTCCCTCCTTCACATCGGCGCCGTCGGTCGCTCACATGCTCGCTACTCTAGCGAACGACGGGTAGAGTGTGGAGGCCCGGCGAGGAGCGTTGGCGGGACTTCGCCACGAGCGTGGGTGTCGCATGGCCGCGGCGTCCGCGCCCGACGTCGCCCTCGACTAGTGTTCGTCGACCTCACCGGGGGGCTTCGCTATTCCACCCACGACTACCGGGCGGCGATCCACTTCATCTACCGGTGGCTACCGTGGTGTCCTATTGTTCCTCTACCTATATAGCTTTGGTACTATGTACATAGACATCAATCATCTATAAATCTTTTAAATATTCTTTATTTTGTACTAAAGTTTCTTCTAAACATAGTATTACAACAATAAAATTTTGTTTCATCTTTAACCTAAATTTTATATATTTAGAGAATGAAAGATTAGGTGAGAGCAAAAATGAGATGAAATATGAGGGTTTTGGAGAGTGAGGAGAGAGCTACATTGCCCTTGCCCCTTTGACTCTATTTATAGCGAAGGTGGGAGGAGGCACTCCTCAACCCTACCCTTTTCTATTTACAAATTACATGGAGGGGATGAGACAATCTTCATCCCTATCCTTTTCTATTCACAAATTACATGGAGGGGGTCGCCGGTGGTTAGCCTGTTCTCCACCTTCTCGAACGGTAGGTGTGGAAACCATTCCTAAATTGCATTTGTATTGTGAGGGCTACTAATATCTTTTGCTAATTCAATTGGACTTCGTGTAAACTTCTCCAAATTCAATTTGGTACCTATCAACATGAACCTTGAGAGGGCTACTCATCTGGCTCATACTTTTGGTTGTAATGTTGGGAATATGCCCTTCACCTACTAGGGCCTACCTTTGGGGACTACAAAACCCACAATCAATGAGTTTGCTCCCCACCTTAGCAGAATAGAAAAGAGGTTATATAACATCATCAAATTCCTATCCTGTAATGGCAGACTCCTCCTCTTAGTCAGCTCTGTCTTCGCTGCCCTGCAAACCTTCTATATGTGTACCTAAAGCTTCCTCCACAAATTATCAAACAAGTTGACATGTTCAAAAACGTTGTTTGTGGAACAAAGGTGTGACTAATGTTTGGTCGAAAACCGAGCGAAGACATGTATAAATAATGTAATGCAAGGAGACACATTGAAGATCTCTAGTTTGGTTTTGGATAATTAGTGACACCTAGAACTAATCTCTATGCTTAAGTGTGTATCTAGCTTGAGATGGTTCTAGCCAAGTTGTGAAGCATGGTGGTCATGGTGGATGCACGGTGATGATCCAAAAGTTGATCAAGCGCTTGGACTTGGAAAAAGGAAAATAAAATGGGCTCAAGGCAAAGGTATATTTGATAGGACCTTTTTATTTTGCACTCAAGACATCTAGCGGATGTGAGTGATTTAGGTTTGATAACCGTACTATAAAGAGGAGAAAATCATAATCGCTTTACTCACCTAGTGCCACTAAATCCGAATTTTAAATTGCATGTCCATTTGGGTTAGTGACGTGGTGGTTTGATGAGAAACTCCTTTGGAAAAGGCTTGAGAAAAATGCCATCTAATTGTGGTCAAGAAGTTTGACATATTTTAGATGTGATGGCAATTTATTTGGATCAAGAGATTATTGAAATTCTTGGAAAAGAAAAGAGGAAAGAGAAGTGTATATATATATATACACATGCATATATACACTTGCAACACTCATGTACTAGCTAACTTGTTAGCTTGCTTGCTGGCCATCGTCGAGCATGAAACATGATACATGTATACGTGGCAAGCTTTTACATGTGTATGTATATGTGTATACATATATATACTTGGAATGCTCACGTACTCAACATCGTTAGCTAGCTTGCTTGGCAAATTTAGGTTGCCGAACGGGACATACGGTTGCCGAATGGACATGCTGCTGCTTGCCGAATGTTGTGCTGGTTGCCGAATGGAAATACTGTGCTGGTTGCCGAATGGAGCTGCTGCGGCGAATGGGCCGAGCGAGCTGCTGGTGGCCCAGGACTCGATGACATGCTGCACTGGTCCGATTTTCTATTCCATCGAAAGGTGCTCTGGTCCGGTTCTGCTTCGTAGAAAATAATCAATGCCGCCGTTCGTTTCTACGACAGAGCACTCGAGAGGAGCAGCTGCCGGTTGCCTGCGCATCTGCCCGTTGGGGCTGTGCCGGTGGGGAGGCTTCTAGCCGTTGGAGAGCAGCAGCCAGCAGGGTATAAAGGTGTTGGTTCCTCTCTCTGGCTCTCTCTCTTGCAAATTTCGAAATCCTACAGTGAGCTGTTCTTTTCCTCTCTCCAACCCTAGAACAGAGAAAAAGAGCTTCTCTCCTCCTCTCTCTTGATCTACTGATTTGGGCTGAAATCAAGTGAGAGAGCTTGTGCTAGAGATTGATTTGAGGGCTCCAAGAAGTTTGCTTCCCTCTCCTTTCCACTTTATTGGTGGATTTGAGTTCTTGAGAGGATTTGAGGGTAACCCTAGTGTGCATTGCATTTGTGATTCATTTCGTGGCACTAGGTGATTATTGCAATTGTGGTCATCTCTTTACTCTTGGTGATTGCCGTCACCTAGACGGTTGGAGTTGGATTGATTGGTGAGGGGATTTGGTGATTGTATCCGCCCCCAATCAAGGTGATATTGTGAGGGGTTCTTGAGCTTCCCCGGTGGGACACCAAATTGCTACTTTAGTGGATTGCTCGTGTCATTGAGTTACCTCTCTTGTGAGTGGTGTCTTGGAGAGCCCGAGGGGCCAACTAGCGAGGGCACCGCCTAGTCCAAGAACCATCCAAGTGTTGGTCGACACAACGGGGACTAGCTTGCCGGCAAGCAAGTGAATCTCGGGGATAAATCAATTGTGTCATCTCTTGTCTCCCGGTGAACTTGGATTGATTGATATATATATTGTTGGACATATTTTTGGTGATTGGCATCTTCATCATATTATTGTTATTCTTATTCCTCGTGGTGATTGGGTCATTGCCTCTACACAACGGTATAACAAGCTTTCCTCTCTTGTATTTACTTTCCTAGTTTACTTTGAGTAGAGAGCTAGCTTTTGTTTGTGTAGTTGCTCTTACTAGCATAAGGACCCTATTAGGATTGTTCACTAGATAGAGTAGTGACATAGACCTTGTGTGACTTAGAGATCATAGCATATTTAGTCTTGTCACTAGAAGGCTTGCAAGACCACTAGAGCTAGTGCAAACCGCTTTACGCCGTGTTTTATACTAATCGGTTTGTTTAGTTGAGCTTATAGAAATTTTTTATAGGCTATTCACCCCCCCTCTAGCCATCTAGGACCTTACACACATGCACACATATTCGAGAACCACATATTTCATTAATTCTTTCTTGAATATACAAAATACATGATCAACGAAAAAATGTCTTCTTTCTGCGGCATGCTTAAGGAGAGGTCTGACTTATAGGAAAATTGCGTAGTTCGCCGATTCCCGGGGCCTGTTGGGCGCGACCGGTTAATTACATTCGCAAGACGAGCTTGCGAAAAACCTCCGATTAAGCTGCGCTAGATGGTCGTCAATTGATTGATCGCCGTCAACCATATGTGATATATGGCATAGTAAATATGGGTGGCTTTATGTCGCCGAAGCTTGGTCGTGACATCGCCATCGCCACGTCGGAGTAAAACGGAATGTGTTGTTGATGAAGGGGATGACTATTGCCTCATCGGTGCCCAGTCATGTACATCGGCCTTCATTAACACGGACGTGTGAGTTGCTTTCGCCTCGTCGGTGCCCAGCAACGGTGTATCCGATTCCGTTAATTAGGACGTGTCGGTGGAATAGTGACTTCGTCTCGTCGACACTTAGCCAGGATTTCGTCTAGCCTCGTCGGCACTAGACGTATGAGGGTACGGTAGTAGTGTAGGACAATGCACGATCGGCGATGCGGATATTGCTTAGACGACGCTTTTCCATGAGATCGAATTGACAGCCTCTCGGTGCAAGTATTTTGTAGCGAAACGAGGCACTCGTCTTGCAGCCGGCATAAGGAGCTTGGAGTAAATCTTCCACCAAATACTTGGACGGTGTCATTTGCAACTTCGCATGTCACGCCAAATCCAAATACTCGGACGGTGTCATTTGCATTACTTCGCATGTCACGCCAAATCAGGTTGCAACAGTTTAGAGTACATGCATCTCACGTTGATTGATAAAGGAGCTGCTTGCAAACACTCATCTTGCTAATGCCTCTGAATTACACGCAACAGCCAACATGGTAGCTTGGCTTGCTTCTCAGCAACTTGATGCTTGCCTACTCTTTATCACGAAATTAACAGCCTTCACAGGATTGACAACAAGCAGTCTTCTCCTCTCATGCGGCCTTTGTTCACCTCTATCCTGATGAGGGAGAATTTATCTTGCATGCCCTTGATTCTCCTCATGACTCAGATCGATCATCGGACAACTCGACAACGACCTCGCGCGACGAGGGTTCTGACGTCGTCAAGTTGCTAGACCTCGCGCGGCGAGGTTTCTGGCGATGGATGTATAGTAGATCAGAAGAGCCAGCAGATTGAACTCTTGCCATATTATCATTGACAACGACCTCGTGCGGCGAGGGATCTGATGTTGTCAAATTGCTAGACCTCGCGCGGCGAGGGTTCTGACGATAGATGTAAAGTAGATTGGAAGAGCCAACAGCATCAACTCTTGCCATATGATTATCGACAACTTGACAATGACCTCGCGCGGCGAGGGTTCTGACGTTGTCAAATTGCTAGACTTTTCTTTCATAATGGGTGTACAGCAGATCGGAAAAACGAGCAACTTGACTCTCGCCATCTTATATCTCTTAGATGAATATATTAATGCTCTTTAATTAAGAACTTACCAGGAAGCACAACAGACAGCTGTGGACGATGGCGTGCAGCAGCAGATGCGTCTCCTCCCCTATATGCGTGGGCAATTGCGTTTTGCAGCCGGGCGTGGATGCGTGGATGCGTGAGAATGTCAGGGCCTCCCTGGTGGCCAGGGGGCTGCTTTATATAGGGCTGGAATGAGGTCCGGGTCAACTCCTTGGCCAAGCCAGGAACGTACGTAGATTGGAAGGAGTCTCCTCAACTAATATCTCCGGACTCTAACAATAAATAAACCTGTCCACATACGTATATATCCATATCTCAATCATGCACATGCACTGGAGTCACATACGTATACTCCACCATTGTTTAATATTCCATCCAACCAACTAGCAGCTAGCCAGACAAAAGTTGTATATATACGCGTATAAAGATCAAAGCCCCATGACGTGCATTTACCCTCGTCAAGAGAACTTTAAACTGGTAGAAATATTTCAGAGATGGGGCCTGTGTGTCATAAGCTCAGCCATGGTAAATCTCATACGCATATTTATGTGCCGATAATATGTGTTGAATAAATATATTCTGAAATTCACCTTGTCACAAATGATTATTATTTTGATAAAATAATCATCAAACAACTAAAACAGAAAAGGGAATGACCAGGTGGCTTGGGAAATTGCCTGCAAACCAAAGGATTAATCAAGGCTTGGAATCATTAATATTGAAAACCACAATGATGCCTTGGTCTTGAAATTTTTAGACAAGTTCTACAACCATGCACACATCCCCTAGGCAGACTCACTTGGTCCAAGCTATATGCAAACGACCAAACCCTACTACAAGCTACCAGGAATAGAAGTCTAGTTGGCTCTCTTTGGTGCAAGGACATCTTGAAGCTCTTTGTTCCAGGATTTTGCTTCATGTAACACTAATAAAGGCAACTCAACTTTGTTTTGGTTAGATATTTGGGTAGATCAAGCTATGAAAGACAAATACCCTCGGTTGTTCTCCTTTACCATGAAGCCAAAATGCTCAATAATATTCTTTCCAACCATTAATTGGATAGGATCTTCAACCCTCTCCCTCTCCAATAGATAGCTTCTGCTCAGTTGAAAATCAGGACATTATACAATGTAGATCTTGGGATGTTGGAACAAACCAGCGCGGTGTTGAGGCGGGCCATGAGCACCATGGGGGTCACCACGAGCCTTTCGGTGTTGTGCAAGTCCGCCAGGACTGAAGCATAGTACGGGCCAAAAATGTTGGTTGCGTTTTCGCTGAGAACCATATCAAACGTTGGTCATAAAAATGACGGACGAGATGATGGAAAAGTTAGATCGTGACAATGGTTTGGTTTCAACCGATTGTTTTGCTTTGATTCAAAACGGCTTGACATCTATAATGGTTTGGTTTGATTTGGTTTAATAATTTTAATGGATGAGAACAGTTTAACAATAATAATAGCGTTGTGTAATATAAGTTAGGTTAAAAATCGGAACTCCAAATTAAAATTTTAGTGGATTTGACTGAAAAGGCTTAATATGACAAGCCACTACACCGTGCAAATTGATGATGCCAAATTGATATGTGGGACCCACATCCGAGTCATACCTTAGAATTAAAAACACACGTTCACACTATAAAGTTTTAGCGATTTGACCAAAATTTGTTGGAGATGCCTTAAATATGATATTCCGCTACTCCGTGCAAATCGGTGAAACCAAATCGATATGTGGGACCCACATCTAGAGTCGGACCCTAGAATAAAAAGCTCGTGTTCACACTATAAAATTTTAGCAGATTTGACCGAAATTTGTTGGAGATGCATTAATATGACGGTCCGCTACTATGTGCAAATCGATGAAGCTAGACATATATGTGGGCTCCACGTTCAAAGTGGGACTCTAAAGTTAGATAATTGAATTGGTTTTGTTAGTTTTGAGATAAAAAAAATAACATTTAAATGGTTTGGAATGGTTTGAGCGAATGAGTCAATGGTTCGGATTGGTTTGATTTTTAAGTGTAGTATAGTGTAAATGGATTTGTGTGGATTTGATTTGTTTCTTTAACCGACTAGTATCGCCACCCGTGCGTTGCTACGGGATAGCCGACTTTTATTCGAGAAAATATGGTTCGCACGATAAGATAACAATAATGAGAAATATGGCCTAAGGACATTAGGAAGACAGTTCCCAACTGGTGGTCTGTTGAGCGACGTTTGATATGTGGTTATGAGGACAGATAACTTGACCGGTTCATGCACCTTAGACCCCCTCCAATGAAAACCACCAATTGGGAAAATATAGGGTGGAAACCACATGCTAGGTGGAAACATGGAAACCAACTCAAAAAGTCATATCTAAAAAGTTTCAAAAATTCTGAAATTTAGCACACCCATACTACATACCAATATGTACTCACGTGCAAAAGTTGAGATGCAAACTTACTTCGCAAAAATTACATGAAAATAACAAGTTTGGTGTGTGCACTAAAGGACAAAACCTTTCAATTTTTGTCCTTTAGTACACATGCACCTGAAATTTGTTATTTTTTTGTATGAATTTTCCTAGTTTGAGTTGACTTCTCAACTATGTATGGTGTAGTGGTGGACTCTCCTATGGCAGTCATTGCTTGTACGGTCTCTTTCATTGTGTGGGTAGGTTATAGGTGTTTGTTTACTGTCTCTTTCATTGTGTGGACATAGATGTTTATTGTTGTTGTCTTGTATGTTTAAAATTGTTTACTTTTATTCTCTTAATTCTTATGTAGATAGATTAACCTACATTTTTTTAAAGAAGAAAACACAAATCAGTTTTAAAAAATATGATGATATAAATAGAAGATGGGATTCATAATTTTCCTTACTACAACAAATAAAAAAGAGTGCACCTGATAAACAGATCGAGTGATTTTGATCTATTTTGATCTTGGATCAGAAGCACCATGTGCTAATGTTCAAAGATTTCTCTTGTCATTTCAAAAAGAAAAAGAAATCAGATAAAGATTCAAAGGTCAAGGCTCGAGTCTTAAGGGGAAAAGAACGAGAACTCTTTGGACTTTTGGTGGCCGATGGCAAAATTCCTGCACAACAGACATGAGAAATAGCAATATTCTTACACAACACACGTACATATCACTCTATTCTTGGCTACTTACAATTTACTTCCTTCATTAAAAATATCTTACTAAATTTTTTTAAAAATAATATAATTCACGCTTTTAAAAAACCGAATAAATTAAATGCTACAGTATTAGAATAGACATCTAATATATTTTCATATTATATCTGTCTAGAGTCATATATAAATACCAATAGTATTTTTTAAAAAAAAAAAAATAGTGTAAACTAAAGAATAATTTTGGCTTGATCTAAACCAATAATGAACGGAGGCATTACTTACTATATTGGTTACATATATATTATTACATTGCTTGCTCGTTTGTGTGTTGTGTCAGGATGTAGCAATCCCTAGACTATTAGAATTTCTAGTTTCAGTATCAAGCCAAAAACAAAAGTGGTAGAGGACGAGATGTCTTGCTTCTGTCTGTTGGCAGCTGCAGGGCCACCAGTTATGGAATTGTTTCTGTTTGATTATTTTTGCTATGTGTTGGTTGTCATATTGTTTAGAGCTCAGTGCAGCGTCCCTGACATGCGGGCCCTAGTCCTCCTCTTTCCACCCCCACTGGTTCTGGACTTCTGGCGCCATTTTGCCTACTTAAAGCACCATGGCGTCCTTCCACAGCACTGCATGCGCACTTGAGCGAGCTTCTTCTGCAGGTGAAACGCCTTGCCCTTGTCTTCTGTCTTCGTACCTCTCTCTTCCATTCCAATCGTGCGCACTGTTCTTAGCCAGGCTCAAGGTGTTTGCTGAAATGCCTAACAGAAACAGAAGAGCTTCCCACGGATTCGTGGTTCACAGAGTGTCGTCGTCCTCTAGTCTCAGATTTCCATCATCTGAGTCAGTTTGATGATTTATTTGTTTTGGGTTACGTTTCTTCTCTGCGTCTTGCTCTTCTACCAATCCTTATCCTACAGACGGCAGTTCATTGCTCTCCATACTTTCCGTTTCGTCCATTCTTAAACAACTGCATTACATCTTCTGCTGAGGATTTTGTCCTTTATGCATGAGATTGATAACTTTACTGATTTAGTGTTTTATTGGATGGATTAGCATGGACAGCACAGGTGCGCTTATGGGTTCCAAGCAAGTCTACTCCTGCGCCATCCTCTGCTCCTTCCTTCTCTTCTCGGTGACCTGCAGAGGTGCAGCCACAGAACTTAGATCTGGATGGACGCAATCGGCAACACTTGATGTCGATGCTTCCTGGTGGTACCGAAGGGAAATCCCTAAAACATTATTTGGACTGTTCTTTGAGGTGAGACCATGCTTCTTCAAATTCCTGTCAGTTCAGTTCAGTCATTTCTGCATTTCTTGCAACAGAAGATCTTATGCTTCTATGTGCATCAGTTTGACGTATGGGCTTTAGAAATTGGAGTCCCAGTGAACATACAAGTTAGTCAACCCAGGAAATATAGTTAGCTTCCCATATATTTCTAAATTAAAGCTTACAAGGAACAATTTGTGTTTGTATACTCTGCAGTGCACTCATTAAGTACATAGTGATGTTTCATGTTCATGTCCATGTTTTTGCATATCTTATTTCAAATTTTCTTCTTTTATGAATGTCATGAAATTATCCGCTCATACATGCTGGAACAAAGAAGCAGTCCAAAACTACTTGTGCTTGTGCACTACAGTCTCTTTCAATTTTCACTGCAACGTAACAAAAAGGAAAAGAATCATGATATTCTAGATTATCCTCTATCAATTTGTGATAACTAAATCAATGAATATTATATTATAGGAGATCAACCATGCTGGAGCTGGTGGAATCTGGGAGGAGCTTGTTAGCAACAGAGGTACTACTATTACTCTTAGCTTTTTTATATATGTTTCAGGAAAAAATTCCCTGTCAAAGTAACCCGGGTAAATTTTATCAGGTTTCAGACTTGGTTGCTCCAACAGAATTAATATATAGGTTCAAATCTTGGCTGTAAAACTACAATTTGTGCTGTTTAAATTTTATGCCGCACCTTGTCAGCACTCCAGAAGATATATCCAAAATGTCCCTTAATCAGTGGTTCATACATGCAGATGTTTAGTGAATAGAAGTAAACATTAAATTGATCTACTTGTGCAAGTTGTACACATAACATGTCTTGCACATATAAGAATAATTCTACACAAGATTATGTTAATAGGGCTATTTATCATCATTCTTTATGCTGCTTGTTGATTAACTCAGTTCTGTTGATTAACTAAATACACTGAAGTTCAGTATTAAACCATAGAACAGTAGAAGAAAAAAAATATATATTTTCCTTTATAACTGCCACTAATATTTGAGATTTTAAGTATTAGCATTAACTCATTGTGACATAATTTTTCTTTTAGGTTTTGAAGCTGGAGGGCCCTACACCCCTTCAAACATAGACCCATGGAACATCATTGGAGATGAGTCTTCCATATACGTGACGACTGAACCTGTCTCCTGTTTCACTAGAAATATTGTTGCTCTAAGAATGGAGGTTCTCTGTGACAATTGCCGAACTGGGGGTGTTGGCATTTACAACCCTGGATTCTGGGGCATGGTATGATAATACTTTTTTTTAAGAAAGTATGATATATTCATCCTGATACATAACTCAACTGGCATAACTATAATTCTTATCAAAAGAATCTTTTTTTAAGTCAAGAATTGACACACTACAGTGTTGTCACATGTACAAAATATATTTTAATAGGTGAAACTAGGAACTTAGCTAGTTTTGTTTATATTCATGTGGATTGTTTTATGGGAAAATGACAGCTTTCAGGAGCCTATCTAATGGATAACCCTCACATCCTTTGAACCAGTGCTACGAATTTTCTTCACCCATTTTCCATTTTCCACTTAGGTCCCTAAGGTTTTATGAAGATCCTGACCATTTTATTTTACAGAACATAGAAGAGGGGAAAACCTATAATCTAGTCATGTATGTCAGATCACTAGAATCTGTGGAGTTGACAGCTTCACTCACTTGTTCAAGACCTTCAGATGCATTGGAAAACCTAGCATCAGCTTCTATACAGTATGTATCTTTTCCCCAACATGGATAATAGTTTTGAGTTTGTTCTTTTTTCCTTGCTGAATGATGCAATTGCATGTTGACTGTTGCAGAGATATTGATGTATCAAACTGGACAAGGGTAGAACTGCAACTATTAGCTCATGAGACATGTAGAACTTCAAGACTTGATCTAACATCTTCCAGAAGGGGAGTCATATGGTTTGATCAAGTGTCGCTCATGCCTTCAGATACATACATGGTGTGTTTCTTTTTCTCATTCTCTCTATTTTGGCTATTGGCAGCCACAAATGTATTATTGCACAGTTCATGAAGATCCATTTTTATATACAGTGAGAATTGTAAGAAAGATACGAGCTTTCTCTGTTTTTTTAATTAGCAGGCATATATTCAATGGGAACCTTTTCATAATATTGTGACATACTGCCATCAGAGTTGTTCAACCATAATTAGAAATTAGTCATGCTTAAAATCCTGAACTCAAAACTTCACTATGCTAACCTATTAGATCAATCTATGTTTACTTTTGTAGAAATTTGAAATAAACTTAATATTATTTTTCTTATGCCAGGCAATTCTTACTATGATGTTTACCTTAATTGCTAACTGTTTTTTTATCTACATGTACAGAGCCATGGTTTTCGTAAGGAGCTCATACATATGCTTCTGGATTTGAAACCACGATTCCTACGTTTCCCTGGTACTATCTACCTTTTAGAATGACCAAAGCTAACTATGGATTGTATTAAGCAATCTTTTTGTGAACTTTGAATTTTCATTCCTTTGCATTAGAAGTCGAACAGACTACTAGAAATCTAGAATACACAACAGTGGGTCTATCAAAAAAAAAATGCTACTGACTCACCTAGAACAATAAAATATAACGACAACACTTTATTTTCTCTATGCTGAAATGTTAGTATTTAAAGCAATCCTTCACTTGTTCCCATATGTTCTTGAGAACACATTACTCTCACTAGAACACACAACCTGGTTAGTGCTCTAGCATGTACCCGTTCAGTTGAACGAACTGAGAAATAATTACAGACAGTGTACCCAAGAGACACTGTTTATCTTGTTGTATAGTCCAAAACATGTGTAACACAGGAATGCAGCACATTTTATAGGTACCAAAACACAGGAATGAAACACTTCCTGTACCTTTTAAGGAATAAGTAAAGTATTTTGGGAACACATTTCTTGCTTCTTTAGGGTCACATCCCAACACATTTCAAGGGAAGTCTTGATTTATTGCCGACACAGTATAACACAAATATTTAACACTCTCAAGAAGAAACATATGGTGAGTTAATCTGGAGTAGCATGTTAATCTATCATTCCTTTACATCCATATGGTTACCATGATGCTTCCTTCATTATTGAGTACGAATACGAGTCAAATAACCATCTTTTTTTACATTACAATATTTGTGCATCATTTTTTTTATAGGGGTTTGCTTTGTTGAAGGCGACCGGTTAAGAAATGCTTTCAGATGGAAGGAAACCATTGGTCCATGGGAAGAGAGACCTGGGCACTATGGAGACTTATGGAAATACTGGACCGATGATGGCCTTGGATATTTTGAGTTTCTTCAGGTAAATTTTGGTTAATATCATCCAAGTTTTCCTCTTTTGGTTTCACCATAACTGATCATATATTTGCTTCAAAATGTCCACAAAAGCTTGCAGAAGACTTGGGTGCTGCCCCTATCTGGGTCTTTAATGCTGGTAGGCAATACTTATAATATAACTCTATAAATTTTCCTATTTATCCATAATCATCAATAGCATGCCATTAATTTTGAAGAATTTATCTTAAATTTTAGGAATTAGCCACAGTGAGGGAGTTGACACCACTAGTATCGCACCTTTTGTCAAGGTAATTCTGAACTCCCTAGAATGCATTAAAACAAAAAATTGAATGCACGAACTGCCTTGGTCTTTTCGTTGTTCTGGTGATGTAACAGGAAATTTTGCTGCTTCTTTCTTCAGTTGTTTTTCCTTCATCTATGAAACAAAGCAAACACTTTTGTAGCAGTATATTCAATGACAGTAAATTTGGTTATATTGACAACAGAGAACCCAATAATGACTAATTCCACAAACCTGAATGACACGCCACATATTGATATATGTGTGACTGAACAAATTCCTCAATGCACGCACACTTTATTAAGCATATTTTATAAGGGATGTGATTGGCACAGTTTTTACTTTGCCATCCTTAATGCCACTCAATTAGCTATGATGAAGCCAAACTGCTATAATTTTTGTAAAAGAAATAAAGACAACAAAATAAGAACTAGCCACTTGATCACCTGTGCCATTGTTCATCTTAAAATAGTTATTCCTTTGTCTCTTAGTCAAACAAAATACCACTACGCCGATATGCATTTCTCAGTAATTTTAAATTCATTATGTCTCGAAATAACTCCATCTTTCCTGCAAAAGGATGTACTGGACAGTCTTGAGTTTGCCAGGGGAGTGCAGAGTCAACTTGGGGCTCTGTAAGAGCTGAGATGGGGCATCCAGAACCTTTCCCACTGAAATATGTCGCAATTGGAAATGAGGACTGTTACAACGAATTTTATGAAGGTAAAGTTTCATTAATTAATAGCCACTATTAATGCACAAACTCATAAAAGCTTATAGATCTACAGTAACCTCGCAAATTTTCCTATAATAGCCACTATTGACAATGTTCTTTATTAATTTTACTGAACAGGAAACTACCTCAAATTTTATAAAGCTATAAGAAAAGCCTATCCAGATATTCAAATTATTTCAAACTGTGATGGCTCATCTCAGCCACTACACCATCCTGCAGATCTGTATGATGTCCATGTAAGCTTACTGCTTCTGATTCTGTCATTTTGTCCTGATATCATAACAGAGTTTTCTTACTGTAATTTTATTGACAGTTTATAAAAATATCACCTTTTTTTTTTTTTTTGCAGATTTACAGTAATGCTTCTTCTCTTTTCCAAATGAAAAGTATGTTTGACGGGACATCACGTAAAGGGCCTAAGGTATCTTCGTGCTTTTATGGTTTATAATATGAAGTGTGAAGTTTGGTAATAGATGCCGTTTAATGTTTGCCAAAGGATTTCCTTTCTTGGATCAAGATTCTTTATAAGATGTCGTTTTCCATTGTGTTCTGTAATTGACACTTCCATCTATGTTTATTGAAGTGCATTAGACGTACTGTTGCACTTATATCATGTAGATAGATGCAGTTTCCCACAAATGATGATGTGATGGCAACCATTTTTGTGAAGATGAGTTTAACTATCAAGTAATATAAACTACTCTGTTTATATCAGGACTCAAAAAGCACTGTTTTCGACATAGTTTTTTTCTTACTGGGGTTATGAGATTTTGACAGCGACTAAAATTGACTATGATACGTTCATATTTCAGGTGTTTGTCAGTGAATATGCAGTTACCGAACCAAAGGATGCTGGTAATGGAACCCTCCTTGCTTCACTGGCAGAGGCTGCATTCCTCATAGGAGTAGAAAAGAACAGGTGATCTTAAAATGTCCAGAATTACAAGAGGAATTATATTTGAATAATGTCCTTATAGATACTGAAAAAATAGAAATAATTTCTTCTTGTGTGTTAATGAGAAGGCTCTGTTTGATGCTTCTTTGCAGTGACATCGTCCAGATGGCATCTTACGCGCCGCTATTCATCAATAACAACCAACCTGGGTTAGTATTGCTGAATGCTGAGCTTCATTCTGTTCGCCCTAGTCTTCTTAATTTGGAGGAAACTGCAGTGATTATGTCTGAAACTTTTGTATCAGCTGGAAATGGATCCCAGATGCGATAGTCTTCAACTCATGGCAACAGTACGGAACTCCGAGTTACTGGATGCAGACATTCTTCCGTGAATCGAGCGGTGCTGAGTTCCATCCAGTTAAAATCACATCCAGATACTCCGATTCATTGGTAGCATCTGCAATTACCTGGAGGGACACTGACAATAGCTTCCTGAGGGTAAAGGTAAAACCAACAGATCCTTCTCCCTGTTCTCCCTGTGTGGCCTTTGTGTGGTTGATTCAACTCATTTTACAACCGCTGTGGTATTGGAACTCTGAAATGATCAAAATCCCTGTAATGTCACTGTGTTTGCAGATCGTAAACTTTGGGCCTCATGCTGTGAACCTGACAATACGTGCACATCAACTTGGAGCAGCTGTCGATGCAAGGGGATCAAGAGTCACTGTTCTGACGTCCAGCGACGTGAAGCATGAAAACTCGTTCAGAAACCCACATAATGTAAGAGGATAACTGTTTCTTTTCACACGCTTTTTTCCTATTGCTTCAATTTTTACACAAGCTCTGAATCTGTCAACTGAAATATGGCATGTCAAAGCACGTTTACACTCTGGCATATCCTTTGGCGATGGCTTGAATCAATTTGCTGGAATTGGTTACGTTACATTACATGTAATAAATAACGGACCATTCCGATGTGGCAGCAGGCTCATCTAACATTGAACTTGCAAAAATATGCAGGTGGTGCCGGTTACCAGAGGGTTGCCTAATGCAGGACAAGAGATGCAGGCCTTGCTAGCTCCTTACTCGTTTACTTCATTCGACTTGGCTCTGGAAGAGTACGGACATGTGGCAGAGATGTGAAGTAATATTGTTACAGAATAAAGTTTGCAAAAAAAAAAAAAAAAAAAATGTTGTGTAAATCTAAATGAAGTGTAATCGGGCAAACTAGGGCGATATGTGTTCTGCATCTACCCTATCAGATCTATGCTATCTTTCAGAGACAAATGATTCTACAGATGAATAAATGTTAATAGTGGTAGAATGATTTCGTTTTCTTTTACTCTGCTTTTGCCTAAGCAAATCAAATTCTAGTTTCTCAAGGCTATCATAATCAAACTCGAATGACCCAATCCAGATATATCCATAGATCTGTAGACGTTGGACTGAATCTGCAGTTATTCTTAGTTGTCTGCATAGGTGATTGGACTGCTCCATTTTTTGTTCCTCTTTAACGTGATCTACGTCGGCTATCTACTTCGAGGGCAAAAAGAGCTGCGCGGGCAGGGTAGTGCCTCGCAGAAGAAAAAAAAAAAGATTTCAGCAAAGGCAGAGCCTCCTCTGTCCCTAGAAGCAGGGCACTGGATCATCTGCTCCTACCAAAACAAAGCATCTGACTAAACTTACGATTGAACCAGATGTCGGAGGCCAGCTCCTTGGCCTTGCAGCTAATAAGTGTCAAAGAAATCAAGTCAAACTTCAGAAGACACACCAATAGCGAACAGATAAAAAGGGACGGAGGTCTAGTGGACTGGCTATTGCCATTTAAAAAGTAAATTCGTAAAAATTAAAGATTGAGCATGGTTGAGATAAAAACTAAACTGAAACAAGAAAATTGATTCTAAATAGCAAATGCCCGTGTGTTGGCGACAAAACAATGTTGGCACCAATTTGATGAACTTCACGTGATCAGTCTTCTTGTTAATGTGGGTAACAGATTTTAAACACCTTCCAAATGTCGCATACTCGCATAGACTCCAGAACATAACATTTTTATTGTCAAATCAGGGGCGAAGCTAGTGCCAATTTTACGGTGGTGCACAGTATTAACAACAGTGTAAAAATAGTTTACTTTCAACCGATTTATATGGTCAAAATACACTACTTAGTAGGAAATATGTTTTTCCTGCCTGGTGCCCGTGCACCACCGAAGCTTAACGTGGCTTCGCCACTGTGTCAAAAAGGCATATTTCATTACATCAAACTAATCAACCTACCAACATTTGTATGGGAGAAAACATAATCTAATATAAAAATATGTACCCATGGGAAAGATGTCGCATTACAAAAACATGCAGGCATACACATACAATTTTTAGGCAAAAGCTTGTTGTCGTGCTCGATCTACCGGCTAGGAATGATCACCTCCCGTCGTCTCCACTCCATCAACGAGGAAATGAAATGAGTGGGCACCGAAGAAAGAGAATCTATAGGACGGATTAGAGCAACTCTTAGAGATGTGATGAGATGAATAGTTAAATAGCACACTTGTTATTATTTTATAAAACTAAATAGCACATCTATTGGGGCTCATTTTTTGCTCACAAATTCTAAATATGGCCGAGGCAACATATATGGGGCTGTTCGGCTGAACTATTGTGGGCTTAATCCGGCTGAACAAGCTGGCCCATTCAGCCTAGCCGTTCAGCTGATCCAATGTCATCCGTTCGGCTGACACATAAGCAGCAGCCAATTCTTAAAAAAAAAGAAGCAGCAGCCGGCACCCTTCTCTCACTCTCCCTCTCCGTCAGCTCGTGGACTCCTAGGGATGAAAATAAAAATGATAATTTCCGAGTTTTTTTTTCGAAGTCATGTAATTACCGAATCCAAGGCACACGTAAGCATGCACATAAGACAAATATTTTTTTTTTTTGGAAACTAACAATATGACAAGGATTGCATAGATATTGGAACAACCTCTACTGAAGAAGGAACTCTAATAATTCTTTTTTTTTATCACTATGCTATGTCAAGTCAACTTAGAACTTAATCGTTTATTTGTGTCATTGTCAAGAAGCGTGATGATGTTGCGAGTTATATGACTCTTCTCATTTTCCTATAGTTCGGTGTGTTTATCGTTTCTTAGGATACCGTTATTATAGATTTCGACCGTTATCATTTGTATTTTCCGACCGACTATATATCGTTTATTTAAATTCGAAATACCGGCGCCGTATTCATTTCCGATAATATCGTGTATCGATTTCATTTTCATGAAAAAAATAAAAGTGAAAGTGATTTAGCCTCTTTCCTATCGTTTTCGACCGTTCTCATCCCTAACCTCGTCCATCTTTGCTCAGCGAACCGTTGCTACATTCACTTGTTAATCTGGATTTGGTTAGGTTACATCTGTCCGCCTTCTTCCAGATTTGTTCTGATGAGCTGCTTATCTATGTTAATCGTGGTATTACATATGAGGACATTTAGAATATTATAACTTAGTCTCCGAATTATGTTTTGCTTGTTATAATATCTGTCGAGTAATTTTAATGTAATGTTCACCTATTAGTTAGCCTCTGAACTACGTTTTGCTTGTAGTTTTATACACGTTTTCATTACTTGCCGCTTTGATTGTCTTTCTTTCCTGAAACTGCTCTGTAACAGTATATCGTCAATATGACAAATCTCTTCTCTATCTACCACTAAAACACGGGAAAAGCAACCTCAGCTTTGCACGCCCCGGCGCTCCCTCGCCCGCCTACCCGCATCCGAACCCCGGCGCTCCCTCGCTCTCCACCCGAAAAAAAAAAGTCTACTTAACCTTGAACTATTGGGGTGTGTCTAACCATTACCACGAACTTCAAAACTGGTTAACCAACACATTAATCTACAAAACCGTTTAAATCACCCCCTAGGCGGTTTTGGAGGCCGGTTTGCCTACGTGGCGCTACGGTGGAGTGGTTTTGCCATGGTGGTGCTTGCATGGCGTTGGGCGCCCTGGCCGGATGGGAAAAGGGTGCCCGGGCCCGCATGTCGAGGAACACGCCCTCCTCGGGACCACGACTTGTAGAACCTTCGCTTCCTAGAAGGCGACGGCGTCGCACGCGTCGGTGGCCGCGGCGGCGGAGGAAGAGGAGGCGTGGAACACAGGGGTTCGGTAACATCACCGCCTTCTTGGCCCACGGGCGGTTCTTCGGGAGACGCGGTTGGCACCGGCGTCGTCCGATGGCGACCAGCGACACGCTTGAATGGATCGGGACCGTACGCAAGGCCGCGCGATGAGGGCGCGTGGTGGCGTCGGCGGCGCGTCGCGGCGCCACCTCGATGGCTCCGCTTCTCCGAGCACGCCGGCGCACCGAGGGGCGTCCGCTTCGCCACCGCCACCGCCGCGGGCTTCCGGCCCCGGGAGCCGGCCGGTCTTCGGGGTCTCGGATTCGTGGCGCCTGGCGCCGCGATGATGCCCGCGGCGGACCGGCCGGCTCGCACGACCTCTAGCACGGTCAGCCGGCGAAGCATTGCGCCGGCAACGACATTCGCAGCCGCGCCATCGGGTGTAGCTCGCGCCCGCCGCCAATGGAAGAGCAAGTGAGTGGTGGTGGTGCGCATCGCCGGTGAGCGACATTCTCTCGCTTCACCTTCTTGAGATCTAGAAAAAGAGAGAAAGGGGGAGAACCCAAAGAAGAGCGGGCCGCCCCCGGGTCGGAGGTAGGGGGATGGGTGAAGTAGAGATGGATAGCACATTAAACTTACACACGGGGCCCACCTGCCGGTCCGATTCAACACACTTCATGATCCATCCTTTGCGCCAATCAGATCAAAAACACTCCACGTTGGGACGCCACATGCGAAACAACCCTCTAAAACCTCGTGGTAATGGTTAGACACGTGCCAGTACTTCAGGAGTCCAGTAGACTTCTTAGAAAAAAAAAGTCGCTCCATCCTTCTCTTCCCCGACTATCTTGTCCCCACGACTGCAGTAGTGACACCGCCACCAGCGCTCAGCTCCCCCCGCCCCACTCGCCCGCCACCAGCGCTCACGTCCCCCCGGCCCCCCTCGGCCGCCGCCCCTGCCAGGACCTCCAGGCGCGGCAGGCGGAGGAGGCCTCGGACATCCAGCGGGCCCTTGCGCTCTGCAACTGCGTCGGTGGTGGCGCTCGCCTCTGCAATCTCCTCCGCTTGCCCTCAGCCTCACCCGCGCGGTGGTGGCGCTCACCCTCGCGTCGCTGTCGTCGTCTCCCTCGCCCTAACCCTAACCCTAGCAGCGGTGCGCGCCACACTACTGCTGCTGGGGCTCAGCTACAACAACTGTTCGTGAGGGGCTGCCAAGATTTTGGACGACAGTGCCCGAGGTACTTACGGCAGACCCATATTCTCCGCCTGCAGTCAGCCAATGCCTTATTTGTTTTCTGGTGCCTAGATTCCTGTGGCTTATGGTTTAGTTACTGCATTTTGTATACAAGAAAATAAAATAGCAAGGACTTGCTGCCGGGATTGAATGACCCATATTGCTTAATGCATTTTTGCTATTCAGGCTCTAGTTCAATAAAAGCAAGTGAGATTTGTTCTGTCTAGTTCAATAAAAGCAAGTGAGATTTGTTCTGTATGGTCGGTGTCAAAGTCAATCAATCTCATTTCAGTAGCTGGGGCATGTTTCCGTCAAATGCTAATATTTACTAAGCTATTAGTCTATTACACATTGAGCATGCATGACCATACAGATTCTTACTCGGTTGCTGTTTGAACAGGGTTTGACCACGCCGTTGCCCTACAGGTATGCCCACCTCTTCTCTGTTCTCCGAGTTTTGCGATGCCGAGGATTTTTTATTTAAGCTTCGAAGTTTTATGTGTGTGTCAGTGGCATTTTTTTTTGCATTTTTTTTTAGAATTTTTGGTTCAACCAGCGGCTGCCCTGGATCATAACTTAGTAGAATGATGTTGCTTTGGAACTTGATCGTGCATGACATAGTTATATACATATGTTCCCGCTGAGTTTATATTTTGCTTGAGATTGACCTCAAGGGTAATAGCTAGAAAGAAAGAGGTAGTTGCCATGATATGAGGTAGTTGTATGTAGCTCAGAAGTGCCAATAAATATGGATTTCTGTCCTATGTGAGTTATCAAAATTCCAAAATGATTTCAGATATGAAAAATTTGGTACTGTTGCCTCTTCTCTTGGGTTCTTGAGGGGTGTAATCAGATTCAGTTTCATTGCACTAAGTCTCTACAACTAAAACACGGGAAAAGCAATCATGGTTCTGAAGTGCTATCATGATTTATTTTGTGGTAAATAAATCTGCACCCTGATTTTCGCAAGGTTTTTTTTATTGGGCAAATTGTGTTTCCCTGCATATTTTGGTACTTGAATATATAGCAGTCAGTATCACAGCATGATACTGTCATGATACTTTTCTAGGCCGCACAAAACTGAATATATAGCAGTCAGTATCACGATATGGATTGCTCTAGACTGAAATAATTTTTCATATGTTCATGATCAGTGGTTTAGAAAGCCCTTGACCTCTTTCATGATTGCATCCATCCGGTGTTCTGCTTGCATCCATGTGTTCTGTTATTCTTGGTTTAACATCTGCAATTTTGCTTGCATGGTAGGTGCCTGCGATTTGTTAACATTAGAGGTAGAGACATTTGAAACGGAACCAAGGGCAATGATTTGGAGCTCCTGTGAGAACAAGGTAACAACAGACATTGCCAATGTCCACTAAATTGCATGTCCAAATTGACAGGAAAAGAAGGTGCAAGGTCGTGAAGTTTTTAATCAAATAATTTATTTGATTACTACAATGCTAACATGTTCTGGACTTCTGGTGTATCTCCCCAATCATCATAAGGAACAAATAAACAATTAGCTTTAGCCCACCACAAACGTGCAGCAATTGTTTAGTATTATGCTTATGACAGTAGGTCAGTAGCTAACCACAGGTCTAGAAGCCAAAAAAAAAAAAAAAGCATATGATTAGCATGTTTACCTGAGAGTTTTCTAGAGTCGTGTTTGCCTGAGTTTTGTAGGCACCTGGTCTGGTACCTTGTTATTTTTACACAAGAAATAGCTAAAGTAAATGTGACCAAATTATTTAGCAATGAGTTCATATAGTAGACAACAAAAATCTTATCAAACATGAGATTTTGAATTGTTTTTTCTCCTGGTCTACTAGCCAGGTCAAGACCCGTAAAGGTGACTGAAATTATTGTCAACACACTGGAAGTAACTGGACAGGGAGATATCACTAACAAAGGCTGGGGTGGCCTTGGAACTTGTAAGTTCTCCTTAGTTTTGCTTTTTGTTTCCTAGGCATATGTTCTAATTTTGTTCAGATGACTCCACAAATCTTTGGCAGTTGTAAAACCAAAAGAAAGCCACTGCTTAATTTTTGGAACATCCCTTTTACCGTGTTATCCTCATTGTAGTTGTGTGGTAGTATGCTACATGTTATTCTTGAGCTGGTAGTCATAATTTGCTTCTTACTAGAAAGATAGAGAATTTTAATCGAATTTCCGTAATCTTGTGCTGAAGTTTCCATCTCTATGAACAAGCGGGCATGGCAGTTCAATTCAAAGAAAATAGCAGTGCCTTGATATTTATCTGCCATTGGGGAAATGAAAGCAGAGCCTACTGTTGTATTATTTAGATAAGCAAGGGAAATGGTTCATTTTGTAATTTGTTGCCTGTAGATGTATAATGACAATCATACTTTGTGATGGGATAGATTTTTGTTCCTAAAGCTGCTACTGTGCTTCAGAGTGCATAATACAGATCGTGCCCCATTCTAGAGTCCTAGATATGGCCCTGCCATTGACTGCAATTTCTGAAATTGTTGCGAGTGCTTGCCATACCAGCTTGCTCATACTAGGATATCATCAATACCGTAGAGGCTATATGTTTGTTTTCCTAAGGAAGACAAGTAGGACACCTGATTTTAGGAACAAAGTGTGATGTTGCACGAACTGAAAATCCAGTTAACTTAATGCACTCAAGGAGTGCAAAAAAGTAAATGACTGGTCTCTCGGCTGCACATTGTTTGTTTGGATAAGCTGGAAACACCAATACAGCAGGCAATGGCTATGCATAGGTCCAGATCAATGTAGGAGCTCTGATCTTCCACCATTTTTTTTTCCTACAAGGAATTCTTAAAAATTCTGGAAGGAAAAGAAATAAACTTCAAATTAATGGGTGCTGAATAGAAGCTGTTTCGTCAAATTTGTCTGTAGGTAACACTGATTGTATGTAGCGCTATCTAGAGCCATGGCAGCCGCCTACTGATTGTATGTCGCTTATACATATGTTATCGTGGTATTGTGTGTTTCCGTTTGCAACGCACGGGCATTTACCTAGTGCATAAACAAATGGGAAGTGAAATGCAAAGTTCTATGAGCTGCCACGATATTCTGCATCTTACTTTGATATTTGATAACTCAAAAGTTTGTTAACGAATATTAGTTTCTGCTTTTATGATACTCCCATTAAAATGAGATTCCATTATGAAGTTGTTGCCTCATGTTTCCGGCTAAGCGGCGCAGAAGCTGCTTCATTAGACAGACAGGTTCTTCCAAAAAAAATTAATATGTACATTTTAGTGTTACTAAACAAAACTGTTTAGGCCTTTTAATTCCATCAACACCATCATGTTGTTGTAAACTTGTAATTATAAATAGCAACCTGCGAAACAGATTCTCCAGATTCTTTTGGCATGTACATCTGTACCTTCTTTCGACCCGTTCTTGAATTTTTTTTTTTTTTGGGAGTATTTTTCTATTTTCTCATTCTGAATATACAAGGAGTCAAGGACTATGTTCTCACATGCCGTTCCTCTTTTGTATCTAATTTACTTCTCAATTATGTCTGTCATAGTGCCCTGCCCATATTACATTTAGACTTTAAACGTTTTACCCCCTTTATGCTACCTTTACCTGTAGAAAATGCTTATGTGATTATGAAATCATTTCCTATCAGGTGGAGGCCCGATTCCTGGCGAGCCCAGCAGGTAGTCCAGTAGGCTTAGTACTACCCTGAAATCAGGCCCAACAAAACTTTACTACTTCACAGCCCATAAAAATTTTTGGCCCAAACAGGCAACATCGCCTGCGGTCCGCCAGGGCAACAACCAACCACTCCGCGACTGGCCAAGCCCCGAGGTCGGCGATCCCCCGTCGGCCGTCGCCCACCGGCTGCTCGCCCTGCCGCCTCCCGCCCACCTCTCCAAGCGGCATCTCGGACCTTAGCGCCGCCTCGCGGTCCTACGTGGCCGCCGGCGAGCGAGCCATGGAGTTGGTCGAGATAGCCGGCGGCCGCCCAGTGCCCTAGTCCGCCGTGCGCTCTGGCCCCCCTGCGCTGGCCTACTCCAGTCCCTGGTGAGTTGTCAGGTGAGCTTCTGTCAAAACTGAAGATTTCTATTGTTCATGGTTTGGTGAGAGTATATAGAGTTAGTACATGGAGCAGGATTGTTCTGTTAGCAGGTCCGGTGCGCCGGTTGAATAGAAGTGAAGAAAAACAATTGATCTCTCTCTCTCTCGTAGCCTAAATTCCTCTCCTCTTCTCCTCACGTCTTATCCCCAAAATCATCTTTATTTTATCTCAGATTATTGTTAGATCCTTCTAGGGTCTTGTCGCGAGTGCTTTGTGTTTACTTCTGAACTTGATTTGGACATTGGAGAATATAGAATGGGGATTGGATTGTAAATTAGCCAATTGGGCTTACGGAGTGTCGATTTGTGAGCCTATAATTGATTGAAATTTGTTGTTTTTTCCATAAAATCGTGTCATGAATAAATTAAATACTGCATTTTTTTAGAAGTATGATGTACATTTGGTTAATTTACGGTCCTGTATGCTGAACTTTTTTTTTAGATTATACTGTATTGTATTAATTAATTTTGGCGATAAGCATGATACAATTTATTTATTTTTGGCTAGGATTACCTGAAACCTGGGTCTGCCTACATGGTTCGACCCGATGCTTCCGGCGCTGCGGCCTCACCGCCGACTCCCAGTGGCATGCCTCTGCCGGCTCCTCTGCACCCGTCCTCTGGTACTGGCGAGCCGCAATCTCCCAACCGACGCAGCAGCGATGGCTGCAGCCGCAGTGAAGGCCCGGGCGGAGGGGCGGCTGGCTAGGGCGGAGGCGTATAAGCAAGTCCAAAACTTCGATTGGAGCAGTGGCGCCGACTGGAAGACCGCAGCTAACATCCTCTTCACGGTCCCCCAAGCGCAAGGTGTTCGGGTGAGTACCAATAGACACCCATCTTCCTCTCATAAGGTTTATGGGTTTTACAGTGTCAGTAGCAGTTACATCTCAAGGTGAGGTTAGATGGAATGGGTGTAGGATAGGGTCAACGAGATGAGATGGAAGTTGATTAGTCTCATTTTCATTGCGAGTGTTTTTTTGGCTTTTGCTTCATGATACAAGTTAAGATCCTAGCAATTATAGCATTGGCTGAGGAGTTGTCACAAGTATGTCATTTATTTTTGCACGTACTATGAGGTTAGTTAGGAATCTCTTTTGAATAGCCTTCTAGAAGCACTTTCCACCGCTCCAAATTAGCTAGAAATGAGCAAAAATGCAGATTTGTTAGGGGATTTGTTTTTTTAGACAAAAAGATCAAAGAGGGGAGGTCCCCACGTGTCTGGGGATTTGTTTACCCTGTTTTATTTCTGATGTGCAAAATAGCCCAGAAAACCACTGCAAAATTGAATTGTCCCCAAAGAGAATGCAAAATAGCCCAGAAAACCTCTGCAAAACTGAATTGTCCCCAAAGAGAAGTAACTCTCAATTTATGGAAAATCCAGTCAGGAATAATATCCTCCAGAGATCTAGAGTTTGCAATTGCATCCAAGTTGCACTTTTTTTTGATGCAGGACTACTGGAATGTTGTGAAGCAATGAAACATATGTGATTTACACTTTCAAGCTTGCCACATGGAGCACATAATTCACCCCTATTTTTCCCCTTCTCTTCTGTAGCTTTAGATCATATCATGCAATGCTTGCCATAGGAAAACAAGACATTTGTGTCTATGTATTTGCAAGACAAATGTGGTTCCTCCTCTTCTGTTGATATGGACCATTTGATTTATCACCATTCCCTGATGAAAAAAAAAAAATCTTATGTGAATGGTGGTTGAGAATACTTGTTTTGGCCCTGGCAACATTAAGAGGCCTAAATTCATTGATCACTTTGGCTGCTTGGCCTTGTGGAAGCATTGTAATGATGCTGTCTTTAATGGAGTTGCTCCCAGTCCCAGTGTACAACTTGTGCCTAGTGGGTGCCTGGGATCTGGCTCACCTAGAGGTTATTGCTAGACTTCCGGTGTGGAGGTGTGAGTTTTGGGTTCATTCTATTCTCTGATTTATTCTTCTTAATGCAATGATATCAACTCTATTGTGTATTAGAGAAAAAAAAAGCAACTGATACCTTGGGTGTTGAACATTACTTTCAACTCTCCAGATCCATTTAATGAGAAGACGTTCATTCAGAACCTTCTATTTAGCATACCTAAGGCAAAGCATCTCATATCACCTCATGGTATTAAAATTGTCACTTGCTCCTCTCCAAAGAAGCCTTGATCCCACTTGTTTCCAGTTTCTGTTGATTATTCTCTTTGGGATGTATGTATTAGTTATCTACCGTGATACATTGATACTTCCATCAATGATGTCTGAAACTTAGACCACCATTCCAAACTGAGTACCACTCAATCTGTAGGATTGTGTCGACTGTAGGTTTTGGAGTTGATTTCCATTAAGAAACAAATTCCAGTGACAAGCTTCACGGTTTCTGTCTTTCTCATTCCATTTCAGGCTCGATTTCCACCTTGTGCAGCTCTTCTTTGCCTGCATGCCCTCACTAGGTTTGTTTCATGAGAAAATTCTTATTCCTTTCTGATGCTTGGCTGTGCTTTGGAAAGCCAACTGTAAATCTTGGTTTTTCCTTTTGAGAATCTTATGTTGTGTCCTTTAGTTTTGTTGTGCAGCTGTCTATTTAGTGGCCCAATATGCACAGAGCGAGATCAAAAGGATGGAGGGGGTAATATACTGTGACCTCTTATGAACAATTTTAATGGAATAAATTATCTATTTTGGAACAAATATGATATTTGACAACAAAGGGCTGAATTATGAATTACTTAAAGCATGTTCAGCTGTACTTACCAAAATATGGTGGTGCAAATTGTTTCCATAGACCAAATGCTACTTAACTGATGCATTTATCTGCAACCTTAATAATTGAAACTGAAAGAGGTTATTGAAACTGAAAGAGGTTATTTGTTTGGTAATAATGCTAATTTAATTGAGTTTAACCATTGTCATTCACTTGAAAAGCACACTTGAGTTGGTTATGTCTGTCGTATCTGTTTGGATAGAGCTGTCATGGAGTCTATCTATATGCATCAACCATGGTGCTTATGAGGACAATTAAATGGTTAGTTGATGCATTTTAGACTTTGCATTTGCATCTTAAATTTACTTGGGAGAACCTGCAACCATATATTCTATATTGGATTTTTCTTTCATTGTGGTATAATTGTATAAATGCAGAATGACGTTGTTGTTTTGCAGTTTTTGTCCCTTGCTCGACCAATTATGGATCATCTCCTGTAGAATGCCATATTTTCTTGTTTCTCAAAATGTACTCAGTGATGAAAAATTCTTGATAAACCAAACTTTACTTTTCATGTTTGCTTTTGACTTCAAGCGGCTTTGCAACCAAATTGCTCTAGTTACCAAAGATAATAGTCTATTATTACTTTGTACCCACAGCAAGTTCAAATGAAGTATCCAATTTTCAGATGTGCTAATGCCCAAGCATAAAAAGTGCATCCGTTAAGAAAGAAGTTTCTTAACACTGCCTTTGCCGGTCCCAAGCCCGGATGCGAAAATGTGGAGGGTTGTGTTTAGGCGTGGTGAGCCGGACGTAAAAACCAGCTACTCTTATGGAGATGAGACCCAAAAGACTTCCGTTGGGGCGTAACCCTCTTAGCGACGCGGAAAACGGCTATCTGTGTGCCTGAACCGTGACGGAGGGTGCTTGTTGGGTTTCAACTCTAGCCTACCCCAACTTGCTTGGGACTGACAGGCTTGGTTGTTGTTGTTGTTGTTGTTGTTGTTAAGAAAGAAGTTTCTTATGATAATTTAGAAGGCATGTCCACTAAACGTAATTTTACTGAAAGTTGATGTCATATTTCAGGAAGCAGAAGAGAGAAGGAAAAAAAGACGAGGAAGCTGAGAAACAAAAACAGCTCGAGGAAGAATCTGCCAACAAGGATTGCTGATTCAAAGCTTTGAAGGTGTTAGACAGGCTAGATACACTAGAGGTTGTCGTTAAGGAAATTGTAGATGACAAAAGGAAACTCTCTTCCCCTGATTCACGGACCAAAGAGGAGGTTGCGAAGAAAGATAAAGCATCTCCGGGCAAGGCTTCAGATTCGAAAAACGCAGTCAGCCAGTGACAGCCAAGAGTAAGGACATCAGCTGTGCTGCAAATGCTCCAGCAAATACTGCAAAACTGAACATTAAGGGGATTTTTGATAGGGCATCTCCAGTTGAGTCCATGAATTGATAAGTCGTTCTCTTTTCTTTTTGTGTTTCTTAGAGCCATTACTGTTCTTGGCTGGGATTCGTTGAGGTACCTTTCCTTCCCCGCCCCTCAACACAAGATGGGTGTTTAGCTATGTAGTCTTGTCGTCAATGCTAAGTGAATTTATAGATGTAATTTCCACTTTGGAGTTCCCACACCAGTGATATGATGGGTCTTAGGGGGGAAAAATAAAGAGCTAACGTTTTGTACTACCTAGCACCTTTGATAGTTGAGGCTGTGATTTTGGGTAATGAATATGACAAATCTTTCTGCTTACTAGACTAGGGTATTGTGTGGTAAATGCAAGTGTCTGTGACATTGTGTTCTTGCACCGTAGGAAAGCTTCATCCTCTTTCTCTTCCAAATTTGGAAGATGGATTGGCAAAGGTTGAGTATCTCATACCGGGACAATGTCCAAAGGTTGGGTGCATTCCACTGTACCTGTGTTGTGCCAAATCCTGTCAAATCATTAGATCTGAAATTATAATCATTAGATCTGAAATTATTGGTTGTTGTAATAAAAAAATTGGTTAGAGTGGGGACCCTCCTTTTCATGATAATAGTACTAGTAGATAGAATCATGGTGTGGGGCTAAATTATCCCAATTAGAGGAATAATAATCTCGGTAGTTCCCGATATGCATCTCATGCAAACAAGGGCCACAGGTCACTTACGCCACGGTGGAGCAAACGATAAGCTGATAAGGTAACAGCAGTATCTTCAGGCTTCAGCGCCACAGCAGCCTGAACCAAGCTCGGCTTCGCAGCTTGCAACCGCGCGCTGAGATTGCTGCCGAATTCCATCACCACGCAGCTGGCAAGCGCCGTTTATGTGCAGCTTTCCACTGAAGACGATGCTTACACGACCGAGCCACTGAAGAAAGTGTACAGAGCGCAGTGTTCACGACGATTTGTTTGGGTGATCCTTAGAATCTCATTCGTGGTGCCGCTTGACTCGATTCAGAGCCTCCGCCGGAGGGGAACCGGTGGCGCGCGGCGGAGGCGATCAGTGGAGCAGCGACATCGAACTGAACTGACGTTGCGGCAGCTGATGTGCTCGTGCACCTTCTGGTCCAGCAGGTAATTGCCTAGCGTTACAGCAACACAATGAATGATGAGTGTGCCCGCGTGCACTTATCAGTTAATGATGGGTATGAAGAACGTGTGGTGAGTTTAGATCAAGTAGATAGATAGTCTTGCAGGGCAGCAGACTGATTCATGTGATTTGGTTTTCAGCACACTCAGTTTGGGATGTCCATAAAAGGGCGAGTCCTCACATCCTTCAGAAAAATATGCGATTCCTGCTCCTTGCCGTACTGCACAAATGTATTTTTCTCTCACCTAAAATCTTCTCCGTTCTACGATGTTATTAAAATTTTGAAATGGGCTCCTTTACCGCACATAGCATGAAAGATACCAAACCTTGGTACCTGAGGCATCAACCTTTTGATTAATAATTTAGATACCCCTTGGCACTTGTTTAAGACCTGTAATAGACAACTGATGACATGCTCTTGCTCTGCAGATTGATGAACGCTTCAATCTCACGGTTCTGTCTTCAACCAGGAGAGATCAGAGTGGGCTGCCTCATCTCGGTGACACTGATCCATCAGTATGAGTTCTGAATTAGCCGCAAACACCGACGCAAATATGCGATAAACTTATGATGTACCACCTCATCAGAATGTGGTGGTTCCTCAAAACAAACATCTTATTACTTTTTACATATGCGTTTCTTCTCCTACAATCAACAAGTATTCGAAGGACCATATATCTTTTTTACAAATGTGTTTCTTCACCATGAATGAGCAAATATTACTGGACCGTGCATCTTTCTGAGAAGAAACCCAAGATAATGTCTTTTGTCTTTCCCTTTGATGCTATATTCGAGACCAAGCAAAAGCTTGACTTTCTTAGCTCGCTCCACATTGCGCGAACCTGGCTGAAGTACTGGCTGAGATAGTGCGCTTGCGACTTGTAACTAAGTACCAATTGCATTGCTTGTAGAACAAACATCTTATTACTTTTTACATATGCGTTTCTTCTCCGACAATCAACAAGTATTCAAAGGACCTTATATCTTTCTTACAAATGTGTTTCTTCTCCGAGAACGAACAAATATTTGAAGGACCATGCATCTTTCTGAGAAGAAACCGAAGATAATGCCTTTTGTCTTTCCCTTTGATGCCATATTCGAGACCAAGCAAAAGCTTGACTTTCTTCGCCCGCTCCACATTGCGCGAACCTGGCTGATGTACTGGCTGAGATAGTGCGCTTGCGACTTGTAACTCAGTACCAATTGCATTGCTTGTAGATTGGTCCCAGAATGCAGACTCTAACCACCCGTGTGATTTCACGGTTACTACCGTGGTCAGCTGATATCTATCTATATGAATGAAGCCAATTGTGACAAATCGTCATTTCAAAGTGCTAAGGGCGGGTTTCGCACAGCTTCAGCTATGAGATCCAAGTTAAATCTGTAGTTTGTAGATTAAATTAAAGTGGCTTAAATATTTATATTTATTCTAGACTAAATATAAATTGAATCATCTGAATACTCTTAATGTATCTCAAGCTCTAGATCTAAGATTTTTTGTAGCCACAGATACCTATCTCCATGGATATTTGGTGACGCTCCTCGGCTTCTCACGTGAGCGATAGGAGTGCTACCAAATAGGCTCCTAGATAGCTATGTATAGGTTTATTTGAGTAAATTTTAGGAATTAGCCACAATGAGGAGTTGACACCACTAGTATTACACCTTTTGTCAAGGTAAATTTGGAACTGCCTAAATGTTTCATTATTCAGGTGATGTAACAGAAAATTTTGCTTCTTCTTTCTTCAATTTTTTTTTCCTTCATCAACGAAACAAAGTAATCACTTTGTACCAGTATATTCAAAGACAGTAAATTTGGTTATATTGACAACAAAGAAACCCAATAATGACTAATTCCCACAAATCTGAATGACATGGCCACATATTAATGTGTGACTGAACAAATGTCTCAAAGAACTCACACTTTGTTAAGTATATCTTAGAAGGGATGTGATTGACACAATTTTCTACTTTGACATCCTTAATGCCACTCAATTAGCTATGATTAAGCCAAATTGCCATAATTTTTTTAAAGAAATAAAGACAACAAAATAAGAACTGGCCACTTGATCACCTGTTCCCATGTTCTTTAAATAGTTCTTCTTCCTTTGTCTCGTAGTCAAAGCAAATACCACGATGCCAATATGCATTTCTCAGTAATTTTTAAATTGATTATTTTTCGAAATAACTCCATCTTTCCTGCAAAAGGATGTACTGGACAGTCTTGAGTTTGTCGCGGGGGCGGGGCGGGGGCTGTGTAAGAGCTAAAAAGGGGCCTCCAGAACCTTTCCCACTGAAGTATGTCGCGGTTGGGAATGAGGACTGTTACAATGAATTTTACGAAGGTAAAGTTTAATTAATTAACATACGCAAATTATCAGTAACATAGACTTGTATTTAACACAACCCAGCATCTCATTTCCTGTTATCACTAAGATATCAACTTGGATCTTGCTGATACATGTTTGCATCCAAATGAAGTACAACAAAAGGAATTATGGAGCATGACAGAATGAAACCAATCCATAAAAACAACCCCTGTTTTCTGCTGACCAGCTTCCTTCAAATGCACTCTCTTCTTTTAGTCAAAAATTACGATGTAAATACAAATCCTTGGGAATGACCACACATTATCTACAAAATTTTAAGCTTCTCCCAAATGGTTCGATTACAGAGGATCACCAATGTCTCAGCACTCTGTATTATAGTCCTCCCCCTCTGCTTCTGAACTAGGATCACATACCAAATCAGGAACCAAGAACAGCAGCGAGCTCAAACGATGCCGAAATCCCTCTGTAGGAAAAAGGAAACTTGCTCCTTCATTTACGAATCACAAGCTAGAGGCGGGCTTTGCGGTCCCAGAAGCCGACTGCTGCGGCGGGGAGGTGATCCTGAACAAGGCGGCCTACGATTCCTCGGCGGCGGAGAGGTTGCGGAGGCGGTCCTGAACAAGGCGGACGCGGTCCTCGGTGCGGCGGAGCTTACGCCGTACGCCATCGCCAGGCGAGGTAAGCGCCGAGGCCGCCGTAGACGAGGATGTAGGAGCCCCACACGTTGGGGTAGGTGACGTAGGTCTGCGCGTGCTCCTTCGTCTTCCGCCATTCCTCCCCAGCTTCGCGATCACGCCGCCTCCATTCGCCGCTCCCGCCGCTGGCTCCGGCTCCGGCGGCGGCGGCGTCGTCGTCGTCTGTGTCCCTCCGTCCCCGGCGGCCGCCATTGGCGCGCTTGTTGTCGGGCGAGTGTTTTCTGAATGACTGAATGCACAAGCTCATAAAAACTTGTAGATCTACACTCTACAGTAACCTCACAAATTTCCCTATAATATAATAGCCACTTTGTTAATGAACAATGTTCTTTATTAATTTTACTGAACAGGAAACTACCTCAAATTTTATAAAGCTATAAGAAAAGCCTATCCAGATATTCAGATTATTTCAAACTGTGATGGCTCATCTCAGGCACTTCACCATCCTGCAGATCTGTATGATGTCCATGTAAGCTTACTGCTTCTGATTCTGTCATTTTGCCCCTGTTTATTTTTTCTCTCCTGACCTCATAACAGAGTTTTCTTACTGTAATTTTATTGACAGTTTATAAAATATCACCTGCTTTTTTGCAGATTTACAGTAATGCTTCTTATCTTTTCCAAATGAAAAGTATGTTTGACGGGACATCACGTAAAGGGCCTAAGGTACCTTCTTGTCTTTATGGTTTATAATATGAAGTTTGGAAACAGATGCCGTTTAATGTTCGCCAAAGGATTTCCTTTCTTGGATCAAGATTCTTTATAAGATGTCGTTTTCCATCGTGTTCTGGAATTGACACTTCCATCTATGTTTATTGAAGTGCATTAGACGTACTGTTGCACTTATATCATGTAGATAGATGCAGTTTCCCACAAATGATGATGTGATGGCAACCATTTTTTGTGCAGATGAGTTTAACTATCAAGTAATATAAACTCAAAAAGCACCGTTTTCGACATAGTTCTTTTTCTTACTGCGGTTATCAGGTTTAGACAGCGACTAAAATTGACTATGATACGTTCATATTTCAGGTGTTTGTCAGTGAATATGCAGTTACCGAACCAAAGGATGCTGGTAATGGAACCCTCCTTGCTTCACTGGCAGAGGCTGCATTCCTCATAGGAATAGAAAAGAACAGGTGATCTAAAGATGTCCAGATTTTACAAGAGGGATTATTTTTTAATATCCTTATAGATACTGAAAGAGGTAGAAATAATTTCTTCTTGTGGGTTAAAAAGAAGGCTTTGTGTGATGCTTCTTTGCAGTGACATCGTCCAGATGGCATGTTATGCGCCGCTCTTCGTCAATAACAACCAACCTGGGTTAGTATTGCTGAAAGCTGAGCTTCATGCTTTTGTTCACCCTAGCCTTCTTGATTTTGGAGGAAAATGCAGTGACTATGTTTGAAACTCTTTTTTATCAGGTGGAAATGGATCCCAGACGCGATAGTCTTCAACTCATGGCAACAGTACGGAACTCCGAGTTACTGGATGCAGAAATTCTTCCGTGAATCGAGCGGTGCTGAGTTCCATCCGGTTAAAATCACATCCAGATACGCCGATTCGTTGGCAGCATCTGCAATTACTTGGAGGGACACTGACAATAGCTTCCTGAGGGTAAAGGTAAAACCAACAGAAGATGATCCTTCTCCCTGTGTAGCCTGTGTGTGGTTGATTCATCTCATTTTACAACCGCTATGATATTGGAACTCTGAAATGATCAAAATCCCTGTAATTTCACTGTGTTTGCAGATCGCAAACTTTGGGCCTCATGTTGTGAAGTTGACAATACGTGCACATCAACTTCGAGCAGCTGTGGATGCAAAGGGGATCAAGAGTCACTGTTCTGACGTCCAGCGACGTGAAGCATGAAAACTCGTTCAGAAACCCACATAATGTAAGAGGATAACTGTTTTTTTTCACACACTTTTTTCCAATTGCTTCAATTTATACACAAGCTCTGAATCCATCAACTGAAATATGGCATGTCAATGCGCGTTTATCTTTTGAGTTGCACACCTACACTCTGGCACATCCTTTGGCGATGTCTTGAATCAATTTGCAGGAATTGATCACGTTACATTACATGTAATAAATAACGCACCATTCTCATGTGGCAGCTCATCTAACATCGAACATGCAAAAATATTCAGGTGGTGCCGATTACCAGAGGGTTGCCTAATGCAGGAGAAGAGATGCAGGCCTTGCTAGCTCCTTACTCGTTTACTTCATTCGACTTGGCTCTAGAGGAGTACGGACATGTGGCAGAGATGTGAAGTATTAGATGTGAAGTATTATTGTTATATAGAATAATAAATAGAATAAAGTTTGAAAAAAAAGTTGTCTAAATCTAAATGAAGTGTAATCGGGCAAACTAGAGGCGATATGTGTTCTGCATCTGCCTATCAGATCTCATGTTATCTTTCGGAGACAAATGATTCTACAGATGAATAAGTGTTAAGAGTGGTAGAATGATTTCGCTTTTCTTTTACTCTGCTTATGCCTAAGCAAATTGAATTCTAGTTTCTCAAGGCTATCAAAATCGAATGACCGAATCCAGATGTATCCATAGATCCCTAGACGTTGGACTGAATCTGCAGTTATTCTTAGTTGACTGCATAAGTGAGTGGACTGCTGAGTCTTTTTAGGCTACAACAGTGAATCCATATGTGTTGCAACTGCAAGATTTCTGCTGGGGGATGTGGCTCGCTAGAACCAGCTCAGAATTTTGCCACAAACGCCCAAGATAACTTGTGCACACAGTCCAGACGCAGACATTGCAACACTAACCGTGTATGGACAAAAAAAAGTAAAATTAACACAAGTGTACACAAAGATCAAATCTAATACATCTGGAGACGAATGCATCCAACAGGCATCATTTCTCAAGTCACAATGTTTACATACATGGGATGCACTTCATGCTTAACGTTCAGTACTGTTGGTAGGATCCGTTACTGTGCTTTTTACGGAACAGTGCCGTCTTCACCCGCATCGCGGCTGTGATAATATTCTTTATAAGAAAGAAAACAGAGAATCACTGTGTGGATATCCTCGACTCTCGTGCCGCAGTGGTGCCTCTCTCTCTCCCCACGGTTCCACACTACCCGCCTCTCTCCGCTGCTTTTGGTCAGATTCCCATGATGGATGTGTGCCTCTTTTTGATGGATGCGTGCCTTTTTTTATGGATGCGTGCTTCTTTTGTGGCCTGCATTGGAGGTCGTTTGAACCTGGCATGCAACAGACTTTTTAGCTAGAAGTGCCCCTCCCATTTGAATTAAGCGATTAACTTATTTTATTACAGAACTTTGCTACAAGTGTACTCCCTCCGTTTCAAAAACTTTGCTACAAGTCTCCCTCCGTCACAAAAACAATGTTGTTTGAAGTTTTTTTTCCGACATCGTGTTTGATTTGTTTGTCTTATTTAAAAATTATACAAATTATAAAATAAATAAACATTATTAAGTACCTCTAGAGATAAAATAAGCCGTAACAAAAGAAATAATATTTATACAAAATATTTGAATAAGATGGATGGTCAAACGAGATATTAAACCCCCTAAAACGACACTTTTTGGGACGGAAGGAGTAACGCCATATTTTCTCTCTACACTTTCTTTGGCAGCCACAGTTTATCGAAAATGAGGTGTGACGAATTTGAGCATGAACTAAACAGGCCTTAAATTTGGGTAAATTTGGGCATGAACCATGGTGTGCGTACACGAGCACGGCCTTTAGTCCAGCACAAATTTAACGTTTCCAGGTACAAGATAGTGCCAGGAGAGGAAATCAACGTCTTGGTCGTCTTTAAAGGTTTCTGTTCTGTTCACACCCTCCAACGTGCTGAAACACAGCTCTAGCCTTCTGAGGCACCGCGTGGCATTTCTAGAACAGATCAGCAATGGCAAGAGTCAAGAATAGGGGAGCCTTGACACACTTACAATAGCCACAAAGTCAAGATTAGTTCATTTGATCTCATCAAAGGAAACAAGCATAATGTCTTTTTTTTAAAAGATCTGGCAAGCCAGCTTTGGTTAATAATAAGGAAGTAGCAAACAACAATGGCAAAGACGGTAGCGCCAGTGCCCCCAACCCGGCCTAGGCTGACTCGGGGGCTTAGGTACAAACTTGATTACTCACACACTAATGACAACACGCAGCGACCCTGGAGCCTAAGCTCCGGCTCAGCTGCAACTAACATAAAACTCCCGGTCCTCCATACGTAATGCCTTACGGATGGCCTTGACTACCTCCACTGGGAGGCCGAGCCCGTACATATCAATGTAGGAAGTGACCGCTTCATTTGGAACCAGTGTCGTTGAGTTTCCGTCGATGAAGGAGAGCTCATGCCTAAGCTTGCGTTTGGCACGCTCAACGACTGGAACCGTGGATGGTCGAGCCGCCGTGCACTCGAGCGGGTGGGCGCAACAACCACTCTCCTCCCGTGTTTTCCTGCCGCTAGGAGGGCGACGCCGGTCTCTCGGAGGATTGGGTAGGGATGGGCTCCTCCTCCTCCTCCTCCTCCTCCGTTGCGGTTGTGTGGGTCAGGCGTGGAAGGAACAAGCGTGAGCGACAAATCAACCTCGGGAGGTGCAAGAGGTGGGCACCGCAACCGAAGCGACAAGCTCCTCCAACATGGGAACAACCCATATTGAGGATCCATCTCCACACGGCATCGACATGAGAGGATCTCGCGCAACGGGAAGGTGTGCAACAACAACATCACCATTGGAGTTGGGCGGCGAATCCACCACGGGTGTAGTCTTGCATCGCCGGGTGTCGTGTCGAAGCTCGCCGCCGTCACCCCCCCCCCAATCCACTCCCGGTCTCTAGGCGGATGGGGGTCGACGACGTGAGTCCCGGCATTGTGTGACGCAGGGTGGTCGGTGCTTGTATGCGAGATGGGTTGTCGCCGACCGGCGGCAAAGTGGCGGGAGATGTGCCCGAATCCCATGCACTGAGGCGATCCAACCGGGTCCCGCATTGTGTGACGCGGTGGTCGGTGTCGCCGACAACGGAAGCGGCGGCCATCTAAGGCCGACGGGGTCTTCGTGGCCCGTGCTACATCCTCGCTGCTCACCCCTTGACGCTGCGGTGGCCGAGGAGCCGCGTCGGGCCGCTCGGTGCTAGGGGAGTACGCGTTGCCAACCATCAACGTCCGAGGTTGTCGCCCTTCGTCCGGTCCGCTGGTGGATGGTGATTCGCCCACACGGCAAAGGGGGGCGCTGTCGCTGCGCCTTGCGCCCGGCCTTTGCGCAGCGGGCGCCTTCGCCAGAATCAGAGTGGCCCTCACCCTCCAATGACGACAACGGTGGCGGTGGCGCTGACAATGGCACCTTGCTGGTCTTGTAGCCTCGACACCAGCGGCGCCCATGTCGGCACCAACTTCCATCGCCAACTCGACGCCCTCGGCGGAGTCGACGGTCGGAGCGCCAATGGAGTGCGGCTCGTGCATTGCTGCCGTGGTGTGAGGGCCCGACGAGCTGCACTGAGGTAGGGCGCCCTAGCCTCCGCGCAGTGGCGGAGCCACCTGTATGGCGAGGTGGGGCGGCCGCCATACCAGTTTGCAGCGGAAGATGAGTTGCATGCATGACAGTTACAAGTAGAAGGCAAGGATCTAATTATGGATTATTACAGAGCTAGAGATATATGTTACATGCATGACCAACACGTCACAAGCTAAACATAAACATTAGCTAAATATAAACAATGTAACACTGAGAAGGATGTGGAACCACCGGGCTCAACCGGCGGGAGCACAGGGCGGACGTGAGAGACGTGTCTCGGGTTACCGAGCCTGTCACGGATGCTAGCGAGGAAAGTGCCATAGCCGTCGCTGTTCGCGAGATTGAACGTCATAGGCAAGAACGAGAGTGGGAAGAGTCTTTTCGATTATGAAAATTATAAAAACTGAACTACACAATGAGATAGATGATGATTGGCTCAATGATTTAATGACATGCTATCACGAGAAGAGATATTTAAAGGGTTTGATGATGAAGCACTCATGAAGTGCTTTCAAACCATGAAATATCGGAGGATGAATCTTCCTAGCTTGCCACACTTAGTGTTTGTACGGTATGCTCATATGCTGATATATAGTAAATTTATGAGCTGATATATATAATAAATTTAAATATATTCTATGATTATACTCTTTTTTATATATAAATGAGTAGCGATAGGTTCGCCATACGTAGATTTTAATCTGGCTCGCCCTTTGCCTCCGCGCGCACAAGGCGAGGGGAGGGGAGGCGAATCTAGGTGGCTGGCATGTGGATCTAGGCGAGGTGGGAGCAGTGGCGGTCACCGGTGTCGGGGATGGCGGCCGACTCCGGGCGGCGGCGGCGAGGTGGAGCACCGCTGCGGCGGTGGCTCCGTAAGTAAGGGCGGGGAGTATGGCGGGACCGCGTGTGGGGAGCAGGGGGACGAGGAGGGGCCGCCGACGCCAGAGTGGGCTGGCAGCGGCGGCGCTGGGGTGGGACGGCCGCAAGGACACCCCATAGGGTTTCATCGGGGTTCTACTTTCAAATACTAACAAACAACAACAATAACAAGCATAATGTCACTACAAATTTTTCTTAGACAAAATATCACTACAGATCCTAGTCCTAGTTGAGAAAAAAGATAATTTCAGACGGACGTCATGATATTTTCCCATCCATATCAATCAACTAGGGAATTTTCGTAGCGTTGCCTTGGTACGAAGGAGAAATTGTTAGAAGTTTGAATTTTAATCACTAAGAATTTTAATTACAATTAGGTTTGGAGGAGTGAATCCTCTGTTGGTGGCATGGTGATTTCAGTAGGTTATGTTCTGGAATTCAGCACGTGCTACCAAATTGATAACTTAATCATCTGAATTTTGTCCATGCGAGAACATTAAAAACAACATACACATGGTCAAACTGCAGGATTTCTGACGAATCCACAGTTTCCATTGAAAATCTAGAATGACCTATTGCTCCCACTGATCACCACTTATCATCCGCACACATGGACATGCGAACTTCTCATCCAAGACAATTTAACGTTTGAACTAAATAGACCGATGGCCATATTTCAAAAAAAAATCACACCACCATTCAATGATCGCTTCTGCAGCCAAACTCAAACTGAAACTTCAGGATTTTTGCACACCACTTTCCTTAGATTCACTCTCCAGGTTAGAAACAAAAAGATAAAAAAAAAGAGAATTATGAACACCCAGTTTTCCTCCCCAGCCACAGAGAACATCAGCCTCCTCAGCTGTGAACCCGACGGAGGCGAGCATGGCTGGCCACCAGCAGTACGTATCGCGGTGGCACCGCGGATGACGACACAACACTTAAGCCTGATGTAGGACTCGCCGTGATCGAAGAAGAGAAAGATCTCGATGTAGCACGAGCTCAGCCCCGCCACCGCAAGACCGCACTCGGTCGCGAACAAACCCGCCCAGCCCGCTCACCATCGCCAACGCCGAGGGAGGCGGTGGGACAGGTTATGGAGAGCCCGCAGATGCACCACCCGAGGGCGCATGGCGGCGCCGCCGCCGGACCACCGGCGGGGGCACGGGGCGGGGTGCCGAGGGCGATGGCATGTGGTCGCGTCACGGCCCGTGTCGCTGGCGACGGATGGAGAGGCTTATAAATAGCGTTGACATGCGGTGGTGAATTGATGAGCATGCATGCATTCAAGTAGAGTTGTATAGTGCTTTCGTCGGCGTGGTCATGACTCATGACGGTTCATGGAAAGAAGGCCAAAGGATTACGGAGGAGGGCAACGGAGGAAAAATTGACCTTTGTGCATGGAACCGAATGGATGCATGACCTTTGTGCTTCTTTAGGCTCGACGTGGATGCACCAGAGAGAACTCCCTAGTGGATGGTGGGGGCCGCTAGTGGATGGTGGGCTGCCGACGTGTCACTTGCTTGCACGCCGGAGAATTTCTTTTACGACTTCTTCTTTATAGGGGTTATAGATATCACGAAGCTTTGCAAATCAATTAAAGTAAGCGAATCACTAAACATATTTTCTATACTTATCCCCAGGTTCCAAAGATGGGACGGGAGTACAAGTTTTCCAGGGGTCCAAACGTGAAACTTCTTCAGAAAAAGGGCTAAATTGAAAATAATTGTGAGTGGGTGACCTGTCGGTGGTTGGATCTGGATGCCGTGGACCTTGACCAGCCGAGACAAGAGCAAGAGCAAGAACACAATCCAATCCTTCCAAAGGCAAGAGCACACCACTCCACTTCCATGGTTTGAGAAAATTTGCAGTCTGCCGCCGGCGGCCGGCCACTATGGATCTTGTGGTGGGTGCGTCGGAGTCCACCGTGAAGTCTCTGCTCGGCAAGCTAGGCAGCCTTCTCGCCCAGGAGTACACGCTCATCCGGGGCGTCGCCGGCGACCTGCAGTACATCAACGACGAGCTGGCCAGCATGCAGTCCTTCCTCCGCGACCTCGGCGAGGCCGGCGACGGCCGCGGCCGCGGGCACGACCACCGGATGAAGGACTGGATGAAGCAGATCCGCGACCTCACCTACGACATCGAGGACTGCGTCGACGACTCGGGCAACCGCATCCGCGGCCTGCCCAGCGACATGTGCTGCTACTTCCTCGTCAACAGCGTGTACGAGGTGATCACCTGGTGGCCTCGCCGCGACATCGCCACCAAGATCGCCAACCTCAAGATGCGCGCGCAGCAGATCGGCGAGCGCCGCCACAGGTACGGCGTCGACAACCCCAAGAGCATCGGCGACGGCAGCGGCAGCACGGGTGGTGGAGCCGCGGGGACTGCTGGCGCTGGATTCAAAGCTGCCGAGAACCAGGATTCCAGCCTTAAGCTCGTCACCTGCAAGACCCCCGTCGGGGTGCACAAGGACATGGAGAAGCTCGAGGAGTGGGTGAAGGGGAAGCCCACCACTGGTGTGCTGTCTATCGTGGGGTTTGGAGGGGTCGGGAAGACCACCATCGCCACTGCCCTGTACCACAAGTTCAGGGTTGAGTTTGATTACAGTATCATGGTGACTGTGTCTCAGAGCTCCGACATTGAGGCTATCCTGAGCAACATACTAAGTCAAGTCAAACCACTACCACTTGGCAACGATCAGAGGCAGCATGGCAGCACTCTGAGGAAGAGTGCAATGGCGGCAGTGCGTGGCGTACTTTACGGCGCCTCAAGCAAAATTATGGCGCCTCAAGCAAAATTAAAAGAACACACCAAGCTGGATGAACTCAAAAATGACCTCGAGAGCCATTTGGCAAAGCACAGGTAGGTGCATACTGTACTAGGGAACCATTATTCATTTGTTTTACCTGAATGATTTACTAGAGATCTCACTCGTATGAAAATTAGCTCAATAAGATGCTTTTAGATACAGAGTGATCCAATGAACTAAAAATATGCAACCATATTATTTCAAGTTACAATACTGCTGGCCCCTCAAGTTTGATTCTCATAGTCTAACTGTTTTTTTCTTTGCAGCTATTTGGTTTTAATTGACGACGTGTGGTCTACAACAACATGGGGAAAAATCAGAAACTTATTTCCCCAATCTGCTGAGGACATGAAACGCAGCAGAATAATTGTTACTACAAGGTTCCAAGCTGTAGCTACAGCATGCATGAGACAATCAAGTGATTTGGTTCATCAAGTTACTGCTCTTACTGAAGACATGCCTGAAGAGCTATTTAAACAAGCCTTCTCAGAATCCAGTGGTAGGGAAGCTGTTGAGGGCCTTTTCGAGGTAGTGGAATCTCAGAGGAATTTGGAAGAAACTTCAAGAAAATCTATGCTGCCAGACTCTATTATGCCACAAGCAGAGCCTAAGTTCCCTGTGGACGTGTTGAAAAAATGTGGGGGTCTACCATTGGTCATAGTTACTATGGCTGGTCATGTTGCTTGCAGCTCCCGCAAATCGCCAGAGGAATGGATTCGCCTCTGCAAAACTCTGATTCCAGAATCAAAGAAAGATAGTGGCGTCGACCTCACACAGGAGGAAGTAGGCAGGATTGTTAGTCACTGCTACAACGACATGCCTCCAGAAATCAAGACATGCTCACTGTATTTAAGCATATTTCCTAAGGGTCATCAAATTAGCAGGAAGCGTTTGACAAGGCGATGGATAGCAGAAGGGTTTGTCAATGAAAAAGAGGGTTTGAGTATGGAGGATGTTGCAGAAACCTATTTCAATCACCTCATAAGGAGGAAGATTATGCGTCCAGTGAAGCACAGCAGCAACGGGAGGGTGAAGACCTGTGTAGTTCACGACATGATCCTTGAGCACATTGTATCCAAGGCAAGTGAAGAAAATTTCATCACAGTGGTTGGTGGACACTGGCTCATGCATCAACCTAGCAGCAAGGTTCGCCGGCTGTCCCTTCAAGTCAGTGATTCCCAACGTGCAAAGGACACAGAGAAGATGAACCTGTCTCATGTCCGATCGTTGACCGCTTTTGAGAACTTGAACCAGCTGCCTTCTGGTTCGTTCAAGTTTGGTATTGTACAGGTCCTGGATCTTGAAGGATGCAAGGGTTTCAAGCAGCAGCACATAAAGGAGATATGTGACATGCTTCTTCTCAAGTATCTGAGCCTGCGAGGAACTGACACTAAGCGGCTTCCAAAACCATTAGGAAGCTTGAGAATCTAGAGACGTTGGATGTAAGGGAGACTGATATTGATGAGCTTCCTACGGCCATATGCAATCTTGAACGGCTGGTTAGTATACTTGGTGGCAACAAAAAGACACACAAGGCACTGAAGCTTCCAGAAGATTTGGTGAAGAAGAAGAAGATGACAGCCCTGCGCATACTATCTGGTATTGAGATATCAGAGGGATCAGTGGATCTTCATCATTTGATCGAATTAAGGAAACTCGCCATCTACAAGTTCAGTCTCATCGAGGATGAGAAGCTCAAGGAATTAAGCTCGTCTATTGAGTACCTGTGTGGCTACTCTCTTCACATCCTCATAATTGAAGACATATCATCTAAGTTTCTCAAATTACTCTGTGAGATGTCCTCACCACCAAAATTCCTTGCTGCCCTCGAGCTGTCTGGCAAGGTCATTAAGCTCCCTGATTGGATTGCACAACTTGAGTCTCTGAACAAGTTGACCCTTTCAGTAACAGCTCTCGAACAGACAACTTGAGCCACCTAAGCAAGCTCAAGGCCCTGTTTTCTCTCACCTTTACACTTGATGCAGGAAAACAGGGTCCAGAAACACTTGCCATTCTTGCGCAAAACAAGTTGTGCTCTGATGGGGAGATTGCAGTGCCAGCTGGTGGATTTGAGAAACTTAAACTTCTTCGCTTCTATGCTCCACTCATGCCACTGCTGAATTTTGAGGAAGAATCCATGCCAAAACTTGAAAGGATCGAGCTCCAGTTTAACATGTTAGAAGGCATTTTTGGCATAGAAAACCTTGCAGGGCTCAAAGAGGTGTATTTGAAATTAAATGGGGAAGACGGTGAAATCATGGCCAAGAAGATACTAAAGGAGGTTAAAAGTGCAGTGAAGATTACTGATGCCAGGAGGCCTAGGATAACCCTTGATCACTGAATCGTTAAATTTGCTTCAAAACCTTCTGTTTTTCCTTTTTTTTTTATTCCCATTTATATATATCTTGTGCTCAACTAGTATTTGTGAGCTGCAGATGGTCGTTGACCCTTTTGTTTAAGGGGCCGTTTGGATCCCTTCGTTTTAGAAAAATTAGAATCTACTTAATGGATTAGACTATTTGGCTTGGAACTAGATATTCCACAACTTTCCCAAGCTCACAAATAAGTCTATCTCAAATTTACAAGGTGAGAGAGAATTGATTTTATATATCATCATGCTATATTTCTATTCTACAATTTATAGCATACTCTTCAATTCGCTTCTTTGCAGTAGAAATACATGCCTAACAATAATATACAAATATATACCATATACAACAATATTATCTTAATCTATACGTGCCTTAATTGTAACTATTACAATGGATTCAATTTCAAAGATCCACACGGAGAGTTTTCTCAACATATAAATTACGAAGTTTCCATGAATATATTGAATTACTCACTATATGTTTGCCAAAATTTGTTTTTTTTTTTTTTGCATTTTTAATATTTATTTATTACTCCATCTTAGAAATAAGTTTGTTTTTCATATGATTTAGGATACAAGTTGTTAATAGGGTACTATTTTTCCTTGTTCGCCTTTATTAAATAGCCTCTTGGGCATCATAAGGAGAGTCACAATGCAGACTCTATTTAGAGTATAAGTAATTCGAAATTATCATGGACTTGAGTTTAAATAAGACTTGGAGTCTTTTTTCTCCCTCTTTCTTCCATAAATATGTTGTCACATCAGAAAATACAACAAATATGAAGGTAATAAATAGGTTTAGAGCGTGTTTGGCGTAGCCCACGTAACTCAAGATCCTAAAATCTATCCCTACTTCGAAGTTTTTTGAGCTAAATGGTCTCGCCTCCAAAGAACTCCATCACGGATGACCGCTCCAAAAAATAGTGGAGCAGGCCTTGGTCCTAAATCCATGGATTTGGTGGAGACTCAAGAGGGTGCTCCACGAAATCGATTTGTGAAGTTGGAAGAAATTAACCACCATCGTCACGAGCTGCGCCTTCTTCATCAGGCTGCGCCCGAAGTGCCGTATACACAACGGAGAGTTGTGAACGCAACCTATTTGCCTACCGGCTCTTCTTGTGGAGGGCCCTCGAACACCCTCTCCTCCGTTGGACCCTCCGCCATGGTTCAAGCTTGAAGAACGGGCGAGTTGATAGGGAGGAGGCGGCAAGTAGGGAAAGGTGAGGGAGATCGCAAGCTACGAGGAAAACACACCTTTCCTTTTTTCCTCTGTGTTTAGTCCTGAAAAGTGAACCTAGAAAAACCGTACCACTTTTCGTTTGTTTGTAGTAAATATTGTCCCTACATGGCTCAACTAAGCTCAAAAGATTTGCCCCTCAGAAAGTACATTCAAACAAGCCAATTAGTTATTTTATTTATCTACATTTTATACTCCATTTACGCGTCCAAAATTCGATGTGATGAAGAATCTTAATGATGTGATGGAAAATTTAGGGGAACTAAACACACCCTTTAGCAGATGCAGGGCGACAGCGGACCATGCCTTCAGGGGAAAAAAAACGCGTGGAGAAATGAAAGTACTCGTAGGAAACATATTTAAAAAGGCTCGTGGGTCATGGTGCCGATCCTTAGGTCCAAAAACAAAATTAAGACACCTATGGGTCTAAATATAAATATTTTAAAAGGCTCAAAATAATAAAAAAAAGAATCATGTTATTCCGCGTCAAAAATGTCAGAAAGGGAGAGAGAAACACATCATTCATCCTCAGTTTTCCAATTGTCTTCCCGCTAATTCTGATGAGGGGCGTGCTTGCTCATGAGTCTTGGGCCATCACCGAAGGTCTAGAACGTCTTCTCGCATCTTGACGGGTGCAGATCTCAAAAACATCAAACAGTAAGGCATCGGCTCATTCCGATGTAACCAAGAGACTGCTTCGACCACGCGTAAGTTGTTTATTGTTTGTTGTCTCATTGGCAGTGGTGCCAGGCTCGACAGTAGTGGCAGATTCTCTGCAAAGTCAATGGATAGACAGGTCAGCACTTTAGTCAACTAGCATTTCAGATCATCATCAGATCATATAAAAAAGAGTGTGTCGACTTTAAACGGGAAGGCTATTGGAAAACTGAGGATGAATAGTCAACAAACAAGACTGTGGGAGGACCATTGGGTAGGAAATGAGACTTTGATGCTTAAATAACCTTCGTTTACATAATAGTTAGAAGGAGAATACCACCATTTCTCTAGTAAGAAGTACAATACCTTTAAATGTTTCGTTCAGACGAGCTTTAACAGGTGAGAAACTCACAGGGTGGCTTGATTTGGTGCCCTCTGCGCTTTCAATTTCTTTAAATGAAGGTGAGGATAGCTTTATTTGGATCTTAAATAAAGATGGCTCCTTTTCAGTTCAGTCCTTAATTATTTTATACAGATATGATGAAGTGTCAAGGAAAAATGGCTTCTGAAAAGCAAAATTACCTTTAAAAGTTAAAGTTTTCCTTTGGTATTTGAAGAAGAGGTGAGGATAACTTGGTTAAAAGACATTGGAAAGGATGCACTAAGTGCAGTTTTTGTAGCTCTGAAGGTACTATTCAACACCTTTTTTTTGATTGTCATATGGCAAGGTCCATCTGGAATGCAGTGTCTATCATTTTTAACATTCAACCTCCAAAATTAGAGAACATCACTAGAGGAGGGCAGATGCTTGTTGGAGACTTTCGTGATGGAACTCTTCAACAAGTTTGGATGAAAAAATTGGGATAGAATTGATGCCTAAGCTTCATCTCTTCTTTTCGTTAGTTAACTTTGTTTATCCGTAAAGTGGTATTTGGTCTAAGAACATCACTAGTTAACTCTGTATTATTTGGCTATATATATTCATTCGTGAATATTGGAGCTATAGGATATTTATATAATCTAAGAAAAAGAAGGATGTGAACTATTTTATGTAGGAAGGAACACATATGAGCCATCATTGTTTTTATTATAAATTCAAAATTACAAGGAACACATGCAGTGGCAATAGAACGAAAAGAAACAAAATACTGTAAATGAGCTAATTTTTAATTAGCACATATTCTGATATTATTCATACCTTATCTGTATGTGAGCGAACTTCTTCTTATTTCCTTCTGATTTCAACCATTCCTGCAATTTCGGACAGCCCGGAATACACAGTTCCTTGAGGTTCCTGAGCTTAGCTATGGTGTCCGGCAAGGATTCAATGTCCTGACATGCATCAATGGTGAGTTTCTGGAGAGTGGTGAGGTCACCCAAGTATTCTGGTAGGGAGGTCAAGCCATTGCACTGATAGAAACACAGCGACTGGAGCGAGGATAGGGCCTGGATAATCTCCGGTGAGGCGGTCAGATCATTGGAACCCCTGACTTCTAGGCTCTGGAGGCCAGGGAGGTGATAAAGCAAACACCATTCACCCAGAGGCACCTTGCAATTCTCGACCACGAGTCGGGCAGCAGCAGCAGAAGTAGAACTAGAAGAGGCCTCCACACCTTTTCCATGTTTTCCTGCTTCTCTCGCCCATGGGCAAGGAAGACATCAGTTGGTCGCAAGCTGATACCTGCAGCCTCTGCGCCGTAGGAAACAAAGGTCGAAACTTCAGTTTGCGGCACTTCTGTATCACCAATTCATCAATGGCTGGAAACATAAAGTACTCATAACCATTCCGGTATATGGTGTTGAACTCTTGCAAATTCTCCATATCATCTAGCGTAAGCTGCACAAGTCGATGGAACTGTGCTTGGTTGCCACCACTCATTTCACCAGCGTCGACTTTCGTGATGCCAGCCATCTTTCTGAGGACCACCTGCTTAAGCTTTGGTAACAAAAGGAGTGGTGGTATAGTGTGGCATTTTGGAATGTTTTCAATGGTAACCCTTTCAAGATTAGGGAGGCGAAGACATAGGTTGGATGTCAACCAGGCTGGGAGGCCGTTTCCTCCATATCCTTTTAGTTCAAGGCTCTGCAGATTTTGTGGTGGCTCTAATTCTGCTAACAAAGCTTCGTCGTCCACAGATGATACATGACGGTCCACAGTCCAACCAAGAGTCAGCTTTTGAAGCTTTTTTTCCTTCAATGTTATCCTCTTTGCTTCCTCAACAGACTTCACCTTCTCAAGGCAGCTTATCTCCAGTTCTTTGCAGCTTACTATGTCCTCCAGCTGAACAAGGTTGCTGCTATGTGCTCCATCGTCAGCATGAACCTCAAACGAGTAACTCTCCAGGCTAGGGCATTTCCTTAGGACTCTAGTGCACTTCATTTCAGCTATCTTTTTTTGTTATTTTCTTCAATCTTCTGCAGCCTGAGAGATTCAGTGTATGTAGCCTACTGAGGTGACACAGAGTTTCAGGTAGATCAACAAGAAAGATGTTGTGGGAGAGGTCCAGATGCTCTAAACTGGAGAGGCCTTTGAAGATAGACTGAAAGCAGTCAAGACTACTCTGCCCTTCTGGTAGGTTGGAAAATATAGGATTTGTAAACATCGACAAGTTTAGATACTGAAGTTTTTTGAGCTTTGCCCAAACGTCCTTTAGTTGCTCAAGATGGTCTATGTGTTCCACAGCATAACAGCTGGGGTGTGACAAGTTCAGATGCCGGAGATTGATGAGGCCATCCAAAGCTCTTGGGAGCTCATTAGGACAAGAGCAGAATGATAAATCCAAATATTCCAAATTGCTTAGCTTGCAGAAAGATTTTGGCAGATCATCTAATCCATGGCAGCCTGATAAATTGATATGCACCACACTTGTGAGGTTGACAAAAGATTCTGGAAGTTTTACTAGCCCAGAGCAGCCTGATAGATTGATATGCAGCACGCTTGTTAACTTACCAAATGATTCTGGAAGTTGTACTAGACCTGAACAGCCAGATAGATTGATGTGCAGCACGCTTGTTAATTGGCCAAATGATTCTGGAAGTTTTACTAGCCCAGAGCAGCCCTGATAGATTGATATGCAGCACGCTTGTTAACCTACCAAATGATTCTCGGAAGTTGAACTAGCCCCTGAGCAGCCCGATAGATTGATATGCAGCACACTTGTTAAATTACCAAATGATTCAGGGAGTTGTACCAAATCAGAGCAGCCTGACAGATTCAGATATCCCAACAGCCCCAGCTGGTAAAGAGAATCTGGTAGTTTCTTCATGGAGGGCTCCCTCAATTCCAAAACCTGAAGGTACTTGGCAAATGAGAATGAGTCGTTGCTGAGCTCCATTTTGCAACCCAGCAAACTGAGCGACCTTATCTCGGCTGAAAATATATCGGACAACTTTTTTGACCCTAATATATCGGACAACTTTAATGACCCTATATCAAAGTTGGTCAAAACTGCATAGCGGCAATGGCTTGGGTCTCTTTGCCTCATTTTCCCATCATCCGCAACAAACGATGTGAAAATCATTAGAGATCTTGCTAAGTAATGAATCAGGCTGTGCATAGTGAATCGAGACCAGACCTTTATCATCATGCTTTCCACTAGTCTGCAGCAGAAGGGGCATTATTAATACATGGAGCTAGATAGCCATAATCATTTTGCTTACAAAGATTTGACGGTACGAATAAAATGTTACTCATTCCTTTGGTATTTCAAGGCACACGAAAACTTTCAAGAACTTTGTTGTGGTACTCCTAAATAATTGTGAACTGTTCATTAATTAGATCAAATGGTTAAATTCATATATTAATTACTAGGAAGAAATAAGTGAGGTATATTTTAAAGTTCCTCATGAAGACAGAGAGCCAGCTCGCTACTATAACACCCCATCTCATCCCTGCTGCTAAATAGGATAAATTTTTTTTAAAAAAAAAATCATGGCTTATATTAGTTGAGGTATTACCTCCTACTCCCTCTATTTGTAAACTCCCACTCCCTCTATTTGTAAACTATAAGTCTCTATGACTTTATAAGTCTCTTTGACTTCTTTTATATATTGTATTCGGCATATTGAAAAAGTCTATGACTTAATTTGGAACGGTTCAGTGAACCAAAAAAAGCCTTAGCAATTTATAATTTGGAACGAGGGGAAATTTGATGTACCAAATAAAAAAATCTAAGCGACCTATAATTTGGAACGAGGGGAAATTCAATATACTATATAGCAGAAAAAAAGTCTACACAAAATAAAGGGAGTACCATACATTGTCCAATTTTGATCTTTGACCAGCAATTGGTTAAGGATTTGTAGTTTATATATCATATATGATTTAGTAAATTTAGTAGTAGCACTCCAACATTCCATTTCTATGTAACGTATGTCTGACACATTTCAAAATGTAGTTATAAAAAAATCAAAACTGTAGACGTAATGGAAAATTTACAGTGTTTGGGGAAATAATGCATTGAGTAGGCAGTGAATAGTTTTTTTCTGAGAATAACTTTTCATTTAGTTGTTTTGGTTGGATTGATCAAAGGAAATATTACATCACTCAGCATTATCTATATGTGTAACAGCGAAGCGGGTAGGGTGGTTGGGCTGCGGCGGCAACGGCGAGGTAGAGGCGGTGGCATGGGTGGCAGGGGCAGCGGCACCCTAGGGCACGCGCGGCTGCATGGGGAGGGGACGGCGTGGCTGCATCGGGTGCTAGGGCAGGAGAGGAAGAGGTGGCAGCGACAGGACAAGAGAGAGAGGAGAGGAGATGGAGAGCTTTCTCCCAATACTTTCATGATTGATTTGGTTACATGCTCCAAGTATTTATCGTCTGAATCGGACTTAGCCCAAGCAAGACGGAGAAATCCTTATTGAACACGAATTCCTCCTTTCCCCAATCAATCTACCAGCTTCCGCCTAAATAACTAGTTATTTCCGCCCCTTGCCCCCTCCCCTGCGCCTAGGGCAGGCCGTGGGGCCCCACCAGGGGTGGCGGCGGTCGTGTCGCAAAAAAAAAAGGGTGGCGGCGGTCCCCTCACGGCCCCTCCCGGCCTGTTCTCATCGTCAGCGGTCACCGCGTTACAGCGTGTGACAATATGCTATAGGAAGGTACCACATGCATTGAGGAGAGGGTGGAATATATATACTCTTACGAAATCTAAACCCCACGGGATGAGTTCTCTCCTCAAGCAAGGTGTCTACATTATTCTACACTAAGAGACCCATATTCTATGTTTTCATGTAAGATGCCCATATCATTCTTCACTGAAGTTCATCTCATCCGTTATTAATTAAAAAAAACATGTGATCTCTGTTACGTGAAATACGTTAAACACAGTATACAGAATACCATCTTGTAATGCTATATATATAATAGATTTATTTTTAAAAAGATATCACGGCACCACGAGGGGTATACTTCTAATATAATAATGGCAATGTGGCATAGTAGAGTTGCACTCACCGAGGCCAAGTTAGATTGAAGAAGGAATGAGAAGTCGAGAAGCCTCGAGATTATTTGTTGTCCGTAGATATCCCGTTGGTTGTTGGCTCAATAAGACCAAGAGCAATCCACCTATTAATAATATCATCGCCTGCCATATTATGCCAATCGTGTAAAGTCCCCAAGTAAGCAAAGCATAACCTAAAATTCGGCGGCATGCTTTGGTAGCTTAGACCCAGGGTAGATGAAAACAAGGTCCTCATCGGTTCTGGAAAGTCATCATGGATGGATGCTAACCATTCTTCAGAAGTTTTGCCCAGCAGAAAGTCCCCAAATGCTTGAGCTGCTAATGGCAGGCCCCCACACTTGGTCGCTACAATCTCCCGCCCTATTTTATCCAGTTCTTGTTTGTCATTTCTGTCTTCAAAGCGACTTGCTTGCTTGAATACTTCCCAGCACTGATCATCACCAAGGGATGTAGTTTGTATGGTTGGACCTTGTTGGTAGAAATTCTCCTGGCGATGCCTTCATCGTGTGTCGTTACTATCACAACCAGCTTGCTTCCAGCTTGCTTGCCAACACCCAACAGACTCTTCAATCTATCTAGCTCCTGTTGGTCTTGCTCCCAGATGCCATCTAGAACGACGAGCACCTTTTTACCGTAACCTACTAGCTGGTGAAGGCGCTGCGTTATGGAGTTCAGGTCCATGACATTTGAATCCTTATCTTCATAGTACGTTGCATTTGTGAGGCACTCAACGATGGATTTGCCTATTCTCCTCAAATCCATGCTTGGTGAGACATAGACCCATGCTCTGGCGTAATCTTGCAATCTGGTATGATTGTAGACCAATGCCGCCAAAGTTGTCTTCCCGACACCAGCAAGGCCAAAGATTGGAAGAACGGCGGGCCACTCTTTCCCGTCGTTCATACCTTCGGGTGGTAACAAGAAATCAAGTATCCTCTGTACCTGTTCATCTCTGCCTACAACGACTGCTTTGTCGATCAAACTAGTTGTTGCCCTTTCATCGTAACGTTGTCGGCCAAAAGATTGCCTCAAGAAGCCAAATGCATCTTGCTCTTCCTTCAGCACCCACAGCGCTTCATTTATCACCTTAATCTTGTTATCCTTGGCTGTAAACACCGGGAGCATCCTGGCCATCTGCAACCACGATTTGCTCCATGTACATCAACATGTTTGTGAATAAAAGCTGAAGAAGACAGTGTGCCAATTCAAACAGAAGAGACAGAGGAGCGGATGGAGTAGATCAGATGCCCAATGTACATACCGGTGCTGTACCTACGAGATCTGTGATATCACAGATCTCGTAGGCGACACGCTCAAGGTCCTGTAACCACGCTTGGACCCTCCCTCCTCATCGACTGTCTCTCGGCGTCCATCAGCGCCACCGATATGTCATCCATCGTAACCTTCATACGCTCCAGATCTGGCACGGAATTCCCACGCCTGGTGTTGGTGATGGCAGCATCACCCAGGGCGGCCAACAACTTCTCGCGGGCCAGCTCAACCACGGACGTGGCATGCATCCCGCTGGCCATCTCCCCTGCTCGGAAGAGATATCCCTCTTCAGAGCTTCTCCTCCCCAAGTTCGGCTTGAGTTTGTTGCTACGGTGGGTGGTCGTGAGCTTTGAGCTGGCAGCTTCGGGGGCTGGAACTCGGAGAAGAGAAAGGCCCCCTTATTTCCCTCAACACAACACAGCACAGAGTAGTGACCAAAAAACAATTTCCTAGGCCTTTTTAGTTCCCCCACCAAATTTCAAATTTTTCCACTCTCTACGTCACCTCATATTAAATACACCAAAAAAACATATATTCAAGATGTAGGTAAACAAAATAATTAATTACTCCCTCCGTCCCTAAAAAAATTGTCACCGCGCTTTTCGAGATACAAATGCCATTATATATTAAAATATAAATACATTTATGCTAAGTAAAGATCATTAGAAAGATCTTCAAGTCTAGTTTTTTAACAAATTTATTTGAAAATTTAAATGTTGCACGTATTTTCTACAAATTGAATAAACTTATAAGACGCATCCCACGGTGATGTTCTTTTTAGGGAAAGAGGGAGTACACACAAAGATAGATGTAGATTACAAAACGAATCTTTTGGTCCCCTAGCTATTCTGTACGATAGGATAATAATTACCACGAGTAAACAAAAAAATACTAAAAGAGTGCTACAGGAGTTTTAACAATGTTTTTTAAGGTTTTTGCCAACTAAACAAGGCCTACTACTCGAGCTCCCTCCGTTCTCGAAAGAATCTATTCTAATCCATGTTACCTAAACCTTTTTAAGTTTATAACTAACTTTATATAAAAAAAGGTAACAACATCTATGACATAAAATAAGAAGATTAATATATTGTATAGTAAATTTAATAATACTAATTTAATAACATAAATTTTAATATTTGTTTTAGAAATTTAGTTAAAGGTTAAAAATTTGACTTTGAACAAATTAGAAATCAATCCTTTCAAAATATAGTATACTATTTCCGAGGTGGTGCGTAAGAAGAGGACAGCATTGAATAAAGGTGTTGCCACTTGAACTGGGCCAGCCAACCATTGAATAAAGGTGCTGCCACTTGAACTGGCCCAGCCAACCACGGGCACATGGGCGCTGCTGATAAATTATTTTCGAGATGCAATCATGCAACCCTTGTCAGCCTCGTTAAAGCAAATATTATAGTAGGCCGGTGACGTGGAAGAGATAAAGAGAGGAGAAAGAACAAAAGCCAGCTGTAAGAGCAATAGTGGCGGACCCCATATTTAATTAATGTGATTCGTACGACGTGAGGCCGCAGCCAATTCGAGCTGCATGCGTTGCATACGGCCACTATCAGCCGGCGATTTATGAGATGTCCACTCCGCGCTCTCTCTCTCTAGCTTTCTCCCTCCTCCACGTCGGAATATGCTGACTGCTAACATAGATTGCTCAGTCGCCTGTCACGATGGGGGTGGAGCGGATCGATCCAGAGGATCATCCAACCGGCCCAAAAATAAAATCAAATGGGCCCCTAATAAAATCCATGACACGGCAGTGGAGCAATGGATAAGAACTTTAGGAACCAACGGTTCGAATGGGTCGAACCAACCAGCGCGAGTGGCTTTGGTACCGAGAGGCTCTTGAACTGCACATCGCCACGGGAGTCCTTGGCCGTGGAGAAGGTTGCCCGCGACGAAGTCCGGAGCCGCTACGAGCAGATGAGTGAGGAGGCCGCTCGCGACGCGACGCCGGACGGCGGCGGGCAGCGGCGCGAGTCGGGTGAGCTCCTTCGCTGGCGTGCGTTCGGCGCCCGCGGGCGGCGCCGGGCCCGCCGACGGTGTCCAAATCGGCTCAAGTGACGCCGTTTTCGTTGGCGCTGCCGTTGAGTGGGCGCGAAAGCGCAGCGCCGGCCGCGCTACCGCGCGGCGGCTTCGGCGGGGGTCTCGGCCACGAGAAGCGGCTGGGGCCACAACTGGCCTGAGCCAAGGCCGGGTGGTGGCGCTTGAGGGCGGCTGACGGCAAGAGCGCGGCGCTCACAAGGCCGTACACGCGCGGGCGACGGTGGCCGGCCGCGGTTAGTCTTACCGCGGGGCGGTGAGTCTGTAATACCCGCGGGGAGCTCCATTGGTTCAACAATTCAATAAAAAAGGAGCATCCGATGCTCCCCGAGCTAATTAAATGGATATATGGATCGATTGTGGTTCGGCTCCATGGAGCAACCACCCCCATCGTGAGTCGCCTCGCTGAATCTTCATTATACTTGCTCTAAACTTATAGCCGGCTTGGATATAAGAACCAATAAAACTCTACGAAAGAGAGATAAATGGGCTATGTATTAGTAATAAAGGCTAAACCGCTAAACCATTGTATGAGTAAGTCGAGAGAAGGTTATATAAGAGACCTTATAGCAAGTAAGTCGGTTGTATATTACAATACTTCTCTTATGCCCGAGCAAAAGGCCGGATCTTCCCTAATGTTAAGTATACATCGAAAAAACGATTGTCAGGCCTCGTCTAATGACGCGAGGGTGATAGAAAAAAAAACACTATTTAAGATATTTATGTGTTATTAGACTGTATGTTCTTCTCTCATATTCTTAAACGACGTAAAATAGATAGGCTATTTGCTAACTACTCTCCTATTTTTTTTTCTCTGTCAAATCATATTTAGCTACTCCCTCTGTCCCATGGAGTTTGTCGTTTTTTGACTTTTGAACTTCATGTTTGACCATCCGTCTTATTCAAAATATTTATGAAAATCATAAAATAAAATAATCAATATTCAAGTATCTATATTGATAAAATAAGTCGTAACAAAATAAATTATGTTTATGCAAAAAAAATTGAATAAGACAAAGCATCGAAAATGATGGCACGGAATCCAGCCGACAAACTCGTTGAGACGGAGGGAGTAGCTAAATAGCCCGTCATTGTGGACACCCTTAGTTACTCAATGTAAATTTTGATGTCACATCGTATCACATGAGGTGTCGGAAAGAGTGTTTGGGTACCCATAAAAAATACAAGTTACAGATTAGGGAGTAGCCAAATAGCGGGTCATTGTGGACACCCTTAGTTACTCGATGTAAATTTTGATGTCACATCGTATCACATGAGGTGTCGGAAAGTGCTTGGGTACCCATAAAAATATAAGTTACGGATTAGGGAGTAGCCAAATAGCCCGTCATTGTGGACACCCTTAGGCCGCCTCTCAATGGAGAGTTTCACCTCCCGGTTTCCAAGATGTGAAACTTTGGCATGAAATAGACGTCTCCCTCAATGCACGTTTTGTTGCACGTTTCATAGGCTCAAGGGTCCCATAACCTCTCTCTCATTGCATGATTTAATTGCATAGTTGCATGGTGAAACTCTATTTGTGTCTCAATGGGGGTTTCACTACTACAAAATTGATTTTACGTGGTGTTTGATTTTATTTTCCGTGGCGGGCATTTAAAAAACCGCCACGGAAAATAGGAGGCCCCGGCACCCCCGAGAAAAAAAAATCGCCCGCGGTTAATCGATTAACGTGGCGACATTATAAAAATGTCCGCCACGGTTAATCCCTGTTAACCGTGGCGACAATTTATAATGTCCGCCACGGTTAATCGATTAACCGCGGGCGGTTCTTGTAATTAGCCCGCCATGCAAAATGAGGCCCAACCATCGCCCCAAAGCCCAAAAAAAAAGCCTGTAAATCGTGCACATATATATAGAGGGAGTTAGGGTTACAAGGCTCACCGCTTCTCTCTCCCACTCGTGGCCTCCTCTCCCTCACCCGTCTCCCTCCTCCATCACCCGGCTGACCTCCTCTCCTCCCTCCCCGATGGCGCCGCCCCCACCCCTCCCTCCCCGACGGGCGCCACCCCCAGCCCCTCCCTCCCCGACGGCGGGGCCGGCCACTCCCACGGCGCGCTGGCGGCGGGCAGCCCACCTCCACCGCGCGACGCGGCGGGCGGGCGGCCCTGCTCCACCGTGGCGCGGCGGCGCGAGGTGGCCACCACCTCCGGCCGAGGCGCGGGGTCGCGGAGAGGCGCACGAGGCGAGCGCCGAGCGCCGCCGTCGTCGAAGCCGCGGAGGAGGCGTGCCGGGCGGCGGTGGCGCGACGGCACCTCCCTCCCGGCGCCTCAGGGCACCCCCGACCGGCGGTGGCGCGGATTCGGCACCTCCTCCAAGCGGGGGTCCAAAGCGGGGCGGCGGCGAGATCCCGCCCCGGCAGCCAGATTCGACCCGGGTGGCCGGATCCAAAGCCGCGACGCTGGGATCCGGCGGCCCGCCCTAGCCCTAGCTCCCGAGCACGGCGGCGGCGCCGGAAAACCCCTAGCGGGCCCGGCGGCCGCATCCGGGCCCCGCTAGGTTCAGATTCGATTTTTTTTTTTTATTATTTTTTTTTTTTTTATTCATTAACCGTGGCGGGCATTTTGTCCGCCCCGCCACGGAAAATATTTTTTGTCCGCCACGGTTAATCTTTTATATAGTAGTGTTTCACACACTTTCCAACGCATGTGAAACAATTGCCCAAAGGTTTCACCATGGTGAAACTCTTTCCTTCTCTCTCCTAGGGGTTTCATGTTAAAAGTGAAATTTTGTCGATGTGGCGCTGCATTTAATGTGCATGAAACACTCATGAAACCCCATTGAGATTGGCCTTAGTTAGTCGATGTAAATTTTGATGTCACATCGTATCACATGAGGTGTCGGAAAGAGTGTTTGGGTACCCATAAAAAATACAAGTTACAGATTTGGTCGCTGAATTTATTAAAACGTAATTAATTAGTTATTAGCACATGTTTATTATAGCACAACATTATCCAAATATGGATTAAAAAGGCTTAAAAATCCGCCTCGTAAACTAGCCGCAATGCAATTAGTTATTTTTTAAGTCTATACTCCTTCTATTTACAAATCTCCATCATTTTAGTCTTGGCCGCAATGACTAAGGATAGACTTGATTTGCATTAATAGTCGTGGTTGTAGCCATGAATGAGCAAATGAATGAGCAACACATACAAGCAAGGAGCAATAAATGCCCAACGAGTATGAGTGATTCCTCGAAGCTTGGGGAATTGTCCAACCTATGGTTCCAACCAAATACGATGGAAATTTTTAAAAATTATTTTTTTACTTAGATGATAGAGATTTATGAATGAAGGGCTTATTTAATAAATATGTACATATGTTAAATATTTATGTTATAAGAAGTGACACTTTTTGCGGTTTGTATTTTAGATCTTTAAAAAGGCCATAATAAATAAAATAGTACATGTTATTTTTTTGCGACCTCTCATCTAAGTACAAACCGTAGTAGTATCCGCTCGTAAAATCATCGACCGAGCCGTGTGGCGGGCACGCCACTTGACCATTGGGGCACGCCTCTGCGTGAGAGGCAATCGAAATAATCGGGAACCACTGTTCCCACCGGTGGGAAAATCGTGGGACGAGCGAGGCTCGAACCCACGACCGGCCGTATCCACTCCCGGGAATGAACCAATCGAGCTAGCGCCGATCCCCAAATAGTACATGTTATTGCATGACCTATCACGATCCCCCAGGATAGCAAAGCAAGAGGTGTTCGGTTGGTGAAATATTTTGGGTTGGGCTATCAGAAGCACTTTTCGTTTGTATTTGATAATTATTATTCTATCGTGGACTAACTAGACTCAAAAGATTTATCTCGTACTTTTTCGCCTAAACCGTGCAATTTATTTTTTATTTAACTACATTTAATGTCCCATATATGCGACAAAAGATTTGATGTGACGGGCATCTTGAAGCACTTTTCGGGTTCACTTTTCAAAGAATCGAACACACCCAGCCCCCCACGCGCACTCACCCCGCGTGACAGGGACGTGGGAGTCATTTCTCAATGTGGGTGTGTATAACACCCCAAATTTTGGTCAAAATTTTGCACCGATGGGACATGTATGTCACATCATACACTGTAGCACGTTTCGTTTGTTAGTGGTAAATATTATCCTATCATGGCGTAACTAGGCTCAAAAGAATCGCCTCGCAATGTACATCTAAACTGTATAATTAGTTTATTTTTTTTACCTACATTTCATATTCGATACTATGTGCCGGCATTTTGATGTGACAGGGAATCTTCTTTTTGCATAGTGGAATTTGAGAGAAAATCTGGCCTCTCAACACACCCGTGAATGAATTCCGCGTCGCCATCTTGACCCCAACACCCCCACCATCCGACCCCCCGACCTTGACCAGCACTTTAGCTTGTTATAAATCTTTAAATTGCTACACCTTTTGTACGTTGTATCCTTTTTCAAACTCTTTTACATCGGTGTGTTCTACATGACACAAAGAAGAAAACTAGATCCCACTTGCATATTTCTCAAAAAAAAAAAAATTTAATAGCAACATGTGTAAATATGTGCTAGGAAATTTTTCAAAGGAATTACTACCATGTATGTAATACTAAAGTTACTACTCACTCTATCCGTGAAAGCTTCAAATTCTAGAGTTGTCTTAGGTCAAATATTTTAAATGTACTTTGAACGAACTTCTAGGAAAAAAAAAGACATTAAGATTTATGTATCAAATTAGTACCTATTGACGGTGGAGAGCGTCAACAATCTATAGTACAATAAACATGAGAAATGATCCATATACATGAAAATATAGAAGCTTAGGATTTTATCTGACAAATTCCACCAGTTGTGATGAATTATTGTTTTCCAGGGATTATTCTAGAAAACCGCGGAGAGGAACTTAACTATCAAAACAAATTATCGAAATCTCGTGGCGGGGAGTACACGACACAACTCTAGCAGGTACCGGAAGACATCGGAGCGAAGGAGGGCACTGGAGGCATCAAGTCATTTGGAGATCAAGTCATCTGGGGCCAGAAACCCTAGTTCATCTAAAGTCTCTCTAGTTCATAGTTTTAGCCTAGTCAGATCAGGTTTAGAGGATTCTCGACATTGTCAAGAGCAGTGTATGAGCTAGCTGTTGAGCACTAGGGGTGCACCAAAAAAATTTATATACAAATTAGTTAACTATTTATAGTTTTATATACAAATAGGTTTTTTAATATAAATAGTTTTTTTTTTATTTTTTAACATCCTGTGGGTTCGACGTGCGGGCCAAGGGGGGGGTCGGTGGACCCCCGACCCCACTTTAGCTCCGCCCCTGGTCAAGAGCGTGGAGTTCGATATAGTTTAGGTGCCCTCCTCTCTCATTGTAACCTTTGTCTTCGTATGATTATTACAGTGTTCATGTCACTCTTCATCTTAATTATGTTCTCGATTGCATTGTTCATTGTCTACTTCAGTACATCTAGTAGTTGCTATTGTGTTCATGCACATGTTTGTATAGCGCCCATCTATTCTCGATCGTATGATGATTAGTATGAATTACGTAAGCGTGGTACTTAGATGCTTTGCATATCTGTGGATGCCCCTAGTTGAGTCGGGTCATGTGTTAGATCATGGATGTTACAAATCAATTGGGTCCTCTATAAGCCTCTCCTTGTGCAATGGATTGGTAGAGAGGGATTGTCAGGTTAAGGATTCATATATCAGATATTTCTGAACTCAACTTTTTCTGTTCATGGCTCCATTGTGGTTGGGAACTATAGTAGTATTAGGGCAGTCCTAATGGAAGAAACCGATACGTTTTCCATAGCAAAAAGAAATCATCTATAGAAATCATTCTTCACGGTGGTAGTTTCTTTGAGTAATAATTATTTTTCTTTCTCTCTCTCAATTCCACCAATGGGGAGAGTTGCATTAACCCCATAGAAACTAGTGGTTTTCTCCCCAATGACAAATTCATGGTTTATTGTGCATTGGGCCAAGAGTAGACATGGTTTCTCCATGAAGAAACTATTTCTATGATTTTTGCTCTCTTTCCTCATAATTAGGCTGCCACATTATCATTTTGCTTAGTTGACAAGCCATTTAATAGAGATAAAAACTACCATTAATACACCATTTGGAGTGCCCTTACCTAACAATGTTTGTTAGTTGTACTTGCACTAGCTAGATGACGTAGCCTTGACGTGTAGTTAGAATACTTAGGAGTTATTTCTCTAATACGGGTTTGACAACGTTATTGTAATAGCTAGAGTGCTCGGAGTGAATTTATGATTATTATTAATGACTGATCATTACTTCTCATTTATATATCTTTTATCATGTGACTTATCCCTTTTATGAGTAGAGTACATGATTTTGGTTAAATCTCGCATTCATTGCATATATGAGTTATCAACACTACAGATTTCCCGTTTAGTTAGACCTTCCTAGTGGTATAAATATAAATTGACAAACTAGTAATACTCTAGCCGTGTGTTTGGTTCTGGGACTAGGGGGACGGAGTGGGTTCGTCCCCCGGTTTTGGGGACGGAGCCGCTCCGGCCTTCGTTTGGTTTCAATCTTGATTTTGAGGACGGATCAGCTCCGTTTCATGTTTGGTTGTAGGGATTGGGGACGAAGAACGGGATAGTTGTAACACCGTTATTGTTGACACTTTGCATTAGGACCCCTAGAGTTTATTGAAATCCACTAGAGCTAGATCTCGAAATTTTTTCTCTCTCGGTTCTTTTACGTAACCAACCCCGAGAGTGAAATGATATTCCGTTACAACCCTTCTCCTTCCTCTATCGCACGTCCGCGCGCCCCTCGAAGTTCCTAGCGGCCGGTTCGCGCGCTCGAGCTCGTGGCGGCCGGATCCGCCGCCAGCCTCGCCTACGCGCCCGCTGATCCGCTACGGGACCCGCCACCGAAGCGCCGCCGGAGAAGGGAGCGACGCTGGAAATTTCGCCCGGAAGCGCCACGGGAAGCGAAGGCCGGCGTCAACCCGCCGCGCGAGTGCTGTTGGGGAAGAGAGCGCCGGCAGACCCGCCACCAAGCCGGGGAAGGGACCGAAAGACCGCGACCGCGCCACCAAGATGGCCGGGAAGGCGCCCCGTAGGTGGAATCGCCGCCGGGCGAAGATGGTGTCCGCGCGACCGAAGCATTCGCGACGGGAAGTCTGCCCGTGATAACGAACCCGCTTTTCAAAAACGGGGTCGGCTCCATTTGCGAGATTTTGGCGGATGGAGTCGACCTCGCATCTTGGGCGAATATTCCCTCCCGGGTCGAACCCGCCCTCAATCGCTCCCCAACCAAATTGACCAAAAGGAGGTCCGACCCGTCGGGGTTGGTGAAATTCACCCAACCAAACGGACGGTAGGTAAAATGCTATAATGGTATAACTATTTGTCCGCTTGCAAAATCATCCTTGCGCGCGGACGTGTTTTCCCCTGCGTGCACGTCTGCCTCAGCGGATTCAACGCCTAGGCGATGCCATACGCGAGCGGGCTACAACGAGCACGACGACGCGATTGAAAAACTGCTCAGATGCCTTGGCATCACCTAGGCTATGCCTTAAAAATTATGGGACGAGGCATAGTGTTTTCCAGGATAACGAGCCATGTATAAGGATGAGACATAGGGTTTGGGGATTTTCTCGTCCACTCATAGGGCAACGAGACGGACCCTGTGCGAGGAAAGGGCATAGAGTTTCACAAGGTAATGAGCCCTGTGTGAGGACGGGGCATAGATTTGGGGATTTTCACCCCCACTCACATGGTAACGAGACTTGTGTAAGGTGTAAGAACGGGGCATAGGGTTTGGGTGTCTTCCTACCTTAAGCATCGACGGCTATTATATTTGATCAATGGAGTGTCTTCCTACCTTACAAGAGTGCTTAAGAAGTTTTTTGAGTGAGTTTCTCAGATGAAGAGTAAAGCCAAGTTGAACAATTATTTTTGACCAATCTTTAGAAGAGACCTAAACCTTGTGTTCTGTTTCATATTCATTGTCTCTTTTTTTTTTTTTCTTCTTATAAATCTGCTTTGGGTGTGTTTAGAGGCCAAAATTTTGGCCCAAAATTATGGAATTCTGGCACCGTAGCGAACTGAAAAGACAGTAACACGTTTCGTTTGTTTGTGGTAAATATTATCCTACAATGGGGTAACCAGGCTCAAAAGAACTGTCTCGCAATGTACATCTAAACTGTGTAATTTAGTTTATTTTTTTAACCTACATTTCATACTTCGGACATGCATCTTTTGGTGCATTTATTATTTCGATGTGACGAGAGCGCTGGAAATTTTGAAGTGAAACCTGGCCCCTTTGGCCCTTTGACGAACTGCCCTTTGTAATCGCTACAGCGCAGCATGCATTTTTAAAAGAAAAAGGGAAATAAATACGCTAAAAGAAAAGCAAGGCTGTCTGCGGTCCTGCAGGGACGCCATCCAGTGCCTGGCGCGTTGGGTATTGGGTGCACACTGGACCAGTACTCAAAAAGCAGGCCAGGCTGCGAGGGCGGCTGCGAGGGAGGGCATTGATTCGGTCTGTGCATATAGCTTTGCATTGATTCGGTCTCGTGGTTGTTGAGACTAGTACCCTTTCAGCTTTAAGTTGCAAAAAGAAAATGAGAATTTGAATTTGTAGCCAAAAAGACAGGTGCTATGGTTTTCCCTGTTTGTCTCGCCGTCTTCGAGCTTTGGGGGCGCAGGGCTTTTGCTCGATGGATTCGGTGGTGGCTGTGGGTCTCTTGGAAGTCTGGTGGTTGATGCGTGCTCGGCTTCTTCGCGGTGACGGAGGTCTTCGTCGGTGCTTCCATCGTTGTCGGAATCTGGGTATTGGATATGACGGACGGACGTTCTCTGAAATCGGCTCGTGCGCGAGTTTGGGCGTCTGCTGCAGTCCCCGGCGGTTGTTTCCGGAGTCAGATTCGACGGCGTTGGGCGGCATCGGCGTTCTTCATCGGCGGCGGTGGTTGCTGAGTTCCGCCTCCGGGAAGGGATAAGGACCAGTGTGTAATTTTTATGTTTGTTGGGGTCCCTGTTTGCTTATAGGTTTGATACTGTCTCCCGTATCCTTATACGGTGTACTTGTATTTGTACGGTTCCGGTTTCATTAATACAGGTATACTTTATCAAAAAATAAAAAAAAAAAAAAAAAAGACCGAGATGTGAGAACAATGAAAATACAGTTGGAGATAGTTGTTCTAGTTCCTTAAAGCCAGTCCGTGATAATTGAGCGGCTGTGCTTAGTTTTTTTTTCCCCGATGAAAGAAGAATTGTATATTAAATAAAAGCTGGGTACATCAATAAGTACAAACACTCTAGATTGCAATAGGAATATCCAGCTGGCTTTCATCTAAATTGCACCCACACTGTGAATAACTCGAGATCTCAAAACCAAACCTGTACAATGCTTTGCAGTATGAAAGACCGCACAGGCAAACACTCGACAAACGGCCCGAGAATAGATGCCCAACGAACGACAGCCAACCAAACTTGTAGGCGGACATTATAGATTTGCCTTTAAAAAAATATTTTCATAATAATATACATATATCATATTTCTATAAATATTTTTATAATAATAAGAGCTCAAATTTGTGTTTTGAAGACCATGCCGTTGTTGTGAATGATTTTTTTACTAATACGGAGGGAGTAGTGTACTAGTGTTTTAATGGTTACTGACATGGCTATAGTTTTATAGGTAAGTTTTTTTTTTTCCTATGGATCACTCACGTAGTGTTTCAGTTACTCAGTAATAAATATTTAATTATCTATGAACTACTTTCTAGTTAGATTATGGTTGCCATAAAAGAAACATCACATATTTACACGGGTTTATTATATATACCTTTGTCCGTTTATGCATATGTATTTTTTCTCGTCTAATAGAAATCGCAAGAAAAACTTTTTTTTGCCGTCCTTTCTAAAACCTTAACAGTATTATAAAGCAACATCGAGATTCCGGAATCAATATTACTCCAGTTGCCAACAACCGGTTCCCGAGGGTGCGCTGCAAAAAAGAAAATGCAATTCATTTTATATAGGCGGTGTTTAGTTCCCAAAAATTTGGGCCAAAATTCCTATAGCCCGTCACATCGCATTAATCGTAGAAGACGTTTCGTTTGTTAGTGGTAAATATTATCCTACCATGGCGTAACTAGGCTCAAAAGAATCGTCTCGCAATGTACATCTAAACTGTATACTTAGTTTATTTTTTACCTACATTTAAGTCTTCGATACACGTGCGCAAGATTTGATGCGATTTTAATCTTCTTTACGATAGTAGAATTTGGGAAGAAATTTTGGGCTCTGATCTGAACAGGGCCATAGTCGCAGCTACGACGCCAAGTTGCCAATGCCAACAACCGGTTCCTAGTGGGCGCACACATCCAGCCTTTCCTGCACACTGTTCTTACTGCTCACCACTCAAGTCCACCACCACTCACCAATTTCCCCGTGTCCGGCCGAATCCATCTCTGCCGCAGGAGCATCTCCGCCGTGTCCGGCCGAATCCATCTCTGCCGGAGGAGGAGATGGAGGCGGCTCTCCAAGCGGCCAGCTGGCTCCTCGGCCAAGTTCTCAACAAGCTCTCCGACGACTTGGTGAAAGCCTTCGTGTCCAAGCTCGGCCTCAAGCTTGACAAGATCCGAAGGCAGATGCTCTACACAAGAGAGCTGCTGGACGCGGCCCAGGGAGGGGTGTCGGCGGGAACCCAGGGCTGCGAGAGCTGCTCGAGAAGCTGGGTAAGAAGGCCGACGAAGCTGAGGATGCCCTGGACGAGCTCCACTACTTCATGATGCAGGACCGCCATGCTGCTCGCCACACTTCTGGTAACTGGATCCTCTCTTGTTGCCGTTCAAAAGATGGTGTTGTTGTTGGTGGCTTGCAATTCGACCGGGTGGAAATGTCCAAAAAAATCAAGCAGCTCATAAAGGAGCTGCACTCTAACTGTACTCATGTCTCTGATCTGCTCAAGATAGCGACAAGCAGTAGTGACACTGAAAGGCCTGGCACAAGCTCTGAAATCACACAAAGCCGTCAGCCACAAATTCCTGCCTTCACTGAAAGGCCTGACACAAGCTATGACGAAATCACACAAAACAAGTTGTTTGGGAGGGATGCCATTTTTGAGAAAACTATAGAGGAGATTATCAGTGCGACACAGAGTGGTAAAACCTTGTCTGTTCTTCCTATAGTTGGCCCAGGGGGCATTGGAAAGACAACCTTCGCCCAACACCTATACAATGATACAAGGATTGCAGAACATTTCAGTGTTAGGGTCTGGATATGTGTATCAACTAATTTTGATGTTCTCAAGCTCACCAAACAGATTTTGAGCTGCCTACCTGCAATTGAAAATGCAGAAAATAAGACAGAAAATGAAACTACCAACTTAGACCTGCTACAGAAATCCATCGCACAGAGGTTGAAATCCAAAAGATTTCTGTGTGTCTTGGATGACATGTGGGAATGCAATACTGATAAGTGGGAAAAACTATTAGCTCCATTAAAAATGGGCGAGACCAGTGGCAACATGATTCTTGTAACAACTCGAATCCCAGACATAGTGGAAATAGTGAGAATAGAAACTAATCCAATTGACCTCCGTGGTTTGGATGCTGATGAGTTCTGGAAATTCTTCCAAATATGTGCATTTGGTAGAATCCAAGATGAGTGTGATGATCAAGAGTTAATTGGTATTGCAAGGCAAATAGCAGATAAGTTGAAATGCTTCCCACTTGCAGCCAAAACAGTTGGTCGGCTATTGGTTAAAAACCCCTTAAGGAACATTGGATGAAAATTCTTGACAGCAGAGAATGGGAATATGATGGAAATGATGATATAATGCCAGCCTTGAAACTTAGCTATGACTACCTTCCCTTCCATCTGAAAAAATGTTTTTCATGTTTTTCCCTTTTCCCCGAAGATTATAAATTTGAGAAGCTTGAGATTATTTGTTTTTGGGATTCAATAGGAATCATAGATTATGCGCAGAACCGAAAAATGGAGGACATAGGATCAGATTATTTCGATCAACTAGTAAATCATGGTTTTATTAATAAAGAAGATGATAATACTTATGTAATCCATGATTTACTCCTTGACCTTTCACGTGAAGTTTCATTAGAAGATTGTGCCTATATTAGTTGTTCTAGTTTTGAGGCTAATAAAATCCCAAAAACTATTCGTTACCTATCCATTTTCATGCATGACACTCATATTCAGAATTTTGAAAAAAGAGATGGGTAAACTGAAGGAAAGGATAGACATTAAAAGTTTGCGGTGTTTGATGATTTTTGGAGAATACAGTAGGTTACACCTTGTCAATGTTTTAAGGGATACATTTAAGGAAATAAGGGCTCTTCGTGTTCTATCTATATTCATGAACTCCTATAGTTCCTTGCCAAACAACTTTTCCAAGCTTGTCCATCTTCGGTACTTAAAACTTATTTCTCCTTATTACTCAAAATTGTCTTTGCCAAACACAGTGTCTAGGTTTTATCACTTGAAATTTCTAGATCTTAACCAATGGGAAAGTAGTTGTTCCTTGCCTGAAGACTTTTGCCACCTTGAAAAATCTGCGCCATTTTGTTGCTAAGAAAGAATTTCACTCCAATGTTCGGAGGTGGGGAAAATGAAAAACTTACAAGAACTGAAACAATTCCTTGTTAAGAAAGAGAGTATTGGATTTGAGCTACGAGAGTTGGGGGAACTAGCAGATCTTGGAGAGCTCAATATATCTGGGCTTGAAAAAAGTGAGAACCAAGCAAGAAGCTAAAGAGGCCAAACTGATGGCAAAGAGAAATTTAGTTGAGCTGGGATTAATTTGGAACACTAATCAAGAGTCCACTAGTGATGATATCCTAGATAGCATCCAACCACACTCTAATATTAGAAGGCTTCGCATTGTAAATCATGGTGGCGCCATTGGTCCTAGTTGGTTGTGCAATAGCAACATCATATACTTGAAAAAGTTGGAGACCCTACATCTAGAGAGCGTGTCATGGGACAACCTTCCACCTTTTGGGCAGCTTTATCACTTAAGAAATCTGACTCTGAGAAATATTGTTGGGGTACACCAAATTGGACCTGACTTCTTTGGTGGCACTACAGAAAGCAGTTTTGCACACTTAAAAGAAGTCCAGTTTTATGATATGCCAGAACTTGTGGAGTGGGTTGGGGGAGATAACTTTCATCTGTTCTCAAGGGTTGAAAGAATCAGGTGCATTAATTGTCCCAAGCTGACAGGGCTGCTATTCTCTGGTTGGCCTAATTGGTTCCCTAATCTTCGTGATCTTTTTATTTATAGATGCCCGAAGTTGTGCCTTCCTCCCCTGCCTCATACTTCAATGGTATCCCGTATTGATACGGAGTGCTTGTTTTATGGTGATAAAGAGTTGAACCTTAAGAAGCCCTCTGAATTGGCCTTTCACAATCTTCGTTCTGTAGAAAGGTTGACAACTTATGATGCATTATTCTTGTCATTTATGGATCTTCAAAAGCTACATTCCCTAAGACATATAGAAGTCAGTAGATGGGAGAAAACATTTTTGAGAGGACTGAATGATGGTGTTGTGCTCCGCACAGTCCAATCTCTCAAACTCAATCAGTTTTCTCTTACCAGAAAATCGTTGTCAGATTTATTCAAATATTTCCCAGCTCTTTCTTATTTGGATGTGAGTGCATCATCAGATGAGGATCATGAGGAAGTGGTACTGCAGTTTCCACCCTCCAGCTCGCTTGAAGAAGTCTACTTCAATGGTTTCAAGAATCTGATCCTACCTATGGACGAAGAGGCTGGATTCTGGTGCCTCTCGTCACCCAGTCCGTGACCATAAGAAACTGTGACAAGCTATTCTCTCGGTGGTCCATGGGAACAAGAACAGCTCAGACTGGGAGCATCATCAACCCTTTCCCCCCCTGCCTCAAGGGACTCAGCCTTTGGGATGAGCAAAGTACACTACCGATGTCTCTGCTAGCGAATCTCACATCTCTTACCAGTCTAAAATTAGTTAATTGCAAGGATATCACAGTGGATGTGTTGGATCCTCTCTTCACAATCAACCTCGAGCAACTGGTGGTGTGCAATCGGAGATATGGTGAGGCTAAGCAATTTTCTGCAGCAGTAGATCTATTTGCAGCAATGGCAAGGACCACAACAATGCCCGCCGATTCCTTCCAACTGGTGCGCCTTGTGGTGGACAGCATCTCTGCAGTGCTTGTTGCTCCCATCTGCACCCGCCTCTCCGTTACACTCCAGACGTTAGTCTTCAATTATGATTGGCAGACAGAGAACTTCACGGAAGAGCAGGACGAGGCGCTTCAGCTCCTCTGGTCTCTTCAAATCCTGGTGTTTGATAACTGCACGGCTCTGCAATCCCTCCCCAAGGCTTGCATTACCTTCCTTATCTGCAGGAATTCAGTATCCTGGGGACTCAAAAATCAGATCGCTGCCTGAGGAGGGCCTCCCCAATTCACTGCGAGGGCTATACATAGACAGTTGCGGTCCCGAGGTTTATGAGGAATGCCAGAAACTAAGAGGAACAAGGCCAGATATAGATATAACTGCCTACATTGCTCGTGGGCAAAGCTGAATCTCTTCTTCTGCGTGCCTTTCACACACTCAACTCTTCAGTGTACATCGATCTGCAGGTTAGTTCCAAATTTAAAAGAAAAACACCTTATGCTCCTCGATTTATGATTTCATTAACTGTGCAAACTGATCTTTTTTGTTTTGTTTTGTAGATTGAATTTATGATCTATAATTTCAGCTCCTCATATCTCTCCAAAACCTGTCATTTGAAGACAGCCTCAACATATATTACATATCATTGCAACTCAAAATATCAGATGGCTGCCTCCATGATTCACATTGACTGCTACACATATTTGATTGCTTTGTCGAGATTTATGAGGAAGGCCAGATATACATACAATTGCCTTCATTCCTGACTCGGACAGCTGAATCTCTGATTCTGCGTGCCTTTCACGCACTATAACGCTTCATTGTACATCGATTGCAGGTTAGTTCCTAATAAAAACAGCTTATGCTTCTCAATTTATCATTGACTGTGCAAAACTTTTATTTCTTGCACATAGATATGACCCATTGTCGTATGCTTCTGTGTTACAATTGTGCCACCATTCATAATCCATGTCCAGCTATTATTTGTTTATCTGACAAATTTAATCTCTCCTACAATTTCAATTTCTGGATCATATCAGTTTCTAGCATTTTTCCTGAATATTGCATTATTGCACTGAATCTCATACCGTGAATTGGTACTTTTAGGAAGCAAAGAGAATTGTTTCAACGAGTAAATACCATGCCATTCTTACTTAGTTCATTCTTGTTGTGGCATGTCATGAATGGCAGTAGATTGCTTAGTTCCTCCTTATTTCCTAGATCATGGTACATATGCCTTGTCTCTGTTACATGACATGAGATTTGTTTGAACTGTAGGACAATGAGATTATGTGCTGCCTTACCTTGCAGGACTTTGCTTCATCATATGGCTACACATCGTTCAAAAAACATATATAATGAGCACCAAGCTTAGATTGTGGCAAACTTTGGCAACGATCAGGTGAGACAGTCACAAATGAACTTCTGTTTATTCCAGGCTGTTTTCCTTTTACAGCCATTGTGACTTTTTTTGGTAGTTTCAGACCCCTCACCTCCGTTGGTCATCTGTAAACCACCGAAGGCAGGAGATGCTGCATCACCTATCAGTCTAGAGGCTTTTTTTGCATCAGTCAACCTGCTGTAAGACTGTTTTACTTAACTCTGTACGTCTCTTCCTTAAAAAAAAAAAAACATCTCTTTTTGTTTCTTTATTTCTATAATTTTTTTAGAAAAGTTCTTTATTTCTATAAATAGCATAATCTTCTGGAGCCGTTTTGTAATTTTTTAGGAAACAGCCGTTTTGTAAATTGATGATCTGTTGCTTCCTCTATCAGGACGGGCTTACAATTGCTTCAAATTAGAAAGAAACCTGCCAGTTAAAGTTCTTATATGCCCAATTCAGCAGCAGATACACCCAGCACTCCACCCGCTGTGAGTGCTACACATATTTGATTGCTGTGCAAAGACTTATGAGGAATGCCAAAAATTAAGCGGCACACAGCCAGATATAAGTACAACTGCCTACATTGCACATGTGTAAAGCTGAATCTCTGCTGCAGCATGCCTTTCACGCACTCAACTAGGCTTCAGCATGCCTTTCAATCTGCAGGTTAGTTCCAATATATAAAAAAGAACTTCGTCTGCACCACGATCCATGATTTCATTGACTGTGCGTGCATCGAATTGCTTTTTCCCCTTTTGCACATTTAGATATGACCAATTCTTATATGCTTCAGTGTTACAAGTGGACCAACCATTCACAATTCTTGTCACCCCTTCATTTCTTTAATCAACAAATTTAAAAATTTTGGAATGTAAAACAAATTTAATCTCCTATAATTTTTACTTTGTATCATATGACTTTTGATACTTTCTAGTAATTTTTCCTCTTCAGGTACAGTTGTTCAGCAGCATTATTGCACACTTCAGTTTTTTTTTTTTTTTTTAAATCTCATGCCATGAATTAGTACTTTTCTGAAGGAAAGAAAACTGGCTCAACATGTATTGTGGCATATCATGAATGTCTGCTGACTGTTTGGTTCCACCTTATTATATTAGACGCCCTAAATCATGACGCATATGCTCTTTTGGTGATCTGATATGCACAATCACCTTGTTTGTATCACAGCACTAGTAATTGGCCCACATCACAATGAGATGATATACTGATTTTCCTTTACAGGACTGCTTCATCGTAATGTTACACATCATTCAAAACCATAAATGAACTCAAGCTTTGGTTGTGGCAAACTTTAGCAAGTAAAGCCAAGGAATTCTTGACGAGGATGGCTTGGCACCAACGCTCGATTAATGAAGGAAAGAACAACCATGTAGCTACACCTCTGCATCCAGCATCCAGATCAGGTGAGGCAGCAAGTGTATCTGAATATCTGAAGATATTGACTGTCACAAATGAACTTTTCATGTAATAATATTGAAGCTTTCTTTCTTTTTGTGCAATTTCAGACCCATAACTCTCATTGTTCATTTGAAAACCACTGGAAGGCAGCAGATGCGGCATCACGAATGACCTTTGATCATTTGAAAACCACTGAGGCTTTTTCTGCTATTGTCAACCAGCTTAATGGATGGAAGAATATAAAAAATATTTTGGAAGTAATTTGTTTTTACTTAACTCTTACATCTGCTTTTTTTTTTTTATTTCTATAAATGGCATAATCCTGAGCTGTATTGTAAAGTGAGGATCCTATGCTTCCTTTCTTTGACAGGAAGGGCTCACAATTGTGGATGGATAATAAGACATCCAGTATCCTTGAGTTGAGGAAACAAAGAAAATTAAAATTAGAAGGAAACCTGCCAGTTCAAGTTCTCATATGCCAAATTCAGCAGTAGATACACATAAATCCAGCACTCCTGATCTCTCACTATTAACCTGAATCTGCAGCCCAGGAGGCCTCGCAACTTCAGGTGCCACATGCTTATATCTTGATGCCAAACATGATATCATACATCCTCTATGTTGAGAAACATTTAGTCATTGTTGTCAGCTATGTTTTGTAGTCTTATGAAATGGGATACAGCATTAGTTTTCGATGTAATACAGACAAGTATACAGGTGTTTGTATTTTTTATACTAGGAAATGTTTGTAGTTCCTTTTTGTGTTAACGGAAGCCTCCTTGCTTCACTGGCAGAGGCTGCATTCCTCATAGGAATAGAAAAGAACAGGTGATCTAAAAATGTCCAGAATTTACAAGAGGAATTATATTTTTATATCCTTATAGATACTGAAAGAGGTAGAAACAATTTCTTCTTGTGTGTTAATGAGAGGGCTCTGTGTGATGCTTCTTTGCAGTGACATCGCCCAGATGGAATCGTTACGCCGCCCGCTCTTCGTCAATAACAATCAACCTGGGTCAGTACTGCTGAATGCTGAACTTCATGCTGTTCGCCCTAGTTTTCTTAATTTGGAGGGAAAATGCAGTGACTATGTTTGAAACTTTTTTTTTATCAGGTGGAAATGGATCCCAGACGCGATAGTCTTCAACTCATGGCAACAGTAAGGAACTCCGAGTTACTGGATGCAGACATTCTTCCGTGAATCGAGCGGTGCTGAGTTCCATCCAGTTAAAATCGCATCCAGATACTCCGATTCATTAGTAGCATCTGCAATTACCTGGAGGGACACTGACAATAGCTTCCTGAGGGTAAAGGTAACACCAACAGAAGATGATCCTTCTCCCTGTGTAGCCTGCGTGTGGTTGATTCAACTCATTTTACAAGCGCTGTGATATTGGAACTCTGAGATGATCAAAATCCCTGTAATGTCGCTGTGTTTGCAGATCGTAAACTTTGGGCCTCATGCTGTGAACCTGACAATACGTGCACATCAACTTCGAGCAGCTGTCGATGCAAAGGGGATCAAGAGTCACTGTTCTGACGTCCAGCGACGTGAAGCATGAAAACTCGTTCAGAAACCCACATAATGTAAGAGGATAACTGTTTCTTTACACACGTTTTTCCCCTATTTCTACAATTTTTACTCAAGCTCTGAATCTGTCAACTGAAATATGGAATGTCAATGCGCGTTTTTCTGATCTTTGAGTTGCACACCTACACTGTGGCATATCCTTTGGGGATGTCTTGAATCAATTTGCTGGAATTGGTTACGTTACATTACATGTAATAAATAACGCACCATTCTCATGTTGCAGCAGGCTCATCTAAGCTAACATTAAACCTGCCAAAAATATGCAGGTGGTGCCGGTTACCAAAGGCTTGCCTAATGCAGGAGAAGACATGGATGCCTTGCTCGCTCCTTACTCGTTTACTTCATTCGACTTGGCTCTAGAGGAGTACGGACATGCGGCAGAGATGTGAAGTATTTATTGTTATAGAATAATAAATAGAATAAAGTTTGCAAAAAAAAAAAATTGACTAAATCTAAATGAAGTGTAATCGGGCAAACTAGGGGCGATCTGGGTTCTGCATCTGCCTATCAGATCTCATGTTATCTTTTTGAGACAAATGATTCTATAGAAGAACAAGCGTTAATAGTGGTAGAATGTTTTCGTTTTTCTTTACTCTGCTTTTGCCTAAGCAAATTGAATTCTAGTTTCTCAAGGCTATAAACTTGAATGACCGAAACCAGATATATCCATAGGTCGGTAGACGTTGGACTGAATCTGCAGTTATTCTTAGTTGACTGCATGAGTGGACTGCTGGGTCTTTTTAGGCTGCAACGGTGATTCCATATGTGATACAACTGCAAGATTTCTGCTGGTGCTGGGGATGGGATGTGGCTCACCAGAACCAGCTCAAGCACTTAACAAATTCCAATGCTAGAATTTTGCCACAAACGCCCAAGATAACTTGTGCACAGTCCAGACGCAGACATTGCAATACTATCCGTGTATGGACAAAAGAAAAACTGGTAAAATTAAGATAAGTATACACACAGATCAAATCTAATACATCTGGAGATGAATGCATCCAACAGGCACCATTTCTCAAGTCACATTGTTTACATACATGCGATGCACTTCATGCTTTGCTTTTCTGCTTTGCTCTTCTCCTAGGCACATTGCAACGTTCAGTCTTCCAAGTCGCCAATAATAATTAAAACATTCAGTCCTGAACCATTGAGGTGCTACACTGGACAATGGAAGAAAACTAAATTTTGATTGTCCACATCAGTCAACACAAATAGAGGTCGCTGAAAGATAAAGACTGCCGGAGGAAACTTACATTGAAGTCAATGAGAACGAAGTATCAGTGGATATGTACAGCACCAACCACTGCTCCAACACTGCATGTGCAGTCAGAACCACATGTGTGAACAAAAAGTAGGAAGCTAAGGATATCATTGTATTAGAATTATATGTGCAGGATTCCCAGATATCTTACCACAGAAAGCAATGGTCCTTGCTTAAATTTGATATGAAAAGCAAAAGAGAGTGGCTTTGCTCCTTCTCCAGGTCCCCGAATGAATCCACTAGATATGAAGACAGGAATTTCAACAAAATAATGATTAAGGAGTGTCACTGGAACACAGTTTTACTGTAAAAAAAAATTGGTCACAGCAAATCAGAAGATTCTGTCCTTACACTAGTGATAGTGAGATAAGTGGAGATCTCCTCACATCGTATACAGCAATCAGGCCATGGTACATTTCATTTCCATCTTTGAACGATAATGCCAAACGTTCCCCTGAAGCGTCCCATGCTAATTTCTCTATGCCTTGGCTATATGAAGTAGTTAAAGCATAGATTAGTGAATGGAAGTAAAATTTTAGGCTGTTATAATGGATGAACTTCCTAAATACAAAGTGTATACTGAATGAAAGAATGCAGTGCTCGTTGGCAAATGGCAGATTCTGAGACAATTTTTATGGAAACGAAATGTTTTATGCTTCTGTTGTTTGATGTGAGCTTTCTTTCCTTAGTCCGTACAATCCTACAAACATATGGTCCTATGTTTTATAAATCAATAATGACTTGTGAGCTGATTCCCTTCACAAAAGTTACATGATACATCAGAAATAAATTACTCATTAATTGGAAATAGGGCTAGTTGAAAAATCAACAGCCAAAATTAGCATACAAGAGGAAAAAATTATGCTGTATAAAGTGCGCATGAGATCAAATTTCACAGTAGCCTCTGTTGTTACCTAACATCCAGGGAGGAAATTTCTGGAAGTTCAACCGGTAGGAGGTGGGCATCTGAAGATAAAAAGCATAAAACAAACTATCAGATAAATAATATAACAAGACTTAGCAACATATTATTTGGATGGTTGCCCTTATATACCTAAGGATGGTAGCTTAGATGAGAAGTGAACTGAGCCAAGTGTCGCCGAAGTTAGAAAAGGATAACAATGCAACACGACCTTCTGGGTCCCAATTTGCTCCCTGACAGGAACACAATAGAAATAAGCAAAAATGAGAAGAATTTGAGAATTATCCAAATATATGGTTTGCTACGGAACCCAATTTGCTCCATGCAGGAGCCTAATGACTCGAACAGGGTCAGTGGACACATTAGGTGTCCTGCGGCCAAACAGAGTATTGTGCTCACTGTTTGAGAAAAAAAAATACTATTGTGCTCATTTCTTCACTAAGAAGTATTGTGCAATTGTGCAAAAATCAATAATAGAATTGCCATGCAAAAAAAAAAATGATGTCATATTTTCCAAAAGCAGGTATTTGTGACTGAAGAGTGAAGAACTGAAGATCTTACAGACACATATCCATTAGACGAAGACCAGGGTTCTGAACTCCATGTGTTTGTCTCCCCAAAAGTGAAATGTACCATCACTAGCAAATGAATTTTGTAAATCTTTGGAAATATCATTGACAAGAAATGAAAATGGAAATTCAAAATTGACCATACAATTTAGCAGCCAGAAGGTAATCTCCACTGGGTGACCACCGCACTAATGATATATTGCTTAACCCACGCCGCATAGGAGCTTCCAACCCTGAAGCAAAAGAAAGGTGTCAAGATTATTGTCATCCATTGACTGTCTGTATTGAGAAAAAAGACTGGTATATGTACCTTGAGACACATCCCAAATTGTGAAAGACGGACTATTACATGAAGCAGATGCCAAGTATGTGGAAAATAGTCAAGGAAAAAAATGCCTTCAGCTGTTGGTATCTCCCTCAAATAATAAGTTAATAACTAAACCTACTGTAAACATTTCTGTATGTATGGTGCTGTAAATTTGGCAAAAAAATGGAAATTTTGTAGCTAGGCATACTGTATTTTAGTTATTTTTACAGTTTAAAAACAAGAGATACAGTGAGCACAGCCAGGGCTAAAGACCTCCAAACTCTTTTCTACGGCCTACTGCCTCAGTTATTAGGTCGCTTTACATTTGCTCCAATGGCATGCCTGTGTTGCACATAATGGGTTTAGGTGTTTTGTTGTGTTGAGTGAGTGGTGCTGTACATTTGGGTTCTCTTTCCTGTCAATGAAATGATGACATGATACACAGGTTTCTTGTGAGTTCAAGAAAAAAAAAAAGGGAGATGAAAAGCAGCAGCAACATTCACCAGTTGCTATTATGAAAACTTATCAAGGATATCTTCCATCAGGTTTCCAACTAAGTGCACTAACGACCTCAGCTGAAGAGCCACGAAGAATATCCACCAGTATCCAGTGACCACCAGGACCTCTAGGGAAGGCACTAGAGGAAGAAGAGGTGATGCCAGGTTTCATGAACGGAACATTGCCAGGATATGATGCCGACCAGAGGCATATCCCTCCCCTGAAAAAAGAAAATGATGAACTCAATCTAAAAGTAAAAAGTACGCCATCAAATTATTCAGGGACAACAAGGGTTGTCTCAAGTTAAATGGCGAGGTGGTAGTAGTACACACTTGCAGGCAACTGCAATCATCTTCCCGCTATTTGGTCTCCACGCAATAGCCTTAACATCCGTTTGAAGGTCACTTGTTAAAATGCATGGTTCTTTAGCATCTGTTAGAGAGATCAGCCATTGTTATGTAGTGCAACTAAGTTGACGGATAGGATTCAGTTCATGATCATAAACTAATGAAACATAGCAAAGTATGCAAGACGCTAATCTTACCTGAATCCTCAAAGTCTTGGACAGTAACCTGGTTCTTCCCAGACACAAATGCTAAGCAATGCTTGCACGGATTCCAACTTACTTTCTGGGTGTCAAATTCTTCTAGCACACTTGGCTGGTAAACAAAGAACGATCGAATTTGAATATGATTGTAGTGATTCCATAAAGAAATCATACAGAAAAACTAATTAGTGGAACAAGCAGAAAGCAAATCTAGGGTGCTTATTACAAGAATAACAGCTCGAGGATGCAATTTTTTAGAAAGTATGCGGGAGGAATCATACAATCAGTAACTGTAGTTTCGATACAACATCAACCTTCAAGTTATGTTGAGCTGTGTATTTGCAATCTGAGTAACATTGTTACCTCTTGATTCATGAAATAAGTAGTCTTAATATGTTAAATCATTTCAAGATAGATCAGTTTCCTGAAGGCACACTGTGGCACTAGGGAAGTGAGAACAGGCATGCATTCGCCTCTGGACAAGGAGTTTACTTACATGTCAATGTATTGGTATGTATCTATACACATCGGCAATTGATGAAAAATTCTGGAATTATCTAATCTACACATGTGCAAGTAGTTTAAGTACGAAAGTATTTCTGAGGACAAATTTGAGGAACATCAAATTGTAGTAACTCAGATAGGACAATCCAATGCAAACATCATTCACTGTAGTAACTCAAATTCTTCTAGCAGATTTGGCTGGCTAACCCGAACGATCAGATGTGAGTATCATTGTAATGCAGGCTTTACCAAAAGAATTCACACTGAGCATTAAGTAATTCAGATAGGACGTTCCACCAACTCACGTCTAGTGGAGGGAAGATCATCCGCCTGAAGAACTCGGATATGGTGGCCACCAAACCAGGGGGCAGTCTCAGCAGGCTCTACTTGGTCCGCGGCAGGAGCAGCAGGCTCGCGGCTGGGGAGAAGAGCCTCGGGCTGGAACGAAATCGGGGCGAACACCATCCCCTGCAACACGACCCACCAACAGGCCCCGAATTTGAGCTCCTCGTCAGTCAGGCAGGCAAGTTCACAGATGAAGAGTAGTAAGTGCGAGGAGTTGAGGGAGCGGACTCACGAGCACATCGCCGTAGGCGTCCTTGGCGCGGGCGTCGGAGAGAGCATCCACCGCAACTGCGAGGGGGCAGAGGGAGGCGGATGGAATCAAACGAGCGAGCGGAAATGCTGGATAAAGGGGGAGCGGATTTGATGGGCGCTTACCGAGGTCGCGGTTGATCTCGCAGATGGTGACGGCGCCTGGCGGAGGGAAGCTCGGCATCGCAACTGCTAGCTAGGTACTTAGGGTTAGGAGATGGATTCGAGGTTCCTGGTTCCCGGTCCCAGCACGGAATGGGGGGATTGAGCTTAGACAGTAGACGAGGAGGGCAGTCAGGGGAAGCGGCGGCGGAAGGAGCCGAGCGCGGAGAGGCGGCGGCGCGGCGGTGGACTGCTGCCGGCGAGGCCGCGGCTTAAACCCTTCTCCAGCGGAAAATGGGAGGGAGGGAAGGGGAGAAACCCTCTAAATAAAGAGAAGTATAAACGGACGGATGCGATGGCTGCTCGCTCATGGATCCAACGGCTGACAAGGAGCCCCACCCCCATTTCACACTTCAGATGCTCCTCTCCTTTCTACTCTGCCTGCAAACTGTTGTGCACAAGCACAAGTAGTTTTTGACTGCTGCTCTGCTCCAGCGTGAAGGCAAGATAAAATTTCATGACATTCATCAAATCAAAGAAGTAAATTTGGAACAAAATGTGCAAAAACATGGATATGAACATGAAACGTCACTGTACTTAATGAGTGCACTGCAGAGTACTCTCTCCGTCCCACAAAAATGTTATTTATTTTGTTATGACTTATTTTTTCATTAGAGATATTTTCATAATAACTTATTTATTTTATTATATTTACATAAAAAATCTAAATAAGATGAATTGTAGAAGTCCTAGAGTTGCATTTATTTGTAGGACGGAGAGATTATACAAAGCTGCAAATACGAGAGACCTAGAACCTCAGATGCCACACAGTAATTATTTCTTAGCGGTAAATTAGGGGAAAACATGAGAAGCTAGGGCCTGCTTGGTTGCCCTCCAAAAACATGCCCAACCAAAATTATGGCATTACCAAAACGATGGCGTTTGATTGGTTTGCAACCTAAAGTTTGGCAGCCAATAGTTTTAGCCAAATCGAGTGGTAAAGTTTTGCCAACTAATCAAGTGTATGCCAATACTTTTTGCCAAAATTTTGGCAAGCAACCAAATGTTATACCAAAATCTTGTTAAGGTTTTGGCAACCAAAATTTGGCATGCCCTAGTTTTGGCTTGCCATAGTTTTTGGTAATGGAAAATTTTGATTGCAACCAAACAAAGCCCCCTAAACGTACTCCCTCCATACTTGTAAGATGTCGTTTAGGAACACAACTTTGACCTCTTGTTATTGCAAACGTATTAATGGAAAAGTGGGATATGTATACTTTTATGAAAGTATTTTTCAAGACAAATCTATTCATAGAGTTTTCATATTTGCAAACTCAGTAACTTTCGATGATTTATATTCTCAATGCTTGACCCAAAACTTGTCCAAAACGACATCTTTTACGAGTACGGAGGAAGCATTGTTTTCTTTTTTTTTTTTTTTTGAGAAAAAGGAAGCATTGTTTCCTGGGTTGACTAACTTTCCTTTCGGACTTCAATTTCTAAAGCCCACTCGTCGAACTCACGTATATATAGAAAGATCTGCTGTTGCAAGAAATGCAGAAAATGGGTGGATATTGAACTGACTGGCAGGAAATTGAAGAAACCAAGGTCTGGCTTCAAAGAATAGTCCATTAACGTTTTAGGGATTTTCCTTTGGAGACACCACTAAGCATCAACATCAAGTGTTGCCATTTGTGTCCGTACGTCCAGGTTCTGTGGCAGCACGTCTGGAGATCACCACCGAGAAGAGGAGACCATAGGTCAGATGGTGGCGCAGGAGTAGAATAGCTTGAACTAACCCATGACCACACCTGTGTTGTGCACGCCATTCCAACAATAGCTTCTAGCTCGGTACCTAAGGTTATCAATCGCATGCATAAAGGATAAATGCTCAGCAAGCAGAAGATGAAATGCAGCTGTTCCAAACTTCGAAATCTACTACACCAGATGTGTGTATCCCCCACTAGGGGCTAAATTAGGAGTTCTCAGCCATATTATTGGACCACCTCAGCAGCCCCACTAACTGTCTAGCCATCGTACCGCCAAATCAGTCCATGGATTATTCCATCTGTTGATCTTAAAACCGTTCGCTCAAACTGACACCACTATGATCGGTGAGTTCACGACATTTATTATCCACCAAGGACGAGTCTACTACCTTTATTATCCACCAAGGACAAAAAAGACAAGCAGGTCTTCACATCTCCTCATGTAGCCATCCAAAACAATTCATCTCCTCACGCTTGCTCACCTTCTGCAACTGCCGGTGGGCACTAAGTGATAGATCATTACCTTTGCCCTTTATAAACCACCATTGACAAAAGGGCAATCTGCTTCGCCAAATCTCTCATCATATCCAGTTCTCCTTCGCCATGGAAATACTTCCACATGCGCTGCTGCAACAGCAGTCCGCAACAATGACTGATTTAATAGTTTCTATGGTCTTCAAATTCATGAGAAAAGTGGTTCTATGTCTCCAAGAAAACGGCGATGATCATCCAAGCCTGCACATACCGAGTATTATCAAAGTTTTTCCCTTCGAATGGCACCTGATTTGATCACATCAGTACCGTCTACCATGAAATTGACATCTTCCTCTGTCAAGGCCACCTCGCTGTCGCTATTGAGGTGAGCTCATGAGCACTGCAGATATGCCTATTGCAATTGAAAAACATATATGTTGGTCAGGAGTTCCAATGAAAGATAAGGTCATATTGGGCTTTATTCAGAAGTTCATGCCCTCTGTCGTTGCCTTCACAGTTTGGGTCACTTTTTTTTCCTATAGAGCTCAGACATCAGCAGTCATACATTGCAGGCACTTATTAGCTTCTCTGTACGCATGCATTCAAAATATGTATACATGTACTGATGGTTTTACCAATTTGATGGTAATTAATAAAGTTTTTCTTGCTGCCTACTTTCCTTTATAAAATTCAAAAATAAATGGTTGCGAATTTGACACTGGCAAAGCAACAAAAATATTAAGATTAGCCTGTAGGTCTTTTCCCCCCTTTCCCTACTTCAATTCTTCACAACGATCATACACATATACACATTTAAATCTTTATATAAAAATACATAGATATCAAATCAAGTAGAACTATTTCCAGCTTCACCTTAAACAAGGTGCCCTTTCATTCACACGTTACATTTTTTTTAGGCTTGCACAGTGAAAGCATCGGTCAAAATAAGATCTCTCTTTTGGGTAATAAAAAGAGAAAATTGAAATTATTTCTAATGATACAAGAAGATCTACAATGTGAGAAATTATGTATGTTAATTAAATTATAAGGCAATTAGATATAATGGCTACGGCCGTGCCAAAATTGTTATAACCTAGCAAGTTCTTTTCATGTGTAATTTGGTGATGTCATGTGAAATATAAAAAAAAATCTTAATGATCCCAACATTCACATTCTTAAGTCTTCCCGCAGCAACGCGCGGAAAATCCACCTAGTATTATTGACGTTGGTGACTTCAAATAGGTAAAAGAGCAATGGGCACAATTAGGACATCCTTTGGAATTAAATAAAACTGGAAGGACGCCATGGTGGTGGGAATTTTGGCGTGAGAGGAGTGGCTGAGGAGGGAGGGCGGGGGCCCACATGCCAGGGACGCTGCACTGAGCTCCCTCTTTTTTCTTGCTGCCTGTGTGTAAATTGTACGTAATTCTGTATTACTGTAAGTAAACAATGTGGCAAAACTAACACACAATAAAAAAAACAATTCAAGTAGTTGATTGAAGGCAGGGCAAGTCCAGTATTGTTTTCTGAAGCAAAACAAAACAAAAAAAAAAAAACTGTGCAGACATTTTTGCAACTTCTATTTTTGTTTTTGGCCGGCTTGAAACTAGCAATATACACAAGAGAAGCAATGCAACTTCTGTTTTTTGTTTTTGGCCGGCTTGAAACTAGCAATGCTGCAATAATGCAACAACAACCAGTGATAAGTACTACCATAGACGTGTTTGCGAAAATAGTGAAATATCCCTCGGTCTCGACGTGGTTGCGCCGGAGAGCCGCGATCGCCGGAAAGCAGAAGGCGCCCCCACCCCACCACACCCCGCGCGGCGCTCCGGTGGTGCGTTCGTCAGCCTCCGACGATGGCGACCTTCACCGCTGCAGCCAGGCAAGCCCTGTGGCTAGCGGCTTTCTTCGCCGGCGTCGGTGCCTGCGCGGTCGGCGTTAGCCACCCGCAGCAGGCACCGTTGTTCCTGCTGCCGGACGCCTGCACCGCCGGTGTCGCCGTCTACAACGTGCTCTACCTGTCCTGCTTCTCAGTGATCACCACCAGCGCCGTCCAGGCGTCCTTTGTCTCCGTCGCCATGCTGCTCCTCGGCTCCAGCGAGAGCCTGGACCAGCTGACGCCGTGGAGTGCCAGATGCTGCCGCTACCTCCTCGTCGTCGCCTTCTTCTTCTGCCTCATGTCGTTCTGCGGCGTCATCTGCGTCCTCGACAATATCATCTTCGTCAAGGTGAGCTCGTTCGCCTGCTTGAGCCTGCCGGCCAAGCTGCTCGTCGTGGCGGGGGACGCCCTGGCAGCAATCTCTGGAATGGCCTTCGTAGCTGCAGGCTCGTACGTAGCCGTCTACTGCAACTAGCACTCTCGACTCCATGTATCTGTGCCGTCACGTCAGTATCTGCTCATCTATTTACCGTTATGCAAAAGCATGTATCTATTTACCGTTATGCAAAAGCATGTAATGTCATGATAATTACATAAACATGTCTCTCTAATACATGTGTATTGACTTCGTGCTTATATATTTTCATAAACCATACGAAGCTCCAGCGATGGCAAAGAGAGTATTTTTTTACTGCCGAAAACATATGGCATAGTAGTTCTTCCTTGCTGGTTTAACCCTCAATGTTTGAAATACTATTTCATTTCAGTATAGTTTCTATGCATAAAGCCATAGAGTTCGATACCATGTTTGAAATACTATTTCATTTCAATGCATAAAGCCATAGAGTTCGATACCATCTAGTGAAAAATATCCATTTTGATCATTAACCAAGACTCCACGAAAATCCAGTAGCATTATTCGATTATATATCTATCAATTATATGACCTCTATCATTTCATACTGAATATACCAAACATATTAGTAGTCTTCCTGCATTTTAGGACCAAAATGTTTCAAATACAACAATTTTAAGAACTACAACAAAATATCCAATCGATCACCAGCACTTAGAGGTCTGGTAATAGCATACATCTTTCAAGAGATTATGAAGTTCAGCACGGTAATCATCAAGCCTCCTAATGTTTCAACTATCATCATCAAGCCTCCTTTGTGCCTGAACAATAAACAATTGCCAGGGTCACATACAGGTCACATAGTGTGTGCCGAGCTTGAGCTTCCAATCTTCCTTCTCCACTTTGACATAGAAGATAGAACTGCTTGATACCCTAAGGGTGAGCTCATCTCTCTTTTTTTAAAAAAGTCAGCAGGGGAGACCCCTACCTAAGTTTTTTCATTGAGGAAAAAACAAGCTGCAACCTATTAAAGAAGATCTAGCCATGCTGACAGAAGGGTCTTTTTTGGTGCTTTGGCCTTAATACAAACCAAGGCCAACTCTTCTTTGAACCATTTCTTCCAAATATGTAGCTTGCAGCTGCCATGATTGAAAATGATATTATTAGAGTTTCCAGATGATCCAACAAGCCGTTATCAAGATTTCTCTGAAAATTGTGCCCAAAAAGTCTTCTTGCCTCCATAATCATGTCCAGAGGGTCCAAAGTGTCATTCCAAAAGATATGTAGTAAGTTCCAACAGTCCTGGCTGAAGTAGCAGCCAAAAAAGAGATGAAACATGGATTCCTCAACTCCAGCATTGCAAAAGACACAGCTGTAGTCACCCAGGTTTCTGTTTTTCCTTCTAAGAATGTTTCTACTTTCTAGTGCTCAATCTGTCCTTTAGAGAAGCCAAAAGAAAAACTTATGTTTACCAAGGTTGCTTCAAGATCAAATCCATCTGAAGAGAGGGGAGGCAGGCACTGTTTTCTTAAATTCTTGTCGCCTTTGTTTGATGAAAAAGAGCTTCCCCAGACATAATTCCAAATGTTTGTCTTCAGCATCCATATCACTGTTTTGGATTAAAGATAAAACCAGAAAGTTGTGAGGCTGCTTGAGCTGACAGAGGAAGATGGAAAACTCTCTCCATATCAGAATCCTAACAGGCTTGTTCATGAACTTGTGGGTGATCTCAAGGGCCTCAAGGGGGCATGGTAGCTGAGAACAGACCGACCTGAATCTTGGATGAAAGAAGCTGGAAAATACCATAGATCTGCAAAAGGGCACATGTCAGTTGAACCCAAGCAGCTTATAAGCTATCAAAAGATATCTGCATAGGACACATGCAGGTTGAAGTCAAGTCAGTTGAAGGCAAGTAGCTTATAAGGAGGAAAGAAGAGTTGAAAGCTGGTTCAGGAACATTAGATGACCGTATCAGCAAGTTCCGCCCCAAAATCAAATTGGCTTTATATGAATCCCAGTACTAAATTTGACCTATGCATATCACAATCCTTCTAATCACCAAATACCATGCATAAATATGGATTAGTTGAGATCTGCAGTTCCTTTCCCTGTCTGAAACTTTGGTTAGCTTAAATCTGGGACACATATTGGAACTGGTCTGATTCAGCCTGGGAATTAACATTGATGTCTCTACTTTAACAGCTTATTGGAACTGATCTAATTCAGCCCTGGAGTACCAAGGGAGTCTAAGCTGCAAAAGTTGTGGATTCCTATCTTAGATAGCAAGGAAAATGGGAGGGGGTGGGGTGGGTGCATGTGTGCTGGGGACTGGGGTTAGTTTCTTCAGAACCAACATAACTTAATGCTGCAAATTTACAGAACTCTGCAGCAAGTTCAAGCAGAACCACACTTTATCGATCACAAATTAAGTACAAACCAAATTTCTTTGCTGAAAATGGATAAATAACACGATAAAATGAGGATTCAGTTCAATCAAAGGGATACCTTATTCGAATCTGTTGGGGTTCAGGTCAACACCAAAGACAATTGACGCTACAGCAATCCTTGCACCTTCTATGGCCTACTCATGCCGATAAGCAAGGTAATCAGATGCAAACCCAACAAACATTGCAGTTGAAAGGTATACAATAACGGGAAAATCAACATTTAAAACAAGGCCAACAATTCCTAGAACAAATGACAGATATATGAAATCAACTACAAGGCAACCGGCCAAAAACAACTTTGTATTTTTATGGTTATAGCACATGCATTGTTTTCCTACCAGTAATCAGGATTTTTTCTTTCAGTTAACGGGGATGAGAAATAAAGTTCCATCATCATGAATGGAGTTATCAAATACATATTATAAAATGAAGTTAAATCATCATGAACTAACATTATTCATTCTTCACAAAAAAATTTCTGAACTGTGATATGAAATGAAATCCAGCATTAATCTGCTTACTAAATGCCCACACCTCTCGTTGTCAGTTCTAGCACTCGGTATTTTTCAAACAATAACCAAAACTATAGTTGAATATGCTGATTTCTGGAGCAAGAAATCACATGGTACAAAAAGAAATATTAGTAGTGCATACAGATTTCATTAACAATATTATTCACCCAATGAAACTAAATGGTGCAAGAAGATGGTTGGTTAGCAATTTATGAACAAGATAAATAAAAGCTGGCCAATTGTTATCTAATGGATTGCATATTGCAAGATGATACAGGATATTATAAGTTTAAAGATGTACAGATACATGGTTGATTCCTGGGATGAGGGAAAACAAGGCATACTTCGATGATCCATTGCTTACTGGGATGTACATATACATGGTTTAGTCATTCTATCTAATAGCTTGCATTCACAGGAGAGAAAGAGGACATGTATTCGGCTAACTCCAGGTAAAAGTATGTTATATTACTTGAATTTTCTGTGCTAAGTCGATTATTTACATAACATTTATTTTTCAGTGGTTGGAGAATCATTAAACATATAGAAGATCAGAGATTCATAGATCAACCAAGTCCAAAAATGTAACCCGTAATGGATCCCTGGAACCTTGGCCCCAAATTTCACTGCAAGGTTGCAAGCACCGATATAGGTAGGGAAATCATCTTCAATACAGGCTACAGAGAACACACCTTGCTCGCTGACAGATGGGGAACTCGCTGCCTCAGCTTGGGTAGGCTTCGCTTCACCTCGGGCAGACAATATCAGTACATATTTTTTAGATGTAGAGATTACAGCAAGATCTGCAGGGGAACTCCTCAGTTAATTGGTTCTTTCCATATGAGCCACTTCTAATTCCACTTCTAATTCCACGTTCCAGTATGGAATCACAGAATCCACCTGGCATATGTTATCCTAGCACCCATGATTGCTTCCCAGATCAGACTCCTCAGCAGACCAAGTCGCACAATCCTGTTGACATTCACCAATGTTACGACATCCAGACAATATGAGGTCTAGCATTTTCCTCCGCACTATGTATACAGGGTTAGGCTCAATCAGACATCCTTTATTGTAACTCTCCCTTAGGATGACTGTCTGTGCGCTTCCTTTCGTCGAGATGTAGAAAATGCCTGGATACTTGAGAAGAAATTCTCGCAGGTTTACCTCCATAGCGTACACTCTTCTGAAGTGTGACAATCGCTCAACTGGCATCATCTTTTCGACAGTCAGGCTTAAAAGCTCATGAAGAACACCAACAATGTGTTTCTCAAGCCGCTCCACATTGCGGATCGGATGTGAATCATTCTTCTCATAAGGTTTGGTGTAGGGAAGCCTCTGCCAGTTCTTGAGTTTTTTTTCCTTGAAACCTTTCTCAATCTTAAATCCAGTTGGGAAGTTGATTGGGAAAGAATATTTTGTCTCTGATTCAGCTAGCCATTTTTCTGTGTACTCCCTTTTCCTCCATTCTTCAACCTTAGCTACAGCTAATGTTTCATCCCTAGAGACAAGTGACAGAGTATCTGGGGATTCAAGGGATAAATCATGTTGATGGTTTGGCAGTATAGAGGACCTATAATCATCAGGAAGCCCAAGTTCCCTTCTTATGAGCCATAATGCGTGCATATTCAGAGTTCCATTAACAGAGAGCATGAGAAGTTTCTTCAGCCGCTGAACTATGTCAACCTCATTCTCCCTGATGACAGCATCTTCCTCTGCGATCAAGTCAGACATCTTCTGTGTGATCTTGCAGCAGCGGTTTTTGTTGACAGGGTGCACATAAATCTGAAAAATGTGGGGGTACTTCTTGAGGAAAGCACCGATCTCAATGTTCAACCCGACCTCATGTCTCCACTTTGAGAGAAGTTGGACAGACGCATATCTGTTCCTCTGCTGAGATATCACTTCATGCAAAGCCAAGGCCAATCTCAAGTTCCTCAGCTGAACCATTAGCTTGTCCAGCCTATGATCCCTTGTTCTTCCCTCGAGACGTGTTCTTGCCGAATCTACAGGCTTCTTCCACCTCCGCTGCATGCTACGGTTAAAAGGACCATGCTGAAACGTCTCGCCCAACGTCCGCGATTGCGGAGAGAGTGCGTGAATGTTTCTTGCCCCAGATATGATCAATGTCATTGCATTTCTTGCCCCAGATATGATTGATGCCATTGCGTAGTAATGTCCAATCCTAATTCCTAAAAGATATGAAACTGTACTGAGAACCACACGTGCATCCCTAGAGAAATGGCAATTTGCTAGAGCTGCAACTGCAAGAAAGAAAGAGATTGGATGTGGAGTCAGTTTAGTAGACAAGCAAATGGAAAGCACCAAGTTCGCATGTAAAATCAAATTAGAAGGAAATTCAGGAAATTCACGGTCCAAGCCACTAAGATTCACAAATTGCTACTCCTAACAAATTGAAAAGGAAATTCAGGAGCTAGGCCAAGCGATAGAGATTGAATGTCTGAATTTGAACTTACACAAGTTTAGACTAACTCGGGGCTCAGCTCGGAATTGGACTATCGGAGAGTGGTGGACCCAGGATTTTGCTAAGACTAGGGCCAAGTTTCATTGGCGAAATGCCAATAGCTACGCCATAGTCTATATGACTATATAGTCACAGAAAACGGCAAAAAGCAGCATCCTTAGAAACACTATATTCCAACACAGGACAGTTTGTGAACCATTTATCATGAAAACTCCTATTGTGACCATATATTTTTCTTTTGGGATATGTATGACCTTTTGGTTGCCATGGACCTAACAAGACATAACCCTTTTGCATCATCCCTAATGTTTGGATGCATTTCCTCAGTTGGTTTTCTAAGTGCTGGATCTGCAACAATACCCTCAGGACCAAGCATATGATTAGAATCGGCCTCCTCCACAAAATTAGCATTTCCATTGCTAGTTTGTTCTGCTGGAGCCTGGAGGTAGGCTCAACTCTACTGCAGCTGCAGGCAAACTAGTTTGGTCTAGTTGTACTTGAAGGTTGAAGCAAACTAGTTCAGGAACACACGAGAAATATGACATGTGCTATAGTCCTAGTCCTCTTCATCTAATTGGAATAAAAACTTCAAAATTAGGAGACTAGCAGTAGGTCCAGTATCAGAGAACCGGAGATTACTTAAATTAAAGCAGGAATAAAGAGAGTAACTGAAGAGCTGAACAATACCTTCACTGTGAGAGCTCCGGCACGCAGCGGCAGGCAGGCAGCCGAGGGGCGACCGGCGAGGCTCAGCCCTGCCTGGCTGCCTGCGAGGGCGACGGCGGCCGGCGGCCGCAGCCTGCAGCTGAGAGGTGAGAGGCAAGGCTCAGCCCTACGGCCCTGCCTGCGAGGGCGAGGGCGGCCGCCGGGCGCCGGCAAGCGGGCGACGCCCCGCCGAGGGGTGGAGCGGGAGGCGGGAGCGGCGGCGCCTGTGCGGGATAGGAGCGGGGGCAAGCCGAGCGGCGAGCGGCGACTCCGTGGTCTCCTCTGCTCTCCTCCTTGGCGGGCTGCTCGTTATTGGGCCAAAGCTGAAGACCCGCTCCTAAAAAGTCTGGGCTGCAACTAAGGCCACTAGGGCCATGGCCTTACTGGCCCTAGGCCTGGGCCCTCCATGCTGCCGGCCCCCGGCGTCCTGGGTATCGTTGGGCTTTGGGATGGAGGAGTAAGACAAAGACGAGCATGAAGAAGAAAAAAAGTCTACTTTTTACTTTTCCTCCTTAATGTGGAAGTCTTTTTTCCTCCTTAAAAGTATCCAAAAATCATATATGGAATTATTATAAAAAAATCATATATGGAATTCATTGATGGTCATATAAGACAACTCCTTTCAGGGAAGTTATTATTAGCTTATATTTTGATAATAAAAAGAGGTGTCTAGTTATCTTTGTCGACAGATTTTTTATATGGTCAAATCTGTCATTTTTTAAAAACTCAACCCAATATAAAGGTATAGCATAAATCCTAAAGTAAAGTCAAACGTATACAAATCTAATAGATTCTCGGGTCCGCTTGGTTGGCATCTAATTCTTACCAAACTAAAATCATGGCATGCCAAAATTAGTGTCATCAATTGGTTAATTGCCAAAAAATTGGCATCCCCAATTTGTATGCCAAAGTTTTAGCAAATCTCTAGAATGTTCTTAAACTACATATAAAAGTGAAATTTAGCAAGCTTTTATTTTGGCAATTAACCAAATGTATATCCATGTTTTTGCCTAACTTTGGCGAGCCTTGATTTGACAAGCCTAAGTTTTGGCTTACCATGATTTTGGTTGGACAAAGTTTGGTAGCCAACCAAACAGGCCCTAATGGCAAACATCTAAAAAAAGTAGCCAGCTTACTCTAAATCTATGAATTATGGAGAAGATTAAGATATATAAACTAGGAGTATATTAACAAGAAATTAATATATTCCCATGATATGGAGTATATTTGTTATGATTTCATCCCAGATTTTAATATCGTTCAAGATTTCCATTTCCTAGGAATATATTAATTTCTTCTCATCGTTACATTAATAACAATAATCTGGGAGTATATTGCTTGTTCTCCTTTCTATCGTTACATTAATAATGAAAATTTGAGAGTATATTGCTTGATTCTTCTCCATATCATTACATTAATAATGAAAATCTTGAGTATATATTGTTTGATTCTTCTCCATATCGTTACATTAATAAAGAAAATCTACTAGTAAAAATCTTCTTGCTCCACTGATTTATACAAGATTTGATTCACCCTTTCATCTCCATCCTGATTCTGTGATAAATATGCATAATTTATTTGATATCTGTAAAGATATTGTTGACAAATAATCTTGAGGAATGAATTAATGGTTGAAGGAAAATGAAAAGATGTTATTGAGTACTCCAAGGACTTGGGACATTATATATACTGCCCTCTTCTTCATCGACCGATATATCATATATGCATGGTTATTTTCTAGTTGTTCACCAAAAGAATGGGCATTTTAGTTTTGGTTTGTACATCTTTTGTAGTGACCACAGTACTGACAACATGTGTCCATGGGGTACATGTTGAACCCAATGACATTATGAAGACCATAGAGGTAGTTTCATTTCTTATATCAATAGTTTATTTATTTCTTGGCTTAGGTGACTAGTTCATGGATGTGCACCCTTATTTTATATAATCTGTTTGATTTGGACATTGTTTTGTTAACCAATGAATTTTCAATTTCCTTAATTTTCTTCTCATTTGTTCTGTTAATTGATAAATTTTCAAGTTCCTTGATTTTATTCTCATCTTTTTAGAATTAACATTTGAGATGTTCTTTAATTATGAATTAATCTTTTATTTATTCTAAATATCACTTCTCCTTTTGTTTTAAAAGAGTGAATGTGGTGATATCATTGACTGTGTTGACATTTACAAGCAACCAAGCCTCAAGAATGCACTGCTTCAAGATCATAAAGTCCAGGTATGTCTTATGTTTTATATGTAAGGATATCTTTTTCGAGAACACAATGCACCCATCATGTAACAAAGATCCCCGTGCACAACACATTTTTAGGTTATGTGGTTTGTATAAAACCACATATGAATGATTGTTTACCGTGTCTTTTAACTTCTGTTCATAAGGCTAGGATGAATAGATAGTATATAAGCCATTGTGTTCACTTATGACTAAACAGGTGCACATTATTTTTCTTAATATTTTGTCTTTATACACTGGATCTTCAGCTTAGGCCAACCAAGGAACCTCCTAAAATACTTGATAAGCTTAAAAGGAAGCAACTACAGTTTCCCCGAGCAAACATGGTGGAGAAGTGGCAGCTGCCCGGAAGGAACCATCCCGATTCGAAGAAAGCCTATCACTGCTGATGACGAGGCTGCGAAGCATAGCCTCCTTTTTTTCTCATATGCCCGTCCTACAAACGAGACAATTCAAGATGAAGGGAAAGCCAAACTTGAAGTAAGATTTATAATAAATTCAAAATTATTATTATGATATCATCATCATCATCATCTAGAAACATGTTTTGAGATATACATTGCGATATTAAGCCGCATCCTCCATAGACATACATAAGGATTTTGATGTTGGTTTATTTGTTGCAGATAGCTGCTGCATATGGTGTAGATGGACCATATCATGGGGCCAACGCTTACATTCCCATCTGGAAAGTGAAAGTGGAACCCAAAGAGTTCTCAAAGAGTTACCTCCTCATTGCCAGTCCTCATAAGAGGGATTTTACACCCATCCCAGGAAAGAATCCACCTGACATCAAGAATCAAATAGCTGTTGGATTGGCTGTAAGTGCAGTTATTATATAGTAGATCATCATCCTCAGCCAAGATATTCTTGAATTTTGACAGATTGATATTCAGCTTTACATACTAATAATGTTGACATGGTTACAGGTTTATCCTTCAGTTTTGGGCGATGACAAACCCAGGCTGTACATCTATGCCACTGTAAGCACATACCATATTACTGTATATTTTTTTCAGAAAAAGGAATAAATTAAATTCTGGCCTTTGCAAGAGCTTTGCATACAACTATCCATTGTTGTTACAACGCTTTACACCGTTTAAACAGAAAAAAAATAAACCATAAAAAAGCAAAAAGAAAATGAAGGATTAATTTCTACACATGCATTCCTGCAGAACGATGGTGGCGAGAGCTCAAACTGCATAAACCACCAGTGCCGGTTCATTCAGACCAGCAACCGGTACGCTCTTGGGACAAGCTTCAGGGACGAGTCCACAGTCGGCGGCCAGCTCTACTTCGCCCCGGTGTCGCTGTACAGAGAGACGGGGACGACGGTGTGGTGTTTGGCGCTCAACCAGGTGCCCATCGGCTACTTCGACCCCGGCATGTTCCCGGTGCCCTTCATCGAGAGCTTCCACAACGAGATGGGCGGACGTGTGCTCAACACGCGGCCGGGCGGCAAGCACACCATGACGCCCATGGGCAGCGGCATGTTCCCCTCGGCGGGGCCCCGCAACGCCGCCACGGTGTCCTTCTACTTCAGCATCAACGACAATGGCGGGGACCTGGTGGATGACCCCGTCAACACCATCGTCACTACCCCCAAGTGCTACGATGTCAAGAACCTCGGCCCGGATCGCGCTCGTCCAGGCGTCGACGTCTCCTTCGGGGGCCCTGGAGGATACTACTGCGACCAATAATTAATACATAGATATATATATGATCATGATCATAATTGGATTATATTGAAGAATGAATCACATATGAGGTGTCTCACCCTGTCAAGCTGACCTATCTGCTTGCTTCTAGCAGCTCGGGCAATCCCACCACCCCAATGCTGACGCTTTTCTTGTTCCACGCGCTCAAGTGGAAAATGAAATTCAGCTTCCAGACGCGCATGTCGGATGCGGGGAAGGCCTCTGCGAAGATCATCGTGGGGAGGCCTCAATTTGCTGGGCAGTGACAGGGTCCCCCCCTCCCGTCGTCCGTACGGGCGACTCGGGGCGACACAGCACCGCGCCGCCGGGCTTCCCCCGCCGGTTCCCACGGCCGCCGTCGCTGCTCTCCGGCCAGCGGTGGCGGCGGCCCGTTGCGGAGCTCAACAAGGCCCACCGCAACTGCTTCCACACACCCGTCTCCTCTCCTCTTCCTTCTTCAAGTTCTGGATCGGCTTCAAGGGATGGCCGCCGGTGAGGAAGCCACGCCAGATCCGCGTCCTCCTGACCCGGATCCGGTGACCTCCACTGCGGATCAGGCGAGCAGCAGAGTTGGCGACATGGAGACCGACGGGATGCGGCCAGGCAACATAGCGGCGGCCCCTGCGCGTGGCAGGCCGTGGCGGCCTGGATCCGCGTCCTCCGGGCATCGATCCGGTGAGCAGCAGCGCTGGCGGCCTGGTGACTGGCGGGGTGCGGCCGGGCAGCCTAGCAGCGGCCTCCCGCGACCGGCAGGGGCGACCGCCGTCCTAGCGCCCCGGTCGACGTCCTCTCCGCGGTCTGCGGTTGGGTGTATGGACCTGGGTGCTGCGCGCGTACAAGAGGATGGCGCGGCTCGCGTCGAGCAACGGCGGCGGCGGGCCTGCGTGCGCCATCTGCCTGCCCCGCGGGCCTGGGCTCGCGTCGAACAGCCGGCTATGACGGCCAAGGCTGACGGTGCCAACGTGGGCCAGGGACTCCGGGGGCCGCCGGCGGCGTGGCAACGGGAGGGCGCCCACGGGGTCCAGACCCCGTTTGCCTGAGTGCTGCGCTGCGTCGAGCTCCTCGACTGAAGGTCGATGCGGCGGCCTGGAAACAGCATCGCCCCCACACCCCACCACCAATGAGGAGCTGCTCGTCGCACCTTCCTGCGTGGATGGGGTCGGCGGTCTTCGGACCATCTACCTCCCAGACACCACGGTAATCGTTGAGCAAGGCTCCTGAAAAACCCCGTTTGGGACAGCACGGCGATGGGACTCGCCAGGCTCCTGTGTCAGGTCCATCGTGTGTCAGGTCGGCTTGGCTGCTTCTCTCCGATCTCGGTTCACCGTCTGCAGGTCTTGGGGCGAAAGCCCTCATGCTTGGTATATCGATGGTGGCGTCCTCGGATGTCATTTCCTTCCTGAAGGCATCGACTTAGAGCACACCTGCACTCCGCCATGGCCGCCTATGCCTCTTGCTCGTATGTATCCTTTTCACTTCTCTGTCTTGGTGTGCCAGAGTGAGACTGGCCTTGGCTGTCGATCGTTGCCGGCGGCATTCCGACGAGTGTCCTCCTCTGGCGTCTCTGCTCCGTCGGCGCTCTCCTTGGTGGTGGCAAAAAATCAAATGCCGGGTGGAGTTTCCACCGCTGCCACCATTCCCCTCCAAGGTTTCCTCCCCTTGGGCGGCGTCGGATGGTGATACGTGGGCTCGGATGTGTCGGAGGATGTCCCCATCAACTTGAAGGGAGGTCGTCGTGTTCGGCGATCTTGGGTCTTTGAGCTCGTCACCACTTTTAGTCCCCATTCCACGGCTGGTCTCTCTATTTCCGTTCCTAAGAGGGAGAGCGGCAGTGGAGCGGCGTAGCTACGAGGAGTGGTGCAGGGCGCAAAGACCTTGGTGAAACCGGCGAGTATACTGTTCGGCGGTGGCGCAAATCGACGTTCGCCTGGTGACTTTCGGCTTAGTCGAGAGCTTAGTCTAGGTTTACCCTTGTTGTTGTCATTGGTGTTGCTATTATGTGTTGTGATGTTGTAATCTTTTCTCTCCCTCTCATGTACTTCTACCCTTCAAGGGGTCGCGTTTGTAATTGGTGCTTTGCACCTTTTCACCTACCGGCTTGCCGGAATGTGAAAATGAAAAGTAGGTGGGGATCGGTTTGATCCCCCCCGAATTTCCTTAAAAAAAAAAAATTCAGCTTCTATTTAAGAAAATGCCAACCAAATTTTTTTGGCTAAATTCAGGAATCGAACTTCTGTTCTGGTTAAATTGAATGTACTCCCTCCACTCCGTCCCAAAAATAAGTGATGCTTTAGATCTGTCCTAAGTCAAACGATTTCAAGTTTGACCAAATTTATAGAAAGAACATTAATTGTTAAGACACATAGTAGGTAGAATATGAAAATGCATTACATGATAAAATTAATAGTAGTTATTCGGTGTCATAAACATTATAATTTTTTTTTTAGTTCATTCGGCCAAAGTTGAAAAGTTTGATTTAGGACTCGCCCCATTCCTGCGTTTTTTCCTATTCCTGTGTTTTCGATTCCTGCGTTCCAAACAGGCCATAGCGGTTTCTACTCCTGTCTTAGCCGGCTTTTGCAAAAGACGCTACGAAGTGCACAAACATAGAATAGAACTTATTGGGGGTTAGAAGAGCTAAGCTTTGAATGAAGGATTAAAAAGTATGGTAGATTTGTTTTTCGATTGTGCTAAATAGCCCCATTACAAAAGAATGGGCGTCCAAAATAACACGTTCCCTAATTTTGATTCAGGCCGAATAAAACCGGATAAGCCGACTTTTAAACATAGGTTAACCAAGTTCAATCTTTTCATACGACCAATAAATAAAATCGGTCTAGCCGCCGGTTCGGCTTTCAAACGTCAGATCTCTCAATTACGTGGATTTGGCTTGGGTCAGGCTTAAGCTAACTTGCGTCTCCGATGATTGGAGAGGTTTGGTTGGGGCCAGGCTTTACGTGGATTTAGTTCCAATTGTTGTAAAACACACGGACTCTTTCCTGGAAGGAAAGGAGAAGGATGAATCCTAATCCTAGTCCGTTTGTATGTGGGCTCTTACCGAAACTCTCCGGTCTTGGATGGCCTATATATATGTGGGAGCTCTATGTTGTAATCGCGAATATTCAGATGAATAAAGAATAGTCTCCCTACATCTTGTGTCTACTTGTTCTACTTTCATCTACTACGTTGATCGTGATGCAGACGGGAGGGAAGGTCGAGTAGGAAAATTTTATGAATAGGCTGTGATTTTTATTTCATTATTTGGGTATATGCATGACCGGTAGAGTAGGAAAATTTACAATTTAAATTCAAGTTTTACTAAAAAAAAAATAACCTAAGTAATAGACCAACAATGAGAACCCAATTACTCATGCAAGCCCGATTCACATTTTAAATGCAAAAAAAATTTAGTTAACTATAAATTTGAATTATGGTGAGTTGAGAACTTCGACCTTAAGTTGACTTTAAAAATGTAAAATTCAAGCATTTTACTATAACTTCTTTTTTTTTTTGAGAAATCTACATGCTAATGTTTTTTAAGAAAGAAATATGCATGATTAGCATTTATATATACACGAAAAATCAAGATGTGCTAAGATAAAGGAGTTCTCTTTCAAAAGATTAGGGACTACAATAAAAATATTGAATCCCAAAAAAAAAATAGTTACACGTACGAAGACTTAGAATGTTTTCCTATAAAATTGCCGACTAGTAGAGGCACGATGAACTGGGTTCACGCTCGACTGGTCGATAGATTAGAGCGGTTGGCATCCCGAGAGCAGAACCTCAAGGTTGCAGAGGCACGCAGACCAAAATAGCAGCCCACCGCTCCCTGGCTTTGCCTTGTCTACTGGGTGGGCCCACCAGTATTCAAGGGTATATTCACTATTCAATTCGATATCCAATTTTTTTTACAAACAAATCATATATGGACATATACACAAATTTTGTATATTAAATTGAAGAAAAAAAAACATATAGCGAAACTGAATACAATTTTTTGAGCAAAATAGAAAAACTGAATACCTGCACAGTGAGGCCCAACGAGGCCCAGGCGGCCACGGTCCTACATGCAGCCACGGTCCTGTCTCACTGACGTTGACGCACTCTCCGGTCCACTCTTGGGCGGTCGGCGGACGCACAATGTGGGGTGTCGCCGCCGTCACTTCCCAGTGCTCCAGCCGACTGACGCCGCCGGAGCTCTCCGCCTCTCCTTCCCCTGCTCCCGCAGAGCAAGGTAACTTGTCACATGCCCTCCCTTGCACTGCAAATGTAGCATACTGTTGCCATGCTGTTTCCATTGCTCTGAGTGCTCGACAATATGCCCATAAGGGCTCCACGTACTGATTTTGCTGATTTTACGTCGACAAAATGTGTAACTGGCTAACTGCATATACATATGTAATTTTAGAAAGCTTCTAATGTTGGAACCATATTGTGTAACTCCATGTGTGTGTGTCTCCCAAAAGTGAAATGTACCAGCACTAGCAATAAATGAATTTTATAAATCTTTGGAGATATCATTGTTGTTGTTGTTGTTTGGAAATATCATTGACAAGAAATGAAAATGGAAATTAAAAAATGACCATACAATTTAGCAGCTAGAAGGTAATCTCCATTGGGTGACCACCGCAATAATGATATATTGCTTAACCCACGCCGTATAGGAGTTTCCAGCCCTGAAGCAAAGAAAGGTGTCAAGATTATTGTCATCCATTCTATATAAATGGGATTGACTGCCTGTATTGAGAAAAAAGATCGGTATATGTACCTTGAGACACATCCCAAATTGTGAAAGATGGACTATTACATGAAGCCGATGCCAAGTATGTGCAACATAGTCAAGGAAAAAAATGCCTTCAGCTGTTGGTATCTCCCTCAAATAATAAGTTAACAACTAACCTACTATAAACATTTTTGTATGTATGGTGCTGTAAATTTGGAAAAAAATGGAAATTTTGTAGTTAGCCACTCTGTATTTTAGTTATTTTTACAGTCTAAAAACAAGAGATATAGTGAGCAGCCAGGGCTAAAGACCTCCAAACTCTTTTCTATGGCCTACTGCCCAGCTAATGGGTCACTTTAAATTTGTTCCAATGGCATGCCTGTGTTGCGCATAATGGGTTTGGGTGTTTTGTTGTGTTGAGTGGTGCTATACATTTGGGTTCTCTTTCCTGTCAATGAAATGATACACATGTTTCTTGTGAGTTCAAGTAAAAAAAGGAGATAAAAAGCAGCAGCAACATTCACCAGTTACTATTGTGAAAACTTATCAAGGATATCTTCCATCAGGTTTCCAACTAAGTGCACTAGAGGAAGAAGATGTTCTACACTATGGGATTTGGTTATTTACAGATAGACAACTTTTGCATAGAGTGATAATATTCTAAAGCCCAACAACATGTTTTACTTACCCTTCCAAGCTTTTGCAGCTGTTTGACAAGTCAAGCATGAAAAAAGTGTTGCTTCAGCCAATTCAAATATGAAAAATTGCTTCTGTTAGAAGGAAAAGGGTGCAGCGAGCGTGTCAGGTAAATGGATGCCTACTTATTAAGTATACTCCTTTTTACCATGTACTTAGCTACGTTTAATTGCTTCCATCTCTGAACAAAAGGATGCCCTATGTTTCCACACAAGGGCAGGCTTACCTGCTAGTTTGATTTTACATGCGAACTTGGTGCTTTCTTTTGATTGTCTACTAAATTGACACTTTGTTTAATATCTTTCTTTCTTGCAGCTCCAGCAAATTGTCATTGTTCTAGAGATGAAAATTTCCTTTTAGTGCTCACTCTTTGTCATATGGTAGTCATGGCGTCAGATACTTTGAGACTGATTGCTTCTAGCTTGCTGAAACTTGATGCTAAGAAGGTAGTGGTATGTGTACCAAGTAGCTCAGAGGCTACAAAATTGGTAGATTTAATTGAGGAAATAGGAGAAATTGATTTGCGTGAAGCAAATTTTGAAAATCTCTAATTCTCACCCAACATAACCTCTACAACAATGCTCGGAAGCCAAACGTTGAATCTGTATCAGTTGTTCTCAGCAGTGTATATCTCTTTTTGGAAGCAGTATATCTATGAAAGTATAAAAGTCATTTGTGGATTATCAGGACCTATATGAATATCAATTGAAAAAATGTGAGAGTTTAGTATTTGTGGAATTCTTCAATCAGAGTGTTTCTTCAACATTAAACATGGTGAAAGCTTGCTTTGGTTCTATTAAAAAACTTCCAGAAGATACCTTCAGTGGCATTGAGGTTAGTGACATAGCACAACTATTGGAACATATCAGAGATGTAAAGACATATTTGCTGAAGAAAATTGACAACGATGCTCTAAGTTTTGTTCTTGGCATTTGTCCTGCTCCTGAGAAGATACCAGTGAGTGAAGAAGTTGTCGCAGCAGAAGATCTAAAAGAGAAAATGAATGCTTGCCTCGAAATGATGAAAGCCATAAAGTCCAAATTGAAGCTGAAGGAATTTCAAAAGAGAGATAAATCAGGAACACCTATTAAGCAAAAGTAAGATCGTCATATGCACATCCTCAAGTTTCTGTCAGATGGGTACTATTCTCTCACAGCTGAATCACAGTAATGCACATGTAGTTGACTTGGTACTCGTTGATGATGCTTCGATAGTACAGTCAAATGACATTGAAACCATACTGAGCTTTCATGCAGTAAGAAACACTGTATTATTCAGTGAGATCACAGGCCAAGAAACCATGGATTTCAAAGAGTTGCCTCCTATAAGAACAAGACATCAATTTACCATGCAGTATGAGTTCTATAAAGACAAGAAGAAATGCCTCCTATGAGAACAAGACATCAATTTGTGGAGTTCTTCAACCACAATATTTCTTCAGCATTAAACATTGTGAAATCTTGTTTTGCTTTAATTGAAAAACTTACACTGGATACCTTTAGTGGTATCGAGGTTAATGACATAACACAGTTAATGGACCATATGAGAGATACAAAAGCATATTTACTGAATAAAAATCATAATGATGTCTAAGTTTTGTTCTTGGCATTTGTTCTACTCCTAAGAAGTTACTAGTTCATTATTGTGAAAAAGTTGCTGCAGCAGAAGATCTAAAAGAAAAAAGGAACGAATGATTATGAAGTTAAACATAGGAAATTTTGGAAGGTCATGAATCATTAAATTTGTGGAGGTATATATAGACACTCATGGGCCATATGGGTCAGTAGTACATGGGCTTTCACTTAACACCCCTTTCAAACTCAAGGCGGAAGTGGAGTATCTGAAGCATTCAGTTTGAGCCCACGTTTTAAATAGCGCGCTATAGCGGCTAGAAACAACTGTCGTAACGCTATTGCACTTTTTTCGCTATTGGCGCTATTGACGCTATTGCGCCGCTATTGGCGCTATTCATGCCGCTATTGCACGCTATTGGCGCTATTCGCGCCGCTATTCACGCTTATAGCGCCGCTATTCGCGCTATAGCGGCAGCAGCAGCCTGGCGCTACTGCGCGTAGCTGCCGCTATAGCGCCGCTATAGCGGCGCTATAGCGGCGCCATAGCGCCCAATAGCGCCCAGAAATGCATGACACTATTTTTCATAGCTCGCTATTTAAAACATGGGTTTGAGCAAATGAAGTCGGTGTTGCTCTCTAGTTTGCGCCTTTGTGAAGAAGTCAACCAATTGTAACTTAGATGGTACATACTAAAGAGCAATGATATGCTGATTACAATGAGATCGAGTAAAGAAAGCATCAACGACAATATACTCGGTAAGTTCATGCTACACATGATCATTGACAATCTATATACCTTGTGTATTATCACATAGAAGAGATGTGACATCATCACAAGAAATCCCAAAATCCACCAACAACCATCGAAGACAAACAATTTTTGAAGTTGTGGCAGCGAGTGCTCGAAGTTCTGCTTTTGTACTAGAACGAGATACAATGGCTTTTTTCTTTGACTTCCATACAATAGGAGAGGACCCTAGAAGATTACATTATTCATGATGGAACGATGATCTATTGGGCCACTCACCCAAGTGGAGTTCGAGTAAGCATGAAGCTAAAGCGGACTATCACTTAGCATAAAATAAGCTGCGAGATGATGTCCCCCTCATGTATCGCAAGACATAAAGTAAATGGACAAAATGAACGGATGTAGGAGTACTGACAAACTGAATCAAAATATGGACCGCATGGGCAATATCAAGTTGAGGACCAGTTAGATAAACAGGGGTTCCCATAGTATACTAATATCTAGATGGATCCTCAAGAGGGGTACCATCAATGGGACGAAGGTTCAAATGGAGATCCATAGGTGTTGCAGTTGTCCGATGGTCAGTGAGGCTTGAACGAGTGTCACACCCCAACACAACGGCTCAGGCCAATGGGCCAACAGATCGGGAAGGACTCGGCTGGGAGGCAACCGGCCTACTGGCACATGTGCACCAACTCTGCTGCCACCGTCGCATGACTATTTTAGAAACTAGGAATTATTGTGTCTTTAGGAATTAAAGGATATTTGAGTTTGATTAGGATAAAAGATTACGTTTGTTTAGGAAAGGAGTATTCCAATCTATAAGAAAACCTCCTAGAAGTTGCTTGGATTGCAAGTCCATTTGGGACTATAAATATAGAGGGATGTAATCCTTGTGAAGTCAAGCAAGAATAAACTATTCCCTATCTCTCTCGTTTCCCTGTTTGTCGCCGCCTTTTTCTCCCTTCATGCCGCCGTACGCGCGCCACCAGCCACCGCTCTAGCCCTCTAGCCTGGCAAGGTTGTGACAACGGGCAATAAGGTCTTAAATGTACTTGGACCAAGAAAGATAGCAACCCTGTGGAGTGTTTAACCTCCATGCCTAAGAAATAACTTAGAGGATCTATGTCAAACATTTAAAATTGTGACATTAGAAATGTGGTATGCATCGTCACTCGTAATCAAATAATCAAATATATCATTGACAAAAGCAGACGACTTATTCAAAGACAAAGGATTTGGCAGGATCCTTATACTCCTATCTATCTACTCCCCGTCTCGAGAAAACATGCAATTCTCGCTTTCCAAGAAGTCAAAAGATTTCAACTTTAACTAAATTTATATAAAATATTACCAATACTTATAATACAAAAATTTTATTTGAGACATAAATATTAATATTAATACCTATAAACTTGGTCAAACTTTAGTTAAGTTGACCAGCATAATTCCCATAGTTGTATATTTTTGTGAGGAAGGGAGTACTATTTTTTTTTCCGAACCCAACATCCTTCGATGAACAAGCATAGAGATAATATATATGGGCTGTGATAACATATAGGGCCGGGCCATACGGCCCATGGGTTTAGCAGCGAATCTGTTTCTCTCTAGAATCAGAACTCTCTCACCAAACAGAGACAAGCGATTTGGCTTGTAGTCCAATGGTAGAACGGTCCAGTGGGACGCTACCCACTAGGGTTCAAATCCTGGTGCTCGAACCTTTTCTTGGGATTTTCCCAGGATTTACCGGCGTTATGCATTAAGTGGTAGCGACGTTCCCGTCGACGACGAGGCGCCTATGGTGACTTTGACAATCTTCAGATTTGCCGGTTGCCCAGTCCGCCGGAGGTGCTCATAAGGGTAGGATTTGCGTACGTGTGTGTTCATGGGGTGAGTGTGCGTGCGTATTGTCAGTGTCTGCGTTGTACTGTGTAATTCCCAAAAAAAAAAACAAACAGAGACAAAGGTTACAAGAACAAGAAACGCTTTCCAGTTTTTTTTTTTGTTTGTAAAAAAAGAGTAGCAAAAACAAAAACTATTCCACAATTAGATTAGAAATCTGTTTCCCTCTTAAAAACGTTCCCAGGAAAACCGATTTGCTACGACACCACAAAACAGATCTTTGTCGCCGAAAAGGATGTAAAAAACAACACGCTCCATTGAATAATATACTACCATTTGTATCATGCATTTCACAACCAACCACTTCTTTAACGTACGCTAATACTCCCTCAGTTCAGAAATGGTAAGCGTATTTTGACCAGGAAAAGTCTTCTAAAGAAAAGTTTGACCATTGATTTTTCTTACAATATAATATCAATTGCTAAAGATCTAATATAATCTCAAAACCACTTTGAATACAAAAATATTGATGCAAATTTTATGTACAAATTGTACATATATTTTAAGTAATTGTTGATCAAAGGTTATAAAGTTTGACTTTTCCTGGTCAAAATACGCCTATCATTTTTGAACGGAGAGAGTACTACTAGCCACCTCAAGAATAAGAATAATTACATACACTAAGGAAAAATGGCTAACCCAACAGCAACAACTATCAGATATATAGCCGGCATGCTCTCTGTAGAACCCCTCTGCCCAGTACAACATAGGGATACAAGTCGTTCGAAAATCTCATCCACCTCTACTACCTATACTGTGTCTGTGTGGTCACGCTCTTCGCTAGATTCCTTGGAACACATCAAAGAGAACAGACGGATGGTTGCGAGCAACTGAACAAAAAACAACAAAATCCCCTCCGGGCTGGTATTAGAAACAGACGGAAGGTTTTGGTCAAACATGGGAATATAAATCATCAATAACTTTTAAGTTGTTGAGTTTGTAAATATGAAAATTAGCGAATAGATTTGTTTTAAAAAAACAAAAAGTATACATATATCAAAATATTTTGTTCAAGTGGTCAACAGAAAACTGCGGGAGGGTATGTTTGAAAACTGCACTTTGAAAGGTGAAACAGGAGGTCTGAAGATTTCACGCAGATTTTAAAAAAGAACAATATAGGTAGACACACCTGAGGAAATGAAAAATAATGTAAGGAAGTGCCATAGCTAGAAATCACAGTGGGTTCAGTCAAAATGAATTATTTTGTAATGAAATAATGACCATTCATCCAAGTTTGTAGTAGTCTGCAAATCTCTATATGCTAAGAGAAAGCATTAAAAAGTCCTAACTGTTACAACTAATAGAAGTTCAATAAAAGGTTAGCCTGACTAACCCAGTAACCCCAGATCTTCGAATAGTAGTCTAGTTTATTAGTTTTTTTTTTTTTTTTTTGAAGTGTCCTAGTTTATTGGTTCACTACAGGGGCACAACTAAAATGCTTGCATATTACTAAGGCTACCCACAACGTTGGTAAAAGTCAATGCTAAAACCCTCTCTCTCTTATTTCAGCATCTACCACTGTGGTAAATGAAGCTAAGTTTTAAAAAAAAGGAGCATTGACTCATCTACTTTCATGGATGTGGAGAAAGTAAAAAATTATTTTCCAGCCAAAGTTGATGTTTTTTCTCGTGCGTAGGCACTAGGCACTAGGAAAGGAAGATGGTGGTTGTCCCACAGGCATATGCACGTCGATGCTCAACACCGAGAACATGAGATGTTTTCTCAGCATCGGTCTTGGTAGCATTATTCAGCCTGGGTAGTCTAACAGAACTAGGTGAACAATTGGGCAGAAAATGCCGCCATAAGACCGATCATAAAATATATTATAGGCTCAGACACCATCTTCTCACAAGTTATACTAGTTAGAGCAGGGTGGTGAGGGGGGCCTAACCGTGCATTTGAATCCCGGTACAGCTTCTTAAGGTACACAGACTGGGGGCAGCTCCCCTATGGTCAGAGTTTTTTTACTATCTTTTTCATAAGCCAGACAGTTTTGACAAAGAAACACCATCATAAAAACAAGCACACCTCACAGAAACGTAAATTTACTATGGAAATGCACAGATATTTTCACGGTAAATTATTTAGACATCATATTTATACATACCTTCTCAATAGCCAAGGACACAACCATCATCACTATCAGAGTCATAGTCAGGGTCATCCATAAAAGGCCAACATATACCGGAATGTCCTTCATAGTAACCACCTCTACTAGGATGTTTTAAGTCATACACATCCTGATTCTTGCATCCATAGCAGTGACCTTATGCAAAAATATAAATTAATAAACTCTCAAGATACAAAAATATAGTTCAATTAAACAAAAAAAGATTAAATATGTAACAGTAGCCCAATTGTAAATTGATGTAGGACTTTGAAATATATATCTGAACTACTGATATGAAATATTTGTTCAGTTTTTATTAGCCCAATTGTAAATTGAACTAGGATTTTTGAAATATATGTCTGATAATCTTTAAAGTTCATATTTCAAGAAAATTACCACAGTCATTTTGCTCCAGCAGGCAGCAGAGAAAAGATTTTACACCAGAAAACTGCTTTACTTCAGCAAAATAAAGTTTTGAAGTCCAAACATCAGAATTCCCATGCTTTTCCTCAATAGTGAAGTTATAGTGGTGAAAAATCTTGTCTTGAGACTCAACGCTGAAACATTGACTGTGAAGCTCACCAAACTTGTGCTCAACGCCCTACAAATACATAAGCAAACAATTACAAACACAAACTTTTAGAGTTATATCAAAAAAAAAAAGAAACGAACAATGTTGACAAACCTCAAAATGTAACTTTTCAGCAGAATTTGTGAAAGCTAAAAAGCATTCCTCACTCATCCATTTGAAACCATTCTCAATTGTTTCTTTGTAAGAAACTTTCTTCATATTCTTGCAATACTCCTTTACCTCCTTGTCTATAAGATCATATAACTCATCTGAATCAATAGAGTTCTCTTCTTGATCCACCTCAGGGAGAGAAGACACATCATCTTCATAACCTCCCACCTTCAACCTAAAGAATCAATAGAGAATCGATATGTTCCTAGCAAGGATTCTTCTCATGACAAGAAACACAAAAATGTTATGGAAGAAGTACTTACATCTTTGAAAACCATTCGTCAAATCTATTGTCCAAACCACAAGGATCCAACACGGCCCTAATCAAGATCACAAGTTAGTATTTTACTAATTTCATATTATTTAACAAACATAAAGCTTGCCTACACTTTGAAGGATGCTACAAAACATGCAACTTTGATCAGAAGCTAACTGATATCCTGAATAAAATAATTAATACTAATACCTCTAAAAGCTTACGAAACATTATCAAATTAACAAGAAGGCAATACAAGAAAACTGATGGTTATAAGATAAGAGACTGTGGACAAAAGCAAGGTGAGAATAAAGGATCCCTAGAATATTACATACCATTGTATAGATCAGATTTCACTACACAAATGATAGTGTTTAAAGGACTAGAAAATTATATGTTCTTTATGTGGCTTTATATTAGGCATAAAAGGCTGTTAACAACATGAAATACCGACATTACAACAAGAATAAATCCCATTTTAGTCCCAAGCAAATATAGATAGCTAGCCATTATCGGCGTACAAGTAAATAATTCAAAAGAGAAGGTAATTAACATACATGCACGGATATTCCTTCTTCGTTGAAACACCCCCCTCATCAAGAGGAGGTCTCTCCCCTTGACAGACTTTAGGAAGGGACCCAATACTATCCGTATTCACCTCCAGCTCTCTCTTTTCAGAACTATAAACCATACACTTCAATCCAATTAGAACAAATAATCTATAAAAGAAGTGATTATCAAATTAGAGAAAATGATAATGATTCACAGGCTGAGGATAGCATACATGGTTGAATCTTTCTCCTCCGAGGACCTTTGGATCTCAAAAGAAATACCCTCCTCCGCAAGAGGATGTGCCTCTGCCTGAGCAACATAACCAATGCATTCATCATCCTTACTTGCTTCCAAATCCAACTTCTCAAACCTAAAGCATTCATTTAAATCTGATCAGAACAAATAATTTATAAAATAAATCTGTAATAACTTATAGCATATGACAAATGGCAACAAGTATTAAGGTTCATTTGATTAAACAAATCTGCTTATAAGCTTGTATGTTAGGACTGGAACCTTTGGACAATTTTAGAATTTTACAAAGATGAGAGAGGAAGTTAAGATTATTAGCCCATAAAGCGGAAATAAGATATGAATGCTAATGGGTTGAGGGACCAACCCATCCTATGGGTTGGTCTATCTGCGGTCACCACCAGTCCACCATTGTGGGAATGTGGGGCGATATGACATTCTATATTTTTATACTAGACAAATGCTTCTGTGGAAGGAGATGGAGATAGATCAGCAGATAGCAAAATGTGACATACTAGAAGAGTACTTACAGCTGTGACATCCAATCAGGCAGTTGATCTTCTTCATGCAAGAGTCTCTGATGTTGCTTGGTGTCCATACTAGATGAACCATCTTCTTCATGCAAGAGAGTCTGTTGTTGACTGGTGTCCATTCTAGAAGAACAAGGTAGCACAAACTATGTTATTGTTTTGGTTCGTAGGATGACCAATTGACCATATTGATGCTATTGTTTTGGTGTCTTCTCACACTATACCACAACCCAATTAAACGTCTGACCAATCGAGTGAATCTAGTTATACTCTTTTGTTGCCTGTAGCAGAGCACGGACAGTTAACTAGTATACTATAGAATCTAGAGTGAATGAATTTTTCGGAACAACAGTAGAGTAATGCTTCGAACTCCTCTTGCAAAGGCAAGCGAAAGGGCCCTTGGGGATGAAAGGGGGAGGGCGCGGGCGCCAGCACATCCTCCGGAGGTATTGGCGCATCATCCGGCGGTGTTGCCACCGGTGCGGCCGCGGGCGCATCCTCAGGGGGTGTTGGTGCCGGTGCGGACGCGGGCGCATCCTCCGGAGGTGTTGGCGCCGATGCGGTCTCGTCGTCGGAGTCCATGGTGAGCGGCCGGCGGCAGAGAGAAGGAAGGAGATAATTTGGAGCTTGGAGCTGGGGAAAAGGTGTGACTGTGGATTTGGAGTTGGGCCAAGATTCAGCCCAGCGACAGGATAGTTTAGCCTGCCTCCAAACTTGGGCAAGTGTCCCTGCCGGTTTTTTTTTTTTAATCCCTCAACTCACACTTGCATCACCACACGCACACAAACTCACACACATACTAGTGGATACGCTAGATCTACACCTATAAGAAGAGATTTGCATGTGGCATTGTCTGTGACGGCTTTGGATAAGGAGGAGATCGTCGGCGTTATCGTTTGTGGTTTCTAAGAGGGAGGGGTACAAAGCATTCACAAAGCTAGTAAGTCAATCAAATCAACACTCTACTCGTTAGTTCAGAAACTGGTATATATTACTTCCTCCGTTCTAAATTTTGGTGCATACATTTTGCTATGTATCTAGGCGTATTATTTATCTAGGTAAATAGTAAAATGCATGTATTAAAAAAGACAAAGTGAACTACAATTTAGAACGGAAATAGTAGTAGTAGTAATAATAATATATATCATCATATTATATCTTTATATTATTATTTTTTTGGTACTATTTACTAATTTTAGACTAAGCATACATTTATTTTGACAGAAAAGCCAAACGATTTTAACTATATTTGTTTCGCAAACTCAAATTCTAATGTGTGACGGGTTGCGCTCTCACAGAGCTTGGGATGTGGGGGATGTGGGCTAGCAGGGTTACTAGAGACAATGAATGGCGGGGCTAAGTACCGGCAACGGCTACGATCTTCCATAACTCTGGCGGACTTTATAAGATAAAATGAGCGGCTAGTTCAGGACCTTGCCAGAGCTCGCCGACAACAAAGGTGGCGACGAGGGTAGAGAGAAAAAAAACAGCATTGGGAAGATCTAAGGCGGGTGTGGCTGTGTGGCGGAGAATTCGAAGGCGGACGCGAGGTAGACCATGGAAGCGTGAGTCATGCTTTAACACTGTCCTTGCGTTCGCGGGCGGCGGCAGGTGAGCTTGAAGAGGTTACGCGATGTGCTATGAATAGCGCAACCAGTAAGTATATTATAGGGGAAAAAAAAAGTACCTCTCGGCGGCGGCGAGTTGCGTGCCGGTCCTCGTGGAATCGATCAGAAGACTTGATAGTCATACATTGAGGAACAAACGAATATATATAGGGCCGGTCGGTGTGGCAGCCTGCCAGGGAATCCGTTTCTCCTTAGAATCAGGAGAACTCCTGCCAAACGGAAGCGGCAAACGTTTTCTAGTTTTTTTTGTTGCAAAAAAGGGACGTATAAGACATAGTAGTAGAATCAGTTTTCCTCTTAGGGCTCGTTCGGTTATGGATGATTTAAGATAGGAATTATTCCTCCGGTGACCATATTTGCTATAAATCCGGTTAGAATGATTCTAGGGCACCAATCCATCTTAATTAATCGAATGCAGCCTTAGAGGCAGGGATGGAGGCGGGCTGGGAGAGAGAGGCTCCGGTGGCCCTTGGGTTTTCTCCTTTTGTGTTCGTTGTTGGAGTTCATCGCTATTTACCAGTCTTGGGTGTTTTCTTCTTTCGCTGTGTGTGACCCGAAGTGAAATAGTTCTCGTGTTTGGCCCTTTGGGTCGGCTATGGCGATAGTCTAACAGCGGCAAATGGTATGCACGATAAAAAAAAAAAAAGGATTGAACGTAACATAAATTAGGTTGTTCCCCGCGCGTTCTTTTTTTTTTTTTTTTGAAAATTCTGGAGGGGCCTTGGCCCCTACAGTTCTTTATTAAAAAAGACAGTCATAAAAACATACAAACAAGAAAACAGCAGAGCAAGTTCTAGGGAGTTTAAGAAACAAAGAAGGAAACATAAAAAATAAAGCTTAATCTCCTAATTGAGTAATGGCTTGGCTCCATTGAAGAATCCGCGCGTTCATGAAATTAGGTGGTTCTCCGCGCGTGCCTCATGAAATCTCCTGCCACCAAGCCGTCTAGGAGGTGGCAACCTCCAAGAGTAACGAGCCCGTAAGTTTGCAGCACGATCACCTAGTGGCACACGATGCAATCTCTCAAAACAATTGCACTAGAATCGGTCACTCACACTATCGAATGACCTCAATCAAGCATATGTGAGTTAGAGGGATCCCAAGCACCACAACACAAGCCACCAAGGCCCTTGTGTGCTAGGCACCCGGCCATGCCCGGCCACACCACGCCTGGCCACACCACGTATTTACAACCCCAGGGGCTCAACTAGCCGTTATAGCTTGGCCAAACCAGATTCGTGACCGTCAGACACTCAGCTCAGTGTCTGACACCCACCGTCGGACGCTGCGCATTAGCGTCCCACGCTCAACTGCCATGTGTCACTAGCCGTTTGAATTCACCCATTGCCACCAACGGCTATCTCAAACGCGCTCAGAAACAAACTCGTCAGACGCCGAACCTGGCGCCCGACGTTCACCGTCGGACGCAGCCCACGGCGTCCTCCGCCTCGCTCATATTGTAGGTCTCCACTGAATAGCGTCCGACGCGCGTCGGATGCCAGGCCTGAAAACCGTCGGACGCTGAACCTCAGCGTTCGTCGCGTTCAAAACTAGCCCGCATCATCTCAGTCGAAACACAACGCGTCGGACGCTCTGCTTTCAAGTATAGGGCCAGGAGATTCTTGACTTTTTTGAGTGTAGGGCTAGGAGAGTCGGCTCAACCAGCCGTCCTAGGCAGTCAAGCTGATTGTGATGGTCTACACAATCGGCCAAGCCGATTCTTAGAATCGGTCAAGCCGACCTTCCCAAAGATGGTTAGAAAAACTGGCGCAAACTTCTTTTAAATCTGTCTATTTCTAGTTTTGTACAATGGTAGTACCGATTTGGTAGATTGGAGGACTCCTATATTATCTTTTTTGCAGGATCCTAGCATCAAAGTTGACAAGAATATTCGGCGGCTCGCTTTCAAGTATACTTTGCATAATGATGAGCTCTATCGAAGGACCGCCAAAGACTTATTGTTGAAATGCTTAGGGGCTGATCAAGCAAGAGTGGCGATAGGAGAAGTCTATGAAGGCATCTGTGGTACGCATCAATCGGCTCCAAAGATGAAGTGGCTATTGAGACGGGCTGGTTTTTATTGGCCTACTATGATGACCGATTGTTTCCGCTACTACAAAGAATGTGAAGAGTGTCAATCATTTGGTAATATTCATCTGGTGCCTGCTGCTATGCTTCATCCTATCATCAAACCATGCCTTTTGTGGTTGGGGCTAGACTTCATTGGTCAGATTCACCCTCCATCTTCAAAGGGGCATAAGTTTGTCTTGGTTGCTACCGACTACTTCACTAAATGGTCGGAAGTGGTTACTTTGAAGAATATGACACATAAGGAGGTAGTTGAGTTCATCACCGAGCATATCATCCATAGATTTGGCATTCCTTAGACATTAACTATAGATTAAGGAACTTAGTTTAGGTTAAGGAGATAAAGGATTTTGCCGAATCATATAATATCAAGATGCTCAATTCATCTCCATATTATGCTCAAGCTAATGGTCAGGCCGAGTCAAGTAACAAGACTTTGATTAAGTTTATTAAGAAGAAGATAGACGACAATCCAAGAAGGTGGCATGAGGTCTTGTCAAAGGCATTGTGGGCTCGTCGCATATGGAGGCATGGTGCTACTAAAGTTACTCCTTATGAGATGGTTTATGGTCAAGAAGCTGTGTTGCCTATCGAAGTAAATTTGGATGCATACATGTTTGCTAAGCAAAACGACTTATCTCTTGTTGTGTATCATGATTTAATGATGGATAACATCGACGAGGTGACCGATAAAAGATTGAGAGCTCTAAAGGAGATAGAAAATGACAAAGCCCATGTTGCAAGAGCCTACAACAAGAAAGTCAAGAGCAAATCGTTCCAAATCAGTGACATAGTGTGGCAAACTATATTACCGATAAGGACGAAGAGCAATCAGTTTGACAATGGTCACCTAATTGGAAAGGTCCTTACAAAGTGATCAAGGTAATCTTTGGGAACTCATATGTGGTTGAGTCAACTAGTGGAGAACGTCAAACAAAGGCGATTAACGGGAGACACCTTAAAAAATATTTCCCAAGTGTTTGGCAAGAAGCTTAGTGCTCTCCAAATAATGGACGATGCATGCATCACACTTAGATAAAAATGGCTGATATTTAATATCACCCTTAGTTACTGGATGGCCGATATGATGGGCATTCGTTGTTGTTTGGTTTTCTTGTCTTTGTTTTCAGGTTCGTGCACCCTTGCCTGAAAACAGGGGGGCATATGTTGACACCCAAAAATGTCCGGATATGTTTTTTGACGGTTTGGTCATGTCAAAGTAGCCATAAACATGTCAAAGTAGCCATAAAAATGTGCGGATATGTTTTTGACGGTTTGGACATGTCAGGAGACTCGAAACCCGACGAAAGACACGCGGGACGCTGGAGTCCAGCTAGATTATGTCCGGTGTGAGACCGGCAGACGCTCCAACGCCCGGTCGAGAGGCGAAGCGTGCGCCGGACGCTGGCCCATCTACATCCAGCGGTCCCCTCGCGAGCGTCCGGCGGCCCTCACGTTTGTAGGCCCTTTTGGACTGCGCCTGGCGCTCCTGTGGCGAGCGTCTGACGGTGACCCAGCTCGCGGTCCTTTTTGCACTGCATCCAACGTGGCGCTGGACGCATCCGACGCTCCCGTGGCGAGCGTCCGGCTCGTGTGCGCGGGCACATGTCCGAACCGATCTCGTTTACAATCGGGTTTTGGAAAGGTTTGGTGATTGGAAACATTTCGTGATGGTTTCCTAAGGGGATAAGACCATCCCCTTTTATATAACGAGAGATTCATGGCCGATTTGATCACATCTACATCCAATCGATCAAGATCAACCTATCAACTCCTTTATCCTAATTCTCTCTTCTCCAACCTTCTACCTTGCTGCCCGGCTTTCTCGACGAATTTCGTTGGCATCCTAGGTGGCCTTGCCGACCCTAGGAGACTCCTCACGTGCGTCCTCCCGACGGATCTTTCTGAAGGGCGTTCTGAGGTAGTTCCAGTCGAAACCGAGCTCCACATCGGCCTTGACGATCTCTAGATCGTTTTGGCCAATCACGCTGCGGTTCTCGCTGCTTGCAGGTTGTGTGCAATCTCTTCAGGCGTCCATGACCCATACAAGTGTGTTTGGTGTGAACCATAATTCGTGTCAACAAATTTATTTTTTCTCCGAAGTATTCATTCAGTATGGCGAGGACAAACAAAGACAAACCGTGTCTGCCAATTAAGATCTTGTTGAGTCTACTCCCCGTTCGAGAAAACATGCAATTCTAACATCCTGACGAGTCAAACTTTATAAACTTTGACTAAAATTATTTCACAAAATAGTAAGAATTATGAAACAAGTTAAGTACCATTAGATTCATTATGAAATATATTTTCATAAAAATTTAATTCAAGACATAATTTCTAATAATTTTTGCTATAAACTTGATCAAAGTAGAAAAATATTTGGCTGACACGTTTTTCATAATTGCATGTTTTTTTTAGAAACAGAGGGAGTACTAATCAGCAGGATGTTTAATTCTATATTAACTAGGGTCTCACAAGCAGCGCAACCACGCCCTGAGCCATCTGACACAGCTATAATTATATATGTACGCGACTTAAAAGCAGACATTAGTATACTTCCGCACAATTGCGCGTGATAACCGCGTCAAAAAATAAAAAAGATTGTGCGTGATACTATTTTATCTAGATACTAATTCTTTTTGACGGAATCTCTTGGAGTCTGGGTTGTATTTTACTGAAGTACCCATTTTTCGAGCAAACGGCATCTTGACTTGTATGGTCAACGCTTGGGTACAAAAGCATGCAAACGGCGCATTCGATCCATAAATCGGATTCGGAGCCCTGAGCCATCTAGCTTGCTCGAGCTTGTCGCAATAGCAGGAAGAGCGGAGGAGAAGATCAGCTAGGTAGCAATCCAGCTCCATACGCATATATAGCCACAGATGGCAACTTATCTCATCTTAATCCTTGTTTTTCTTTTATTTTTGCAACAGCTAGCCCGCCATGAACACATGGGCATGGGACCTGCAGAATCATCCGTCAACATGTCTAACGCCTTTTTTGCAGCAGCAGCAGTCTTTTAGGACGCTGAAGGCAGTAGAGATCCCAGATGAAACCAAGTTGAAGATAACAGCAGACGCGGTTGATGATGACTTCTCCAAGAAAGGAGACATGATCCATAGGTATCCTATATTTCTTTTTGGCCTTATGAAAGGTGACCGCCACTTTGTTGCGTCCACCGTGGCCATTGGCCCTTACAACAGGCACAAGGTGTACATGAAGAAGGCGGAGGAGGTGAAGAGCGCGGCGGCATACCACTTCTGCATGGACTCGCCGCGCCAGTCGGTGAGCAAGGTCTACGACGACAAGTTCCTCGAGGTTGCAGGCGACGTCCGAAGGTACTACTACGACGACGACACGCCGACGATGGGCCAGGTGGAACGTACGGGCAAAGCCGAATTCGCGGCGATGATGTTCCGCGACGCTTGTTTCTTGCTGCAGTTCATCATGTGGAGGACCAACACCGGCAAGGTGCCCCCCTCGTTGGTCAGCTGGTTCAAGTCCAAAGAAGCTAGCATCCTCAAGGACATCTTTATGATGGACAACCAGATCCCATGGAAGGTGCTTGAGTTCCTCAGCGCCGTCAGGGAGGTACCCGTGGTTGAGCTTGTCGCTCAATTACTGGGAGTAGGTGATGGAAGATGCAGCATACCCGAACCACCGCCAGCACATCTCCTTGGCCTCCTCTGGTACAACCAATTAGCCGCCGCGGCAGATTCAAGCAGCAGCAAGCTTAAGGCCGTCGTCGACATCCCAGCTGAGCGGAGGAGGGAGTACACGGCGTTGCGGCCACGATCCAGCAGCGCCATCGAGCTCGCAGAAATCGGCATCAAGCTGGTCCCCAGCCCGACGCCACAGCTCAAGGACACGCACATCAACAGAGGGCTCCTCTTCGGCGAGCTCTCCCTACCGCCCTTGGTCATGGACGACCTCCGTGCTGCCTTGCTCGCCAATATGGTGGCACTGGAGCTTTGCTCAGGCGCCATGGCTAGTGATGGGTACACCGTCAGCTCGTACGTGCTCCTCCTCGCTATGCTCATGAACCGGCCGGAAGACGTGTACGAGCTGCGCGTGAAGCGCATCGTGCACGGCAATCTCGGCGACCAGCGCACGCTCGACTTCTTCAAGATCCTTGCCGAGATCATCTACAATCCCATCCAGCACACCAAGCTCTTGGTTCAACTTGACGCCTACAAGAGTGACAGGTGGATTAGGATCGCTGTGCACAAGTTCGTCTACAACAACTTCAAAACCATCGTCACGCTCTTCTCCATCATCGGCGTTCTCGTGGGTATCTTCAAAGCACTTCTCTCTATGAAACAGCACCAACCGTAAGCAACGATGGCTGCTGCTAGTTAGTTTTGAAGATGTAATCCCATTTGAAAGAAATTGTACTCCCTCTTCTTTTTATAAAGGCATATTAGGATTCAGAAAAGTCAATTTCTATAAATTTTGACCACCAATTAATCAAATTCTATGCAAGCTTAGTTTGTAAAGACTATACCAATGTATCCATACTTCGTAAATATTAGGAGGATTCCCCGCGGGTATAGAGGAGGAACATAAAGATATAGGTTAATTAGAATGTTAACCACTAAGGATTAGAAGTGAATGCCTCACATGTTGTCACGGGATTTGTATCAAAGGTGTAGCAATATATGTTTTGTTGCACATGTACATACAAAGTGATCCTATACATTCCACATTTTGTGGATGCTTGGTAGAAGAGCATATATAATCAATATACCCTAAAGTTTGAACAAATATACGTGCTACCATCTAAACTAATAAGTGCGTAGGCTCCTTCAAAGCTGTCTCATTTTCCCAGGATTTACCGGCGTTATGCTTTAAGTGGTAAGCGACGTTCCCGTCGACGACGAGGCGCCTATGGTGACTTCGAGAATCTCCAGATCTGCCGATTGTCCGGTCCTTCGGAGGTGCTCATAGGGGTAGGGTTTGCGTGTGTGTGTTCATAGGGGTGAGTGTGCGTGCGTATTGTGAGCGTCTGCGTTGTACTGTGTCATTCTCAAAAAAAATTGTCTCATGACTTCCATAACAACTTGGCTAAACGTCACTTCACCTGACGAAACAAAAAATAATGTAAGGAACTGCCATAACTAGAAGTCACGGTGGGTCCAGTCAAAATGAATTATTTTGTAATGCAATAATGACTATTCCTCCAAGTTTGTAGTAGTCTGCACATCTATATATGCTAAAAGAAAGCATTAAAAAGTCCTAACTGTTACAACTAATAGAAGTTCAATAAAAGGTTGTTAGCCTAACCAACCTAGTAACCCCAGATCTTCGAATAGAAGTCTAGCTTATTGGTTCACTACAGGGGCACATCATCGTACAACTAAAACGCTTGCATATTATTACCCACAACGTTGGTAAAAGTCAGTGCTAAAACCCCTGTTCCTCTAGGCGCTAGGCGGATTCTAGGCGGTGACCCGCAGCCTAGAACCTAGTCGGGATTAAACGAGCCTAAGCGTTCCTAGGCGTTTTTCTAAGCGGTGGCTAATACATGCTTTTATACTTAACAAAAGAGCTAATATATGCTTTTTTATAGTTAATAAAAGAAAAAAAAGAGATAAGTGCTTAATGTTAGGGAGAAAGAGGAGAAGAAGGTCCATTCAACAGCCCAAGTAACCCCCACCGATACCTTATCCCCTCCCAACATCCTTTCCGCCTCTGTTTTTTCTCTCTCTCTCCCGAACTCCTCTGCTCCCAATCTTTGCCCGCGCCGCCGCCTCCTTCCCCACCGGATCCGATGCCTCTTCCCCCGTCGACTGCCGCTGCACCTCCTCCCGCATCGTCGCACGACCTCCGCACCGTCCCTGCCATGGCGGATCTGGCCGCCTTTCGCCAGCAACAGCTGGGCAGCTGCCTCGCCCGCCTCCGCCGGTGACCCAGCCCGCCTAAGGTTCTGCCTACCGCCATAGGCGAGGCGGGGACCCTCCGACTAGCGCTTAAGCGCGCCTAGGCGCCGCCTAGCGGAACATGGGCTAAAACCCTCTCTCTTATTTCAGCATCAAGTAGTACCACTGTGGTAAGCTAAGTTTTAAAGAAGGCAACATTGACTCATCTACTTTCATGGATGGTGGTTCTGACTTCTGAGTTCTGACGTTGGTCCCACAGGCACATGCATGTCGATGCTCAACACCAACATGAGATGTTTTCTCAGCATCGGTCTTGGTAGTATTATTCACCCTGGGTAGTCTAACAGAACTAGGTGAACACTTGGCAGAAAATGCCACCATATATAAGACCGATCATAAAAGATATTAGGCTCAGACACCATCTTCTCACAAGTTATACTACCCTAACCGTGCATTTGAATCCCAGTTACACAGCTTCTTAAGGTACACAGATTGGGGGCAGCTCCCCCTATGGTCAGATTTTTTTTTGTTTGAACTTTAAATACAGCAGGGGAGACCCACACTGCTATGGTCAGTTTTTTACTATCATTTTCATAAGCCAGACAGTTTTGACAAAGAAACACCATCATAAAAACAAGCACACCTCACAGAAACGTAAATTTATACTACGGAAATGCGCATATATTTTCACCGTAAATTATTTAGACATCATATTTATATGTACCTTCTCAATAGCCAAGGACACAACCATCATCACTATCAGAGTCATAGTCAGGGTCATTCATAAAAGGCCAACATATACCGGAATGTCCTTCATAGTAACCGCCTCCACTAGGATGTTTTAAGTCATACACATCCTGATTCTTGCATCCATAGCAGTGACCTAATACAACAATATAAAATAATAAACTTTCAAGATACAAAAAGGTAGTACAATTATGCAAAAAAGATTAAATATGTAACAGTTCTGAAATGTATTTGTAAGAGTGGAAAATCTAACTACAACTACAGATATAAAATATTTGTTCAGTTTTCACTAGCCCAGATGTAAATAGATCTAAGACTTTTTTAAATATATATCTGATAATATTTAAAGTTTATATTCGAAGAAAATTACCACAGTCATTTTGCTCTAGAAGGCAGCAGAGAAAGGATTTGACACCAGACAACTGCTTTACTTCAGCAAAAAATAAAGTCTTGAAGTCCAAACATCAGAGTTTTCATGCTTTTCCTCAATAGTAAAGTTATAGTGATGAAAAATCTTGTCATGAGACTCGATACTGAAACATTGACCGTGAAGTTCACCAAACCTGTGCTCGATGCCCTACAAATACATAAACCAACAATTACAAAGATAACACTGATTGAGTTACATCAAAATAAAAAGAACCGAAGAGTGTTGACAAACCTCAAAATGTAACTTTTCAGCGGAATTTGTGAAAGCTAAGAAGCATTCCTCACTCATCCATTTGAGACCATTTTCAAATTGTTTTCTTGTAAGAAACTTTCTTCATACTCTTGCAATACTCCTTTACCTCCTTGTCTATAAGATCATAGACCTCATCTGAACCAATAGAGTTCTCTTCTTGATCCACCTCGGGGAGAGAAGAAATATTATCTTCATAACCTCCCAACTTCAACCTAAAAATTACATTTCGATTTGTTAGAAAGAAAATCTTAGAAAGATAAAGTGCCTAGTAACTTAGGGTTTATGGCAAGAACAATAATCATAAGGTTAATTCATTTAGAACAATCTCCAAAGCTTTTATGTAAGAGTAGAAACCTCTGAAGAGTGAAGTAAGCCATTGGTCTCCAACAAATTGTTACGAGATGTAAAATGAAGTTAAGCATAACAAGGATAAAGACAAAACAAGGTGTACGTGGATATTGAGTCGACTAAGTTAGGGGATGGAGACTGAAGAGCCCGACCCGCTCCTCGCCTTCCTCGTCGCCACACCTCCGCCGCCGGCCAGATCCACCACCACCACAGCCAAAAAAGTCTCTCCAACCACAGATCCAGCTACAACACACCCGGATCCACTGGGTGCGGCGCTTCCTCACGCGGAGACGGAAGAGGAGGGTCTGTCGCGGGCACAGGGGGAGCCCCTGGAGTCGCCAGATGCACACCCGAGCTCCGAGATCTCGCCGCGTCCGTCGCCGACGTCCCAGGCTGTGCAGGAGCCGCAGAGTGGGCAGAAGGAGGCCTCAATTGCAGCATCATGTGAGGCCAGAGCATCAATGGCGCCGGCCAGAGGGAGGGCACAAACGGGGGCTCAGATGGCAGCACCGGCCTACGAAGCAAGCCATCAAACTTCAAGCCAGCTAGAAGAAGTAGCACATCTCATTCCGGTAAGCCCAACACTGATTGCAGCTGAGATTCAGGAAATGGGACGGGAGCTCTTCCCCCAACTGGCCAGGGATTTGAAAAATTTCAAAAGCCAACAGACGGGCATTGAAGGGGGTGAACAGTCCAGTACCCAGGAAACAGGGATTTTAATTGGAGCCAACGGTGGAAGCACAGTGGATCTTAGAGGAGAACCAAAATCCAATCCCATGGAGGTAACCACCAGCGATTCAGACGAGCATTCAAGATCCACCACAGCCCAAAAAGGAAAACAGATTCAAAACAACGAAGCTGGCAGTTCTGAACCGAGGAAACTTGCTTCAGTGATCATCAAGGAGGCTACAAGCTTTATGAGCAACAACCACATTGAAGGAGATTGGGAGCCAGCTCGCAAGCCAGTCAAGAACAGAGCAAGCACAGTAACTGACACAGGAGAGAAAGACAGAAAAGCTTTCACAACAACGGCAAGCAAGGCAAGATCTCCAGGATTCGAGGTCTTCAAGAGCAAGATGGAGGGTAAATGCTACAACTGTTTCTCCACCGACCACATAGCACGCGTCTGCACTTCACTACCCAGATGCTGGAGGTGTTTCCACTACGGCCACAGAGCAAGCAAATGCATTCACTTGACCTCCAGACAGGCCTATAAATCCCCCTCCTACAGCAACACTCCAGCCAACAACGAGCAAAACACTCAACACAGTACCAACAGGCAGCCACCACTGAGAGACGGTCGCTCCTACGCGGAGGTGACCAAGGGAGTTGAGGGGATGGCGGCAAGGTACCCTGGAGATCCCAGGGCAAGGCCAGCGACGGCCTACTGCGCCATGACGGCCACCGGAGCAATCAAGCATCGCCGAGACATGCTGGTGGACAGAGCTGCGGTCTGCTGGCTGGACGGCAACAGCCACGACGTGGAGACCTACCACCTCAGCGATGCCTTCCTCAGCAAGATGGACATGGCCCATGGGAAGTTCCAGATAGTGAAACACTATCCGGAACAGTTCCTGGTCATCTTCTCCGACAACCAAGCCAGGCAACGCGTCCTCGACCGTGGAGGCCTCATCAGCAGGGGGCGCACCTTCCATTTTGCCCCCTGGTCAGAGCGCCTGCATGCAACCAACACCACCTGGGAGTACAGGGTCAAGGTCAGGATCGAGGGGATCCCTGTCCACTGCTGGGGGGAGGAGCTGGCGGCAAGGGCACTGGGAAGAAGCTGTGCCATCCACTACGTCGAGGAGAAGACTCGTCGCCGTGAGCGCACCAGGACCTACGATGTTTGGGCCCGGTGCTACAACCCCGCGACATTCCAAAGGAGGTGGTCTTCACCCTCACCGAACGACAGGGGAGCGCCGCCGACCAACATACCGCGCCAATGGTGCCCAATCACGAGACCCACCGGTCGACATCAAGCGGGCCCACTACTTCACCCTCCGCAACCACTTGGAGATTGTGGAGGATCTCTCTTTTCTGCAGGGACGCCCAAGGGTCGGAGGAGCCAGGAACAGGCAGCCGAAACGCGAGCTGGTGTGGGCGTATGGAGAGGCGGACTCGGTGGGGGCGCACACTTTGCCGATCGCCCTCTGGATGGGGGCCGCGGCTATGGCTTCCACAGGCGCGACGACCACGACCACGACGACTTCGACCACACACGCCGCAACCAGGGAACACGCCGTTACCGCAGCGTGTCAAGCTGGGTCGAGAACCCACGCCGCAGAGCGGGGTGGAGGGGCGCATCAAGACGCGACAAGGTGGCACGGTGGGGAGAGAGCTGCGGAGGCCAACACCAAGCACCAGGTGTGGAAGGTCAAGGGCAAAGGGGGCAACAAGAAGACGGTCACCTGGGCTGATCCACTCGTCACCGAGCTCAAGCCCAAGCGTGTTCAACATCATCAGGACGACAGTCTTCAGTTCATTAAGGGTAACTCCCCATCACCACAATTCCACACAAAAGCACACTTTGTAGATGAGATTCTGGCTCAGGAAAATCTGTTTTGCACATCAGCTGGGACAACAATCAAACCCAACACCGAGGAGCTGATCACGGTGGAGAAGATTCAGAAGGTGCTGATGGAGACCCTCAAGCAGATGGAGATGAACTTGGTGTCAGGCAACATGGTATGCACTAAAACACCACCTTTCTCTTGTGCTCCTCAATGTTTAGATGATATGGCAATAGTAGAGATGGGGCCAAGAACACCTAGGAGTTTGTTGGTGGAGCTAGAAACGCATCAAGTTAACCAGGTTGATGTAGACAAAACTACACGGGTGCAGAGTCTAGAGGAGTCTAGCCGTAACCTGTTAAACAAAGGCATTCACCAGGATATACAGCCGGCTATAGTTTCTCAGTCCTTACCTACAGCTGATGCTCAGCCTGTTGACCCACTAGACAACACAGTCCCGGACGAGGATCCTTTGGAGGGGGATTCTTTTAAAAAAGCTGATGCACAAGTAGAGGAGCTAGCACCACCCCAAGTAGACAATGACAACATCATTATAGCGGAGACCCATAACCTTAATCATGGAGAGGCAGAGGTAGCCCTAGCTGCAATGTCAGATCCAGAACCTAGCTCAGTCTCGGAACTGTTAGGGGGTGAGGCTTCTCAGCCTGCCATGCTGCAGACACAAGCGGAGGAGTCCAGTTGCACTTGCACCACACGACCAGTTCTGGCAACTGATCCAGCCATACAAGGCGGCTGTAACCCAGAAATACATGTAGAGCAGGGTAACCCCCAACCAAACATTGTGGAAAGCATCCAAACTGCAATCCCAACCCCTCTAGAGAACAGGCCTGCTCATAACGATGATATAACCAGCGAGGACATCCCACAAGTTCAACTTACTCTAAGTACAGTAGAGGTGCAGCATGAGACTCAGGCTCTCATAGGCCATGACGCTAATCAACACGATCACGTCAACGATGAGGTTCAAGATTTCCTCAATTCACTCACAACTGTCCCACCAGAACCTATCATCCCAGAGGGGTTTAGTACCCCTAGGACCGAGTCGAACCACACAAGATCGGGAGTCACACAACCCGAGGAGGAAAAGCACTAGGCCGGGCAAAAAAGCCCAATTAAATGGAGGGAAAGACTCCATGCAGATAGCTCGGGAATTGCTGGTGCGAAAGTTGGGTGATCTTGCTGGGGAAGAAACAGGAGGAGAGGAAGAGCCTGTGGAAGTTGGGTGATTTTTATGCTCAGCACTTCGCAAGACCGATAGAGAAGAAGAAGATGGATGCCATTCAGGTGATCCTCGAGGAGGGTCTCAAGATGAAGAAGGTGGACCCCAAGAGCAAGAAGGCTGCAGGAGGTGCCGTGGAGGCCTGATCGGCTCCATGGATCAGTAGCACCATTACCTAGATGTTGATCCAAGCTAGGCTGCGGGACTTGTCCCTTGTAATGCGATCGTGGGCTGGTAGGGCGTGCAAATCCACGAGGTGGAGTGTTGATCAAATTTGTTTATTATGCATTTGGCCGTGGAGCCTTCACTTCAAGAATGTGTAATCGGGCAAATTTGGGAACGTTGGGTCACACAACTCCCGACCCATTGTGGCATGAGTGTGTGAACCCCCTCCTTTTTAATTCAGTTCATGTGGTTTCATGTTACTTGTGCTTGCTCGTCGTATTTATGAGGGTCACAAGTTTGGTGGACGATAGCTCATTTGTTTACATTAATGACGACTAAAAGCGCAATCTAACTGTTGGAATGTGAGGGGTTGAATGATGGTGCAAAAGGGCGATCGTCCGAAATCAAATTGTCGCATCGGGGGCAACGATAGTGTGCCTTCAAGAAACGAAAATTTCTAAGCTGGACCGACGAGTCTCCTAAAAGCGAAACAAGAGGTCCCGATCTTATGCATCACACAGCAAATCTTCCATCGATAGGAACGTCGGGGGCATTCTCATTGCGGTGTCATCACGGTTTTTCGGCTAGAAAACCGGCGGTCAACAAATAACACAAGAACCAGAGACATTATCATGAGAGCGACAAGCGCAAATGGTCGATGACGGCGGTCTATGGACCACAAACAGATCAAGAGAAGCTTGCTTTCATGCAAGAAGCGGAGAACATCAAGCAAACGGTTCTTCCACGGTGGTTCTTTGTTAGGAGATTTCAACCTAATATACTGAGCTCGGGACAAGAACAATTCGAGAGTAAACCTTTCCTTACTCAATGCCTTCAAAAATACAATAGATAATCTAGGGCTCTCACCCATGGAACTACAAGGGAGGAAATACACATGGAACAACCAACAACAAAACCCAACAATGACTAAGATCGACCATTTTTTCGTCTCCACTGAATGGATGATTCTTTTCCCCAGAACTCACCTACAGGCCTTGGCATCCCACGGGGTCGATCTTTGCTCGCTCTTCATGCGGGGAGACCGGCGATGGAGCATTTCAAAGGATTCAGATTTGAAGCCCACTGGCCACATTGGCCAAACTTCATGGAGTCGGTCCGGGAAGCATGGGCCAGACCGGTCAACACGCTAAAGACGTAATTCTAAGAATCCATGTTAAATTACTTAGAACCGCAAAGGCACTAAAGCTCGGCGTAGGAAAAACTTCAATGATTGGAAGGTGAGGTGGGCAAAGTGCTGAATATCACCATGGCGAATCTGGAAAGAGCGCAAGAAGAAAGAACACTCACTCCAGAGGAACAGGCATTCATGCGGTACCTAAAATCAAAAGCAGTTGGGTTGGCTACAGTTCAAAAGGCTAAGGCCAGGCAACATTCAAGATTGACGTGGATAAGATTGGGCGACTCTAACACAAAATTCTTTCATCTCCATGCAAATGGAAGGAGGAAAAAAGTATACATCCCTGCCTTGGCTGGACCTCATGGGACCATGGTGGAACAAAAGGAAAAAAGTGATCTTATCTTTGATCATTTCACACAAGCGCTCGGCACTCCTTCCCAAAGATCAAAGGCCATTAACTTGGACACAATTAGGATACACACCGCGAAAACTGGAGGAACTAGACGCACCTTTCACAAATGAGAGGAAATTCGGTCGGTGGTCAATGAAATACCGGCGATCAAGGCGCCGGGACTGACGGCTACATAGGTCTCTTCTACAAAAAATGTTGGCCCATCATCAAAGACGACCTAACCGGTGCGGTTCGGGCCTTCTACCAACACCGGACAACAAAGCTGAGTCCGATCAACGAAGCCCATATCATTTTGCTACCGAAATCTAACACGGCGGCAAGCATAGCGGAATACTGAGGCCCATTAGTCTAATCAACGGTGTTGCCAAGATAATCACCAAGTTACTAGCCAACAGATCGTCCAAGCGACTCGGTGACTTAGTGTCAAGTGCACGAGAATGCTTTCAAAAAAAAAGATGCATACATGATAATTTCATCTATGTGCAAAGGGTGATCCAGTTACTACACAAAAAGAAAAGACCGGCTTTCTTTGTCAAACTCGATATTTCCAAGGCCTTTGACACGGTAAACTGGCCATACCTTCTAGAAGTCCTGCAGGCCCTGGGGTTCGGAGCAAAATGGAGAGACTGGATCTCGGTGTTACTGGGCTCAGGATCCTCCAAGGTCATGGTGAATGGGCACCTAACTGACACAATCAAGCACGCAAGGGGACTCAGACAGGGGGACCCGCTGTCCCCAATGCTATTTTTACTAGCGATCGATCCACTGCAGCGTCTAGTTGAGCTAGCAGCAGAGAGAGGAATCCTCAAGCCGGTGCTACCATCGACGGCGAGACTGCGATGCTCTCTCAGACGCGAGATGACGCAGCCATCTTTGCAAGCACCAACATCACAAGAGCTGGAAACCTTACTAAAGATTACGAAGTTCTTTGGAGAATGCTCCGGTCTACAAATAAACATGACCAAGACCGAGATCTTCCCGATCAGAATGACAACAGACACGGTAGTACAAATCTTAGCCAATTTCCCGGGCAAGATAGGATCATTCCCTGGAAAATACCTTGGCCTGCCGTTACATACACGCAAGTTGAGAAGAGTGGACATACAGCCCCTAATTGATAAGATTGCGAAGAAACTACCACCTTGGAAAGGCAGATTGTTAGCATCCTCAGGAAGGGAAATACTTGTGAAGACGGTGCTTACGGCTCAACCAATCTATCACTTGACCGTCTTCCCAGAACAAAAATGGCTAATCAAAGAGGTAGACAAAATGAGGAGAAGTTTTTTGTGGAGGGGAGAGTTACCGGAAAATGTGAACGGAGGGCACTCTCTTATAAACTGGCCAACCACGTGTCGACCAAAGTTAAAAGGTGGGTGGGGATCCTAGACCTAGAGAGGTTCGCAAGGGCCCTAAGACTACGATGGCTATGGTTCAAATGGAACCAAAAAGGATCCTTTTACTGGATCAATTTGGACTTACCGATGCGATGATAGAGACGAGACCTTTCGAGCTTCAACGGTGGTTACAGTGGGTGATGGCAAGACGGCTAAGTTCTGGACATCTTCATGGTTAGATGGAGTATGCCCAAAATCAGTAGCACCAACTTTATACCAAAAGTCAAGAAGGAAGAAACTCACAGTACACCAAGCATTGCAACAAAATAGGTGGATCCACAACATTCTACCAATCCAATCCGAGGAGGAGATCCAGGAGTATGTAAAGCTATGGGAAATGGTTGATGACACAAACCTACAACAGGGAGTGGAGGATACGATCCGATGGAGATGGACAAACAACGGACAATATACAACTAAGAGTGCTTACCTAGTACAATTCGAAGGAAGTTTCAGTAAAACAAAAATATCACCGATATGGAAAGCGCGAGCTCAAGCAAAGTGTAGGTTTTTTGCTTGGACACTGATGCACAAGAAAATTCTAACGGCAAACAACCTAGCAAAACGAAATTGGCCCCATGAACCGCATTGTAAGCTATGCGGGAACGACCCAGAAACGCCCACGCATTTATGCAAAGATTGTCCCTTCTCACAGCAGGTTTGGTCCAAGATCAAAAATTGGTTCAACTTACAAGTGCTGGACACTGTTAATACATCGGGATCAATATATGCCTACTGGAAAAGATGCAGAAGAAAGATTCAGGTCACAGAACGCAAAAAAGTTGACGGCATACTGATCTACTTTTGGTGGAGTGTCTGGAAAGAAAGAAATCGACGAATATTCCAACAAAAAGCCTAAACGCTGAACAGGTGGCTTTCATGTGCAAAGAGGAGATCACACAATTCCAGATGGCCTCTTTCGATCACCATCATGGTTAGGGGCGATACAACTTTATCTTCAGAGAATAAAGAGTGGATAAACTGCACCATCTTTTAAACAAAGAGGGGCACGAGCCCATCGAGTTCAAACACCACTTCACACCAGCCCAGTTTTTAACACTGCCCAACCATTCAGCGAACCATACTACTTAATTAGACACAACCACTTCTCGGGCACAGCGTGGCAGCTGCCGATCAACTAACCTTTCTTACAACTACACAGTTCATGCTCAGGGACAAGGTAGCCAAATGGTCTAACACTACCACAGGCGATGGTCAGGCCAAAATTCCCTAATGCAACTGACCAGGCAGTACAAAATACCAAAAGAAGCTGGTTACCACCTACGTACCTGCATCCTAGTTGGATCTACTTGATGGCAATGTAGATGATAACAGCAGTAAGCAGAGCAATCACACCAAACATCCAGCTGGTGGTGTTATAGTGCTGAAGCCACACGTTATGGATAACATCCTTCTTGCGCCGGACCTTGGCAACCAGGTTATTGTTCGCTTCCATGGCGACTTCCTGGACCTGCAGCGCCTCAATTAGGGAGGAGTTTGCAGTTCCTTCACATCGCCTGGTGGTCCTCAGCTGCTGGCTCAGTTCCTCGAAGCTCTCCTGAACACGCTTCGGCCATGGGGCGTCCAACCACGGCACCGTATGGCACTGCTCCTCTTCTTCCTATACGGGGGCAAAATCAACAACAGAGCAATAAGAAATCCCAAATACAATCAGCGAGACCAAGCACGGACGAATGAAATCGATTGATCCTTGGGCCCGGGTATACCTCGACAGGACAACCAAGAAACCGACGGCCACAGCCCTTCCCAGAGATGCAACGGATGGACGGTCACTCATGCCGGTCTACGAGGGGAACGGAAACGACGGAGCAATCCAGGGAGAGAAGATGATGAAGAGTACGAGGGGAATGGTTCCGAGTCGGCATCGATTTATTGACTAGAAACCACGCGCGGCGTTGCCGCGCGGCCAAAACGCCAGGTGGCAATGCTTTATATATATAGTTATATTACCTGTCGCATTGCCGCGCCACCTTGAACCTATGAATCGTCGAACCTCGGGCGTGGACAGATTGTCAACCGTGGTGCAAAGAGACACCACAGTCCAGCTTGATGTTCTCAAATATTTGTAGCTCAAGGGATGTCAGAGGTACTGCTATTATAGTAAGAAATAAACATAGAAAATTTATAGCTGAAGGGATGTTAAAAGTACTGCTATTATAGTAAGAAACAATTTAACTGTTGTTGAGGATAAGAGGAAAAGGAGTTTAAGTTTACATCCACGCGGTGCCCTTTGAGGCGGCACACTAACACAAATCACCGGCTGCAACGGTGGAGCTTAGAGTAGTGTAACTAGTAAGGAAACTATTTGAGGCGACTAAACGCGGCGGTGGGGTGGCCGAAGCGGTGGTCACCGGCTCGGGGACGCGGCGAGCACCTCGTCGAGCACCGCACCGGGAAGAGGGACGCGCACAACCCACGCTTGTAGTCCGGGACGTGTCCCCCGAAGTGTCAAAGCAGCCGCTCGGTGCGTCGTCGAGGTGTGGAGGAGCCGGCATTGTGCGGGCGCCCCTCCCACTTGTTGAGGCGGGACGCGTTTGCGGCGCCGCTCGGGCCTCGTCCCGATAGACCGATTTTAAACGGGCGCTCCGCCTAGGGCCAAACTGAAGTCCGTGGGGAGGCAGCGAGGAGGCAGCGGCTGCTCGAGGGGCAGCCGAGAAGGAGTCAACAAACGCCGGTGATGGCCTCAACCGAGACCGGCTCATCCGCAGACAAAGGTGCCGCAGCGGGGTGCGTGACCGGGCCGGGTGGAGGAGCAGTTCGGTTACGGACCCAAGGCGGCCGGGTTGGGGTGCCCGGTAGCGGCGAGGGGGGGCACCGCGAAACTACGAGGTCGCCCCAGTCCGGGTACTGGTCGGCGTATGGTACGGTCCCAAGGACCGGCGTCGGGGAAAGCCATAGCGGTGTCTTGAACGCGAGCTCATTGGGTGCCATCTTTCTGCTGCGTGGAACCATTCAGGGGTACCGGGCGGCAGCTGGTGGAATGCTGGCGGTACGTCGGCAAAGGTCGGCCCACCAGCCGAACCAACTTTGTGCGTGGGGCAGCGGTCCTCCCCGGCTCCAGTCCCGGCTCAGTTCATGGCAGCGAGCGTGGCGAGGCTTGGCCGCTGAAGGAAGGGTATGTGCGAACCTCGGGCCGCCATGACGGGCCGGACGAGGATCCTGTCCGACGAAGAAAGGAGCGAGCGGCCGACGAATCCCCAGAGCCCCCCTAGGCATTCGGGCGATCCGGGGAAAGGCCGTGGGCGCGGTTGCACACGGTCCACCGGGGGGCCGCAGCGGCGGGTGACGGTGACACAGCCCCCGCATCCCTCGCTAACGGGTGCAAAGAGGAGGCTGGGTCGGAGAGGAGCACCGGGCGGCGATGTGATCCCCGGCTAGACAGTTGAAGCACATGCCGACGAGTTTAAGACGGTGCTTAACTGTTGTAGTTTATTCTAAATGGAAAACTAAAAAATATCACAAGTTTTTTTTATAGATGCTCGTAAGTTCGATCAGCAAAATGATATTTCTTCGTACAAGATATATGGAGTTAACAAGTGATGACAAGAGTTCAAGATTTTTTTATTATTATTTTTATAGTAAGATGGACAGGAGTTCAAGTGGAAATTTTTGAACCTCTATAATAAGCTCACAAGCAATCCTTACAAGTAAAAGAAAAATGTTGAAAGAAGTGATATCCATCAATGTTAAGGCTTTATAACCTCAGCCTGCCAGGACATTTAGTTTGTTCGTTCTCATCAGGGATGGAAAGAAAAAAGGTGGCATCTAGTTTGTAAATGTGATAATGAGCAACAATGCAGTGATTGGTTCCCAAACCATGAATCACAAATAGTTGAAGCAACAAGAGAGATCAATCGAGAATTGGTAGAAAACAAAAGTAGATACTGCCTTCTTGTTCCTTTCTAGCACTTCTAATTCACCTCTGTATCTAATTTCCAAGAAGGTGACATTTAGTTTGTAATAAATGTGATAATGAGCAACAATGCAACAATTAGCTCCAGACCCATGAATCACAAATTCCTTACAATATGCAGATATACATTCATGAAAAAAAAATCAAGTCATGTCATATTGCTACTATCAGTTGGAATTGAGAAAAAAAAAGATCATTGCCCATCGTTAATAAATCTAATAAGAATGATATCATTTATGCCTTAAGGTAATAAAAAATTTACATCAGAACAACGTATATATAGTTAATTAGCTACGAATGCATACAAATGGACAGAATCTCCATATACCTCAAAGCTAGAGATCTGCATCACAAACCTTTCCATCAGTTTGTAGAGTGGGAGGCCATCAGGGCATTCTTCCGGCTGAACCCACTCAAAGTCCTGCCTCCTGCCATGCTGCAATGCATCAATATGGTTCTCATTCCTCACCAGGAAATACAGCCCCTTTGTCAGTCTTGAACTCTTGATACACTGATATGATACCCTGCACGCACTATGCTGCCCTTGCCGCTCACCTGATCCAATCTCCCTGACGGGAGACACTGTATCAGCATCGATCTGATAGAACGTGTTCCTTTCCATCACATACACATCCATTTCTGCAGCTGTTCCTACCCCTTGTTTAGATGGCTAAAAATTGTAACTGAATGTCACATCGTACACTGTAGCACGTTTCGTTTGTTAGTGGTAAATATCATCCTACCATGGAGTAATTAGGCTCAAAAGAATAATCGCAATGTACATCTAAACTGTGTAATTAGTTATTTTTTTACCTACATTTAATACTCCAAACATATGTCTTTTTGGTGTATTTAATGTGATGTGATGGAGAGAAAGTGGAAAAAAGGTTAGAAATTTTGGCCATCTAAACAAGGCCCTAGCATCCTTAAAATTGTCAATGCCAAGCCAATCGATGTAGTTTAGATTATTATCTTCACACAAGTGAGGCTTTCCTGAGGAGCATTGTGTTTATTGAGAATGGACGACGAAGAAAGCGCCGCCCACGCTCTCTTCGGGCTGCAGTGCTGCCGGGCGGGCGATGTGGAAGGCGCGAGATGGCGCGGGCCTTCCCGAGGGCGTGGGCTGGCTTGTGAGGTGGCCTCGGCATGGACGGAGGTGGCCCGTGGCATGCATGGGCGGCGGCGTGGGAGCTGCCCGGTGCGGCGGCCCGGCGCCGAGGTTGTGGGCAAGGCAGCTCCGCAAACTCGAACGGGCGGGTGGCGGAGAGGGAGGCTGAGTGGGCCAGGCGGGGGACGCCTCTGCCTGCGGCGGGCGGCTGGTGGTTGCTATCCGCCTAGCAGTCCGGAGACCAACCCATTGGAGAACACCGACCGTGGGTAGGGGTAGCCTGGAGGTGAGCGCGCTGGGGCGGGAGGGAATGGATGCCAGCAAGGATGGGCGTCTCCGAGTCAGCGGGCAGCGACGGAGATCTGGAAATCGATTATTGCGTTCGATCAAAATCGGACGAACGAATAAGAAGAGCGACGTGGCCCAATAAAGAGCCGAGCTTGGCTCTGGTTTAGAAAGTAAAGAGATGAGTAGTCTACTGGGAGTGTCCAGAATGTCCTAGACTTGGGCTGCCTCGCCGGGCCGGCCCACAAGCTGTCTATGAGTTCTCAGTTCGGGCCCCAATTGGCCACCAAACAGCCAAGCCGGTGTCGGGGTAGTAGTTTTGTACATACAGCTGTTGTTGTTCGTGTTGGTAGTACACTAGAGTGTGTTAGAGTAGTGACTAGATAGTACAGTTGAATAGAGGCGAGTAGAGTGGAATGCTGTACTTTGTTTTTTCGTTTTTTCCTCTTCTAATAAAAGTCCGGCAAAATCTTTTGCCGCCTTAAAAAAAAAAAAACAAGGTGTCTGGTTTGACTAAGTGTGGTTAAGTTTAGGACTTAGTAGTATGGATTGGACAACACATTTGGATTGGGCAGCACATTCAGCATCCAAATTCCATAAACCAAACACCCAATATACGTTCTTACTTCTTAGCAAGGATTCTCATGACAAGAAACATAAAAATGAATTATGAAAGAAGTACTTACATGTCTGAAAACCATTCGTCATATATCTCATAATAATCAGGATCCCCATCGAGCCTAATCAAGATCACAAGTGCCACAAGAAGTTAGTATTTTACTAGTTTCATATTATTTAACAAATATAAAGCTTGTCTACACTCTGAAGGATGCTACGAAACATGCAACTTTGGTCAGAAGCTAACTGATATCCTGAACTAAAATACCTCTAAATGCAACAAAACATGATTAAATTAACAAGAAGTCAATACAACAAAACTGGTGGTTGTAAGATAAGAGACAGTGGGGACAAAAACAAGGTGAGAATAAAGGCCCTCCCTAGAATATTCAATAGAATTATATAGATCACATTTCACTACAATAATGATAGTATTTATAGGGAACTAGAAAATAATATGTTCATATGAGGATTTATTAGGCATAAAAGGCTGCAGTTAACAACATGATTTTTTTCTCTTGAAAACGCAGGAGAGCTGTGCTTTATTATATTAAGAAGAAAGAAAGGGGCTAGAGCCCTACACCACACACAATCCCCACACAACTCAGAAATTACATTCACCACTAGAAATAGAAAAGGAAGCGACCAAAAAGACGCACTATAAATAACATGATGATGGTTGTAAGATAAGAACAGTAGGGGCAAAAGTAAGGTGAAAATAAAGGCTCCCTAGATTATTACATAGAATTACATAGATCACATTTTACTACACTAGTGATAGTATTTATAAGGAACCAGAGAATAATATGTCTGTATGTAGCTTTATTAGGCATAAAAGACTCCAGTTAACAACAAAATGTGCCCATTTTAGTTACAAACCAATAGATATCAATATCATACGAAATAAATAATTCAAAGGAGAAGGTAGCATACATGGAAAATTTCTTTTTGGATGGAACACCCCCCTCAACAAGAGGAAGTCTCTCTCCTTGAGAGACCTTACCAAGGGACCCAATACCATCCCTATTCGCCTCCAGCTCTCTCTTCTCAGACCTAAACCATACACTTCAATCCAATTAGAACAAATAATCTCTAAAAGAAGTGATTATCTTCTTAGAGCAAATCATAATGATTCGCAGGCAGAGGATAGCATACATGGTCGAATCTTTCTCCTTCGAGGACCTCTGAATCTCAAAAGAAATAGCCTCCTCCGCAAGTGGATGTGCCTCTAGTTGAGCAACATCACCAATGGATTCATCATCCTTACTTGCTTCCAAATCCAATTTCCCAAACCTAAAGCATCCATTTCAAACTGATCAGAACAAATAATTTATAAAATAAATCATAATAACTTAGAGCATATGACAAATGCCAACAAGTACTAAGGTTCATTAGGTTAAACAGATGTATGTTAGGAACTTAGGGTTGGAACCTTTGGAGAATTGCAGAATTTTCCAAAGATGGGAGAGGAAGTTAGGATTATTAGTTGGATAGAAGGCTGCAAACTTGGAAATGTGGCCATCTATCTTCGGGGGGTAAAGCCATTATGATAGACTCAAGCCTATCAAGTATTCCCATGTACACAATGGGTTTTTACTGTTTATATGAAGGGATTCATCAAAGGTATGACACTACTAGAAGTAGATTCTTCTGGGAAGGTGTGGGCAACAAGAAGAAATTCCATATGATCAAATGGGACACCCTTGACAAACCAAAAGATTTTGGAAGTCTTGGTTTTATGACACTAGAGCTATGAACACTGCATTACTTTGCAAGTGGATTTATAGACTAGAAAGTGGGGAAGATAGTATGTGTATGAACATACTCAGGAAAAATTATTTGAAAGACAAGGGTTTCTGCCAAACTAAATGTAGGGGGGCATCACAATTTTGGCAGGGTCTCATGGCTGTGAAACCTTGGTATGAGAGAGGCAAAGCACACTGTGTGAAGAGTGGGGGACAAACAAGATTCTGGTTGGATGTGTGGACAGGGGAATGCCCACTAAAGATTGCTTTCCCAAGAATCTATAAAATCTGTCATGATCAGGAGATATCAGTGAAAGCTGCCCATGATCTCAACTGGGCTCTGAGCTTTAGAAGGGGGTTTGGCCAGGGAGAACTGCAGGAATGGAATGAACTGTCAGCTATCTTAGCAGGGGTTACTCTGGAGGAGGGAAGAGATACTGTAACATGGAAGTTGCAACAATCTGGCAAGTTTACTGCTAGAAGCATGTACAGGTTGATTACCAACCCTGGGGTGACTGACACCAGAATGTTAGAGATTTGGGGTTCAAAGATACCACTAAAAATTCAAATCTTCCTTTGGATGGCATGGCATGATAGGATCCAAACAGTGCAGCAACTGAGAAAAAGAAATTGGGATGAGGCTGAGAAGTGCAAATTTTGCGACAGAAAGGAGACAGCTGACCATCTGCTGTTTCAATGCCCCATTGCAAGTCTCATCTGGAGCTGGGTGAGAGACAGTTTGGGCTGAAATAATAATCCCACCTCAACCATTTCCTTCGATGATAAGCTAGACTTTACTCCTAAGAATGATATAGGTTTGATGTGGTGGCTTATGGGGGCGATAGGCTGGACTCTTTGGAAGACCAGGAATGATCTAGTGTTTTCTAACATTGTGTTAAAAACTCCTAAACAGGTGACTTATAAGTCTGTTGAGACAATGGCTAACACTCGACAAGAAGGATTCTGCCAGGAAGGAAGCATGGGTGGAGCTGCTGAAGGAAGGCCTGAAGACATGGCGACAGGGCCACAGCTGAGAGGGGGAGCCTGAGCTGGGGACTTTTCAAGGAGTGGGATGATGGAGATGGAAGTTTCAGCAAAATGTCGCTTTCTAGCTTAAGTTGTTTTGCGTTTTAGCTGTTTCCCTGGGGTGTTTTCAGGCTGCTAGGCCAGGTCTTTACTGTTCTTTATCTGGAACTGGTGTGTTTCTTTTGTAAGCTGGCAACCCCAGCGTAAACATCAACTGTGTCGTGTTACAGCTTTCAATATAAAGCTGGGCCATGGGCCTTTTGTCTAAAAAAAAGTTAGGATTATTAGCCCATGAAGCAGAAATAAGGCATGAATGATAATGGGGCGCGATATAACATTCTTTATTATTTTTATACTAGACATATGCTTCCGTGGACAGAGATGGAGATAAATCAGCGGATAGTAAAATGTGACAATACTCTGGAGTCTGTACTTACAGCTGTGACATCCAATCAGGCAGTTGGTCGTCTTCTTCTTCATGCAAGAGTCTCTGATGATGCTTGGTGTCCATACTAGGAGAACCATCTTCTTCATGCAAGAGCGTTTGTTGTTGATTGGTGTCCATACTAGAAGAACATTAGAACAAGGTAGCACAAACTGTGAAATTTCTGCAGTAACCGCCCTCCTTCTGTAAGGTTTGCTTCTTCTTACAACTCTGCCCGGCCTCCTTCTGTAAGTCACTCGCAAGGCCCCAACCAACTCTATCTTCTCTGCTACGCCTCCGCTGTCTCCCTCGTTCTCGTCGCGACCCAGCACCTTTCTGCGGCGGCGATTTTGCGTCCCGTGCCGGTTCCTCGTGGAATCTATCAGAAGACTTGACCGGCATACATCGAGGGACAAACGAATTTATATGGTGTGGCAGGGATCCGTTCCTCAATCAGGAAGACACTCCTCAAAACGGAAGTTGAATCAGAAACGTTTTCTATATCTTCTTTTTTCTTTGCAAAAAAAAGAAAGAAAGAAAACTATTCCCAGTTAGAATCAGTTCCCTTGTAAGAGGGAGTACTCCAAGAATTCTTAAATATACTAGAAATAGATAGTTTGATGAAAGAAAAAAAAAACTCTGGCCCATCGCCGACGTTCGAGGAGGCCCCATCGGTGCAGGTTGACAGGCTCCCCTCGAGCCGCCTCGTGATCGAGGACTTGTTGTGCGGCCACTGGCATCGCCCCTTATCAAGTCCGGACCGCGTCTCCGTCCGCCGCGACGCCAGCGCCTCCACGCATACACTGCGTCGCAGTGATAGTATCAAGTCGCGACCAAGGGCTGCTAGTGCGACCTTGCAGGCTCAGATGCTCCTGCTTCGGAAATTGGGCGATGAAGTGCCGGAAGCGGAGGCTCCAGCTGTCGTAGAGGAGAGGGTTAGGGCCGCCTTCAAGGGTGGTATGCCGCCGGCTAAGCGGCGCCGTTTCGAGATGCTTCTTGAGGGACGGTTTGACCTCTCCGCTATGGACCTCAATCTTGAGGGGATCGCCCGATGCGGAGACCTAGTCCAGCTTAGGTTGTTTGGTTTGTCGCAAATTGGTTAAGATGTAGTCCCAAATGATCCATCAAGTAGTGGGTAGGTTTTGCATCGGTAATGGTTTGGTTACCGTTGCTTCTTGTTGTTTGAACTTTCTCCTACTTAATGAAAAACGCGTAACGGCGTGGTCTCGAAAAAAAATCAAATATAACCATATTCTATTTCGAACTTCTCGCTAGTTAAAAAACAAGAATTACTCTCTAGAACGCGACAAGAAAAATTGTTGCAGTGTGGGAAGATATAGAAA
>JADLZK010002581.1:0-51367 GCA_015847255.1 Hyparrhenia diplandra
CCTCGCCAAAGCCAAGTATCCCCGGAGAAGGTGACAAAGTCAAGCGAGTAGTGGACACCCTCCCCGGTCATCCAAAGGTATCGTGTCCCCATTCTCCGTAAAAGTAGGTAGCACGGAATCGTCAAGTATCTCGGCATTCGATCATCTTTGGAACTCCATCAATGTGCCTCGGCTCATGCTTCTCACAATCACGATGGCTGTCAATCTCTGGCTCACCCTTAGCCTTTAGAAGATCCTAGTCGATATAATGCATCTGTCGATATCGAGCTTCCTCTTCTTGGTGACCACGGAACATAGAAATCAGAATGAAATACATTCCAAAATCAGAGTCAACTCAAGATCCTTAGGAGAGGTGTAGGCGTTTACCCTTCTAGCATCGGTGGTCAACTTACTCCTGTGGAGTAGTCAACCCTCCTATGAGCCTCGGCGTCATCGGAGCTCTCCTCACCTATATCTCCTCCTCGTAATCTCTCATGTAAGAGTCATTGAAGGTCCAAATGTCAAGAGGAGTGCTAGGACAATCCAATCTACGGAATCTTTCCGCCATATCTCAACTCATGTCTAATTTGTCTTTCCCTCTCTCTTGCCGCTCCACCGTGGGTCTCCAGAGATGATGTGAGCTTCGCCTCTGCCTGCGAGGAAAAAGGCTTACCGCAAAGCCTTCCTCTTAACTCCCTAAAGCTACCTTGGCGTGCTCCATCTATGCATGCAAAGGATCCAAATTAGTCACTAAAATGCTAGTGTGAGAGATAGATATGCATAGGTGTTAAGCATTGCATAAGATAGGTGTTTGAATCGGTTGATGGGGTGGGCTTTCAATTAGCCTCAGTAGCACCGCCTGTAGCTCGCCGAAGCAAGAAGCCTTCAGGTTGCCTAGCAACTTTTAGAGCATCACCTTGTGCAAGTTAAAACACATGTATATCTATCTACCACTCCAACGGGGGTCTGAAACTTGACTCAAATGAAAATAGTGATAAAAGTTGCCATGGATTTAGATTTAGAATAATTTTCTTTGATAATGGGATTGACCGATTTGTTCCACTCAATGGTTCAAAAAGACACTAAAGGTGACCAGCAAAATGATTTGCTTTTAACCAAAAGCGTCTTGCGTGGTTACCCCATGCATACCATGGGTGGGATTCACCTCTAATCTTCCAAAATCAACAATTTTCCTATGATCTAGAACCTTTGTTCTATCACTAGTTGTAGAAATCCAAGACCAATTTCATCACTAGGCATAGATCGGGCGGTTAGGTTTTCTCACCGTGGAATGAGGAGATGAGAAGAGAGGTGCGCCCCCGGGCAGCTAGCGCCGGCGTCGTCGAGAACGCAACCGCATCGAAGGCGAATCCACTTGCCGGGCGTGGCGGTGCCGGGGGCTTGGCGGAGGGCGGCGGTGGCGTCGCCCTCGATCGCCGCAGAGCGAAGGAAGGGACGGTGGAGAGAGTGAATGAGAGAGGGAGAGAAAAGATCTTTGTGGACCCGTAAAGTAGGCCCCCCACGGCCGACTATACGAGGCTAATTTTTCGGCGAAAATCACTTAGGGCCGACACTTGCGCTCGGCGAAGCAAGACGCCGCTCCCCTAAGCCCGGAGGAGTTAAATTTGTTTCTAAGTTTCTCTCCTCATATGCTAGATAGACATATGTGACTCAAATTTATGGCCGGATCGAGATCATCAATCAAAAACAATGACCATGTCCTTTGAGTCTAGCTTTTAAAATCGATTTGAAGGACAATATGTAAACTTTTCAAAGCTTTTCCCTACTCATACTAGTTCTCACAAATAGAGGCATGCGCATTTCAAGATAGGTTAAGAGAATCAAGTATATTTAGTTTTCACTACGCAAAGCGCAAAACCTTATCTCGTCGAGAGGCTTAGTGAAGATATCGGCTAGTTGCTTTTCGGTGCTCACATGGCTTAATTGCGATATCTCCTTTAGTTCGTGGTCTCTCAAGAAGTGATGATGGATGTCTATGTGTTTTGTTCTAGAGTGTGCTCTTGGGTTGTTTGCGAAGTTTGATGGCACTCTCGTTGTCACAAAGAAGAGGTATCTTTGTGAAATGACATTCAAATCTTTTAAGGTTTGCTTCATCCAAAGTAGTTGAGCACAATATCTTGGCCAAGTAACATACTCGACCTCGGCGGTGGATAGGGCTACACAATTTTCCTTCTTAGAGCCCCAAGACACCAAGGACCGTCGAAGGAATTGACACGCCCCCGAGGTGCTTTTCTATCTACTTTGCCTTAGGCATAATCGAGGAATCCGAATAGCCAAGTAGATTGAACTTGAAACCCTTAGGATACCACAAGCCAAGGTTTGGGGTGTGCACTAAATATCTCAAGATTCTTTTTAACCGCCACATTGTGACATTCCTTTGGATTAGCTTGAAATCTAGCACACATGCACACACCGAAAGCATAATATCGGGCCTAGATGCACAAAGATAAAGAAGAGAGGCGATCATGGAACGATATATCTTTATGTCTATGGCAGCCCCTTCTTCATCAAGATCAAGATGTCCATTGCTTGGCATTGGAGTTTTGATTGGCTTAGCCTTAGCCATATCAAACTTCTTCAACATATCTTAGGTGTACTTGGTTTGGCTAACGAAAGTCCCTTCCTTCATTTGTTTGACTTGAAAGCCAAGGAAGAACTTGAGCTCACCCATCATGGACATCTCAAATCTCTTTGTCATAGTCCTACTAAATTGCTCAACATACACATGGTTAGTGCTACCAAATATTATGTCATCGACATATATTTGACATACAAATATATCACTATTAACCTTATGTGTAAAAAGAGTAGGATCGGCCTTCCCTATGACAAAACCTTGTTTAAGCAAGAACTCCTTAAGGCATTCATACCATGCTCTTGGTGCTTGCTTAAGCCCATAGAGCGCCTTTCGAAGTTTATAAACATGGTTAGGATACTTGGGGTCTTCAAAACCCGGTGGTTGTTCAACATAGACCTCCTCTTGCAAAGGGCCATTGAGGAATGCACTCTTGACATCCATTTGGTATAGCTTGAAGTCATGATGGGCAGCGAAGGCTAGAAGGATGCGGATTGCTTCTAGTCTTGCCACCGGTGCATATGTTTCATCAAAGTCCAAGCCCTCTACTTGAGTGAATCCTTGAGCCACCAATCTTGCTTTTGTTTCTTGTAACGACCATCTTCATCTTGCTTGTTGCGAAAGACCCATTTGGTGCCGATGATGTTTGTCTTTGGTCTTTCTACCAAGTCCCAAACTTGGTTTCTTTCGAACTTGTTGAGTTCTTCTTGCATGGCTAGCAACCAATCGGCATCCTTGAGAGCATCTTCTACCTTGGTAGGTTCCAAAGAAGAAACAAAGGAGTAATGTTCACAAAATGCAGCTAAATGTGATTGAGTAGTTACTCCCTTTCGAAGACTCCCAAGGATGTTTTCAACGGGGTGATCCCGTTGAATGGTTTGTCATAGCCGTGGGTGATCAACACCATCATCCTCAACTTCTTCTTTATAGTCATCCTCAGCTTCAAGTATAGGAGCAAGATCAAGTGCTCTAGCGGTGATGTAGGAGTTGGGTAGGTGCTGCGAGGTGGAGGAGCGCACCGCCAGCTCCTAGGTGTGGCACCGCCGCTACGCTGGAATTTTAGCAGGCGTGTGCTGCCCCCGTCATCGAGTACGTCAGCGAAAATTGGTGCAGCAGCATCCTGGTGATCCTCCTGATCAGTGGCTTCATCTTCTTGTGGTCTAATGTCACCAATAGCCAATTGCTTGATAGCTTCACAAGGTGGATCCTCCTTTCCTACAATACTTTGATCAACTTGCTCTACTTGAGAGCCATTAGATTCATCAAATGTCACATCTATAGTGACTTCAACCCTACCGGAGGTTTTGTTGAAGACACGATAGGCATGCTCATTTGAACCATAACCAAGAAGAAAACCCTCATCAACTTTAGGAGCAAACTTAGAGGTTCGGGGCTTTTTGTTAAGAAATGAAACACTTGCACCCAAACAGCCTAAAGTAAGATACCTTCGGTTTGTTACCGGTTAGTAGCTCATATGAGGTGTTCTTGAGTTTCTTGTGAAGGTAGAGACGGTTGATTGCATGACAAGCGGTGTTGATGGCTTCACACCAAAAGATGTCCGAAGTCTTGTATTCATCTAGCATTGTTCTTGCCATGTCAATGAGTGTCCTATTCTTCCTCTCTACTACTCCATTTTGTTGAGGGGTGTATGGAACCTAAAACTCATGTTTGATGCCCTCTTCATCAAGGAATTCTTCAACTTGGGTGTTCTTGAATTCGCTTCCATTGTCGCCTCTCACTTTCTTGATTGGAAGACCAAATTCTCTTTGAGCCCTTCTAATGAAGGTTTTCACCTTCTCTTGTACCTGGCACTTATCAAAGGCAAAGAATACCCAAGTGAAGCGGGAATAATCATCAACAATAACAAGTCCATACTTATTACCCCCGATGCTAAGGTAGGCAACCGGTCCAAAGAGATCCATATGAATCAACTCCAAAGGTTGAGTAGTAGTCATGATGCTCTTTGGTGGGTGAGGTACACCTACTTGCTTTCCGGCTTGGCAAGCGCTACAAATCTGTCTTTGTCAAAATCAATATTTGTTAGTCCAATGATGGTTGTCCTTTTTTTGTAGTTTGGCCAAGTTCCTCATCCCAACATGAGCTAGTCGGCGATGCCAAAGCCAACCCATGCTAGATTTTGCCATTAGACAAGTCTCAAGCTTGGTCTCACTTTTATTGAAATCAACTAAGTAAAGCTTATTCTTGAGTTTGCCATGAAGACAATAGAGGAATCCTCCCTATTAAGGACTTCCACACAAACATCCGTAGAGAGACAATTGTAGCCTTTCCCACAAAGTTGTGAGGCCCGACAACAAATTGTATCCTAGGGATTCAACATGTAAGACATCGGATATAGAATGATCGGTTGTGATAGCAATTTTACCAAGCCCAATCACACCTCCTTTGGAGTCATCTCCAAACCGAATGGTGTGATTTGTATCGGTATTAGGAGAGTATGATGAAAACATACTCTTTTCTCCCGGTCATATGATTTGTACATCCACTATCAAGCACCCAACTTGATCCGCGGGAGGAGTATGCCCTGCAAAAGCATTAGTTCACAAGTTTAGGCCCGGCAAGCTCCTTGGGACCTTTCATGTTAGTCACAAGAATTTTGGGAACCCAAATAGAAGTATGCAAATAGATATTTCTCGCCCTGCCAACATATTTGGCATAAACCTCCCCCTTGCTGTTGTTCTTCAAAGACAAAACAAGAACTCAAACTTTGTCTTGTTGATTGAGCCTTGGGATGGTATGCAAACCTATTTGGGTTGGCCCAAATTGTTCTCTCGGCGCTTCTCGCACAACCGGTTTTGCTTGAACAACCTTCTTGATGGGTTGTTTTCGGACGAGAGGTCGATGAGTTGCCTTCCCTTTCTTGGGGTAGCGCACCGCCGTCGTAAAATGCACGCCGCTGGCTTTTGCTCGCTTCGGAGTAGGGCGGTGCGGCGGTCCGGTGTGCATATCTGTACTCATCTTCCCTTTGCTCTAACCGAACACATTCATAGCCATTTACCATTTTTCTTCCATTTGTCTTGGCTCCTCTAGTGTGACCTAACCCATCCTTGATTCTAGGATTTCTTCCATCAATGTATTGTGGCCTCTTTGGTTGAGTCTCTTTGCCACTCTTGCTTTCTTGACACTTTGTTTCTCTTTTCCAACCAAAGTGTTGAGTCTAGCAATCTCTTTCTTCATGGTCTCCATGTTAGCAAGGTTTGTGGCATGACTCTTCAAGTCTAAATTGAAACATTTACCACATCCATCGCTTGTGGAGGGAGTAGAGTTGTCCTTTGTGGATGAGAGATGTGAGTTGCTCTCCTAAAAGAAGACTATATTTTCCCTCAAGTTCTTTGTGCTTTTCTTGTAAGTCATAATACTTTCCATTGAGGGTAATAGTAGCTTTCTTTGTGAGAGCATGGTCCTCTTTTTTCTTTGACAAGTTTCTTTTGTAAAGAGGCCACCTCACTTCTCTCAAACACAAGAGCGTCTTTGTTGTCAACATAGAGCTTCTCAAGTCTAGTGAGTTCACTTTCTCTCTAGTTTCCAACTCGGCTTGGACACTCTCTAAATCCTCCATCATCTTAGTGATAAACATTTTGGTCTTTGGATCTATGTTCTTTGTCAATGTATCATACTCTTCATCACTAGACCCATCGTCACTTGAGCTATCACTAAGTTCACTAGATTCATCACTAAGTGTTGAGAGGCTTTAGTTTTGGAAAGTACCTTCTCACGCTTTTGCCATGAGACAAATGTGAGGGGAGCCATCTTCATCATCATCGGACATGTTGGAGAAGAGCTTCGGTGTGGAGGTTGACTCTTGCATAGCAAATGTTGCCATCTTCACATCCTCCTCACTTGACTCTTTAGTTGAGTCCCACTCATGCCCAATGTGTGCTTCTCCCATGTTCTTTCCTTTCTCTTGTAATCTTTCCTCTTGTCATTGTTGGAGTTGTCCTTCTTGTATTTGTTGTTCTTGTTCTCATGTGGACAATCCGCAACAAAGTGCTCGGTGCTTCCACAATTGTAGCAAGTTATCTTCTTCTTGTTGGGAAACTTCCTTTGCACCATCTTGTACCCATTTCTTTTCATGGCCTTGTGGTACTTCTTGATGGATAATGCCATGTCATTGATGTCCGCGCCTCTTTCATCTTCATCATCACTTGAGGAAGAGGTGGAATCAATGTGTTCTTGCATTTTCTTCATCTCTTTGGCTTGACTTGAGGTTGATTGCTTGCTGCCCTTGTTCTTGTTGGTGTTGCTTGGCTTGCTTGACTTGCTTGCTTTGAGAGAAACATCCTTGATCTTGATTCCGTCCAACTTGGCTTGCAACTCACCAAGTCTTTTCCTCTCATTTGCCTCTTCTCTTTGCAAGTCAAAGGTGAGCAATCTTCTAAGCACATCATTAGGAGTGAAGTGCTCAAACTTCTTCTTGTCTCTAATCAAGGTGACTACGGTCTCATTTCTAGGTGCATAAGCTTCAAGCATGACCTTCACCACCTTGTGATCATCAAGCTCCTCATCTCCATATCCTCTAATCCTTCCAACTAGAACCATCAACCGGTCAAACATCTCTTGGGCACCTTCCCTTTAACTATCACAAACCGGTTGAGCTTTGCTTTCAACAAGTCAATCTTTGCCTTTCTCACTTTGTCAACCCCTTCATGAGCAATGTGCAAGGTGTCCCAAATTTGCTTAGCTACATCAACATTCATCACTCTATTGTATTCATTGCCATCTAGAGAGCTCAAGAGTATGCTCGTGGCTTGCCCGATTGAGGTGGATCATGAGTAGCTCTTCATTGGTTGGTGCTTCGTGATTCACCAGGTGGTTGGAAGCCACTACACACAATTTCCCAAAGACCGGGGTGAAGAGCAATAAGATAGGCTCTCATCAAATGCTTCCACTTGGCAAAGTTAGTCCCATCGAAATGAGGTAACTTGGGCGGGCACATTGATGAAAGACTTTTTATCACGGTTAGTAGTCAAATAAGAGGAATAGTTAAAGGATATGGCGGCAAATTTCTTGTTACTACTGCTGCCTTTATCCTTCTTCTTCTCATTCTTCTTGTTCTTTGGCACGTAGGACTCATCATCATCACCATCATCGGAACTACTTGATAGCTCACTTGATTGAGCATCAAGTTCCACCACTTTCTTGCTTCTTTCTTCTCTGCTCTTGAGTCTTTCTTCTCTTATTCTTTTTCTCTCATCTTTTCTTTTGAGCTTCTCGATGAGCTGCATGCTTGCATCTTCTTCTTGCTTCTTGGTCCTCTCACGCTCAGCCCTTCTTGCTTCCTTGGGCGGCTTTCTTCTCTTTTCTTTTCCTCCTTGCTTCCCTTCTCTCCGGATCGGTGGTTTGCACATCCAGAGAGAGATGAAGAGGAGAGCTTCGGCTACTTTGGAAGTTTGTAGACTTGGCGTGGATGCCAACGGTATCACCTTCGGCTCTGGCTCCGCCTTGAGTCGAACCTCCTCCAGTATCCATACTTCACGCAGTGAAGCGCTTAACGAAGTAAACAAGCTCTGATACCACTTGTAGGATCGCTGGACGCCTAGAGGGGGGGGCGGGTGAATAGGCCTGTTTCAAAAACCAACTCTAAACACTGTCAGTTCACCGAGCGGCACCGCCGCTCCTACAGGAAAGATTAGCTCACAGTTCAAAATCTGTCCAATGAAAAGTGGATCTGGTGACTTTGCTTGGTTCCTGGACAGGTATAGGTTATAGATCGAGAGCTGAAACAGATAGATCGAGTGTATACAAATAGATCGGCCTCAAACCCTAAATGCTCTCAACAACAACAATAAGTATGCAATGTAAAGTAAATCAAGCACACGGTGACACGGTGATTTATCCCGTGGTTCGCCTCGCCACCAAGGCTTGCCTAAGTCCACGTTATTTGAGGTTCCACAAAGGAATGAGCTCACCACAAAGGTTTGCCTTTTGCCTCGCTCACAAGTCTAGGAACCGAATCCTAGATATGTGGGGTAATGTATTAGATGCAAGAGGGTGTTACAAACCTCCCTAGGCTGCCACACAAGTTGGCAAGCTCAAGGGGACGCACTACGGCTAGGAGCAAGCTCCAAGAGTGAAAGACCACAAACGCCGGCCAAAGTCTGAACCAAGTGCTTCTAGAACGATGAAGATCGGTGGAGCTCTCTTCCAATCGAAAGTTTGCAGCCCTCACACTCAAGAATCAATGGTGAAATCGATGGATTGGCTTGAGGGAGTGAGGAGCTTCAATGGAGGAGAGAGAGCTGAGCACTTGGAAGCTTTCGTCGAAAGTGAGCGGAGGGGGACGAAGGGTGACCGTTGGGGGTAGAAAAGGAAAGTATAAATACTCCCCTCCCAACGGTTAGATCATGAGCAAAGACCGCCGCCGAGGCCTAGTCGATTGAAAGGTGGAAAGAATTTGATTCTTACGACTAAGTCCGGAGCTAGAGGTTATGTGGTGTGAAAATGAGCACTTGGTTGCACGCTTTGACATAGTGGTTCTAATCCCTCTTAATAGTATGGCGTGTCCTACACTCAAATTCAAAATATAAAATGAATATAAACCTCCTTTCTTGAAGTACCATCGTCAAAATGAATTGGGGTACTCCTCCTTTAGGTTTGCAATGTCCTTTTGGCTTGTTGCTTTCGCTTCTCAACTCGATAAATCTCATTAGTCCTCTATTTAGATTGTCATCAATGCCAAAACCCACAATAGAGGTTGATTGCACTTACAGATCTTGCCTTGGTTGTGTAATAGCCGATTTCGGTGAAATTCTTTAAGGGAAGAACAATGGGGTCCAAACAATAGGAAAAAAATGCCTTATGGAGGATTTCCGAGAAGCTATTGATGTATGCCAACTTTGTGACATAGGGTACCTTGGTTTAGATTGGACTTCAAAAAGAAAGTGGTTGGTGGAAATTTTGTTAGAGTTCGGTTTGGAGAGTACTAGCATCATCTAATTGGTGTGCTCACTTTCCTCTTGTCGTGGTTTGACACCTCATGGCAAATTAAATGTGATCATTGTCCTATTCTTTTATTTTTTTCAACTAGAAGAAAGAGCTCAAGCTATTGGTGGGTTTAGAAAACCTTCAGATATGAACTTATGTGGGAGACAAATGAGAGCCTATCTTTGTTGATCCAACAAATTTGAAAAGATGGACAACATTGTAATTAATTCTATAAAAGACCTAAAAAGACAAGCTCTACCATCTTGGGGAAGAGCTTTAGGTCTTGAGGACAAAAAGTTCTTTTGGTGGTGTAAGTAAGGAACGCGGGTTACTAAAGAAAAAAATTAGAATAATCGCTATTTGACCCAACAAGAAACAATGGCAATGCTCGGGTACTCCGTTTACCTACTAGGAGGTAAGATCTCAAATCGACCGGACCGTTCATTATTTACCATTTAATGAATTCTTGAATGAATTAATAAATACAAGAAAAAGAAAATCCCTCATGTCTCTATTACAGAGTCAATCCCTCGCATGCCGGCCCCTTCCAAACGCCAAGACGGGACTAGGAGAACAACGCCGATTGAGCAAATCATCGAGAGCGGAGAGAGCGCCGGATCCCATTGTAATAATAATAAAAAATGTCCATCGGTAATTCCCTAAACATTGAATTTCAAATTTGAAAAATTCAAATATAGTATTGCATGACAAGATGGTTTCAAGTAAAAAACTTGTCCACTACAAAGTTTAATTTCCTCTCGGGATCAATGTTTATTTTAGTTGTTTCTCCATCCTAGGCATTTTTTTTTAAAAAAAATCAAATTTTGAATGTTAAAAAATTCAAACTTATTTTGCATAACAAGATGATTTCAAATAAAAAACTTGTCAACTACAAAGTTTCATATCTTCTCACGATCTACAATGTTTATTTTTGTCATTTATTCATCTCGCATAGTGTTACTAACATCGTTCACAAATCTTATATCTCTCTCTAGTAGTTTCATAAACTATATGAGAGCTATTTAGATTTTGTGAACCATGATACTATCACTTTGTGAAATGAAGAATTGACCAAAATAAAAATTGTACATCTTCGTGAGTTATACAACTTCTATGTTTATGATTTTTTTAGATGAAGTCATTTAGTGTTCCAAAATGACGTCTAAAGTTGTCATTTTTAAAATTTGAATTTCAAAATGTGCACAAGAAACGGTGAATAAGACAATAGCGATAAGAGCATAACAACTTGATGGATCATGATTTTGGAAAAATTTAGAAAAAAAATCATCACATTCGAGTTAATATGAGGGAGAACGACTGGTTACAATTTTTTGCCATGGATTAAAAAAAGAAAAATAAGTGTTCTTCAACACACCTAACCACACACACTAATATGCATTAACAAACTAGTTACACATTTTGTTTCCTTTTTTAGCATCTATGCACCTTGTACTCTTATATCTAACTCTAACGTGCATGACACACACTTTCCAAAAAAAAATTGTGCATGACACTAACGTGCATGACACACATTTCAAAAAATTGTGCATGACACACCATGCTAGAAACCTGTTAACGTGCATGACACACATTTCAAAAAAAAAAAAAAAAAAAAAAAAACGTTCATGACACACCACCCTCCTAACCTGCTAACAAACACATGACATGCATGACACCACACCCATGCGTATACAATTATAAGGCAATGAATATCAAGAATAAAAAATAATAATAAAAAGACACCCCATGCGTGAGATATACAATTATAAGGCAATGGATATCAAGAATAAAAAATTACGCATGAGTTGCCTTGTACAGATTACGCATGTGTTGCCATGCATCAACAATATCTAAAAAAAGAAATTTTATATTCAAAACTTTCCTTATTTACCCTTTTTTGTAAAATAAAAATTCAATAAATACTATTATCTCCTAGAAGGTAATAGATGATCTTGACCATCCGATCGGAAAAATGGACGATCCACAGTCATTTGGGAGTACCGTAGCAATTGCCGCGTTTCTGAATAGGAAAAGGAGATAGTGGAACACATTATTTTGTTAAATTACCAAGAAGAAATAATTTGGAGACAACAATCACAAATTACATGGCTTCGATAGGTGGAAAATGTTAGAGATGTGTGGCTTGCATGCCGTGTTAGGATGTGTAGGTGTGTGCTGAAGCTTGGCTATTTCGACATCGACACAAGTAGCGTGGCAATTTGGTCAATCGCGAAATAGTGACAATTTGGTCAATCGCGAATTATTCAGTATGATATGCGGTGCTCGTACATTTCTTAGTTACACAAATGGATTCCTTGCAAGAGATTATTCTTGCAACTGAATCGCTCAGCTATGCTGTCATGCCTGGCAGAAGTAGTCGAAGGGCAGTTTGGGCGTGGAGAATTGGCCGGAGAGGATCTTTGCAGCGACGATGGCGTTCGCAGCGTCGGTATAGTGCACGCCGTCCCAGCTGACGAACTTTGTGCCGTCCTCGCACACCCGGAAGCCCGGGCCGAGGCAGCTCACGTTGGCGTTGTAGTTGTAGGGCGGCCCGCCGTAGCCGCAGCACGCCATGAGCGGCTCCTCGAACCCTGAAAACCATTAACCGTGCATGCGTCGATCAATGAAGGAAATTGAAGCCTGATCGATCGACATGGATGCATGGAGATGATCAATGGATCACTCACCGTAGGCGGTGTGGTTGGCGATGAGGTCGTACTTGATGAGCAAGACGTCGGTGTAGACGATGGTGACACCACGCAGTCGCGACCTCAGCTCGTCGCAGGCGGCGCACAGCTGGTTGTTGAACTCGTAGGCGCCGTCGTTGAGAGTCTTGAGACAGCCGCTGTAGTCGAGGTCGCTGTCGTCGGGCCTCGGCGCGGCGAGCTTCTGCGGCAGGCATCCCAGAGGGCCGGTGCTGTGCACCCAGAAGTTCTTGGCACCGTTGTAGTAGAGAGTCTGCCAAGCCGCCGCCAAGGTTGATGATTGGCCGGCAACGTGGAATTTAATCAAATTTGATTGATTCGCAGGGACACTAGACGAAATACATGAGAAACCAAAAAGACGGGAGCAGCACTGCAGCAGTACATGCATACCATGATAGCATCCTTTATCTCTGACACTATAGCCGGGATCCTCTGGTGGACGATGTCGTCGTAGGGCGCTCCGCTCCCGAAGGCGGCGGACAGGTCGTTCTGGCCGATGTCAATGAGGTAGAGCGTTCCGAAGCCGCCGGCGTCGACAGGAGCGGTGCCGCCGCCGTGGGGCGATGAGGTCGAGCGAAGCGCTGCTTGAAGTGGAGGAACTGCTGGACCTGGACGTGGAGCGCGAAGGGGGGACGCTATGGGCAGCGTGGTGGAGCCGGAGATGGCGGTTGGCGCCGCCGGTGAATTCGAACCCACGGCCTCCAGGTACGGGCTCAGGTAGCTCATGTTCAGGCTCTCACCTGTTTAATTTGCATTCCATTGCATTGTTTGCCTTGAAGCTAGTATTAGTACGATTCGAAGATCCACAGAACACGGATGGGAAAAGTGAGGCGCCGCCCCGCAAAGTGGCAATCGACTCGAGTACTGGTATTGCACGGCAACATCGGCAGGACAAAACCCGTGCCGGTGCCGGTGCCGGTGCCGGATTCTCCTCGGGGGAGAAAGGACCCAGCTCAATGCTGCTGACACTATAGATGTGCATTTGGCCCGTGGCCCGCGGCCCGCCTTTTGGCCCGTGCCCGGCACGGCTCGGTCCGTTCCCCAACGGGGCCACGGGCGGCACGGCCCGACAGCCGGACGGGCCATGGGCCGAGGCCCTCGGCCCGTGGCACGGTGCCGGCCCAGCCCGGTGGGAGGAGGTGGCCCGGTGGTGGCCCGACATATCTAGGCCTGCTAACTCATGCACATATAGTGGCCAATTGGCCTGGTAACTCTCCTCCACATGCACATCCAGAGGCCTACTAACTCCTCCTCCCATCCATCTCGTCCCTTCCATGCGACGAGTTGAGCGCGGCTTCTGATACGGCGGGCGCGCGGCGTAGGAGCAGCCGAGGCAGAGCATGCATGCAGCAGAGATGCGAAGCGATCGATCGATGGCATGCAGGCAGGGACAGCAGAGCATGCATGAGGCGCCGGATTGGTGGCCGCCCAGCCGCGGCGGCGCAGCGCGGGCCGCCCCAGCGCGGGCGGGCGTCGGCGGCGTCAGCGCGGGCGCGCCGGGCGATTCAGCGTGGAGGTGCCGGCGGCGGGCGGCGGTCCAGCGGCGGCGGCAGCGCTGGACTCTGAGAGCAGCGACGGCGACGCGCGCACCGCCCGAGGAGAGCCGCTAAACGCCGCACCGGGCTGTGGGGCCGGCCCGATCCCCCGCGGGCCCGTAAATGGCCCACGGATCGGGCCATGGGCCGAGGTTGCGCCCGGCACGGTGGAGGCACGGCCCGCCCCGACGCGCCCGCGCAAAGCCGGCCGACCCGGCCCGGGCGTCGCAGTCGCACCAGGCCGGCCCGTTGTACATCTATAGCTGACACCGTCTTGCATTGGGTTGCAGAGTGCAGCCATCACGTCTCTTGACTGTTTGTACATAGTACTCGGACTGAACATAAAACGAAAAGTGATGGACTCAACAGAAACAGAGAGGGAGCAGGGCTACCGTCATGATCGACTACAGTACAACACAAGGACATAGATATCTACAGGAAACGAACTACCGCTGCGTAGCGTCACCAAACTGCCGTCGTGATCGACTACTGTGAACCCGTGACCAGTCAAGGGTCGTCCATCATCATGGAAACATACTGAATCCACCGCCGCCACCAAACCAAAAACAACGCCTTTGATGGGCAAGGACCAAAAGATAGGAGGGAAATGTAATGGTGGTCACAAATGTGGAACAGTGGAAGTGCACGATAGGTAGCACTACTAGTAACTGGTGGCGGTGGCGCCTCTCGAAGCATATACATACACTAGCATATGCCAGTAGAAAACTAAAGAAGGAAGACGAAAGGCTAAATATATGCCGCCGTCGACCGGATTCTTTCCGGTTTCGAACTTTTTGTGGAATGAGCAGGAACTCATGGTTGGTGCGTGATCCCTTGTCATTTTCTTGAGGTGGTCGGGCCGTGCACGCGCGCCGCTTGCCATTTACAAAGACCGCTTGCTTTGTGACTTGTGTGTGACTATCAAGCGTGTGTGCATCACCATCAGTTGCCACCAACAGGGAACAAAGCTCCTTCACCATCGTCGAGCTGCTTCCGCCGCCGCGCACTGATGAAAATCGATCATCACTACGGCAACAGCTAGCACCTAGACCTAGGGAGAGCTAGGGGCAGCACGGTTTTAGTTTTCTAGTGGCACCGATGAAAATCGACCATCACTACGGCAACAGCTATAGCTTAGCTTTGGCACGGACGGGTGAGAGGCTGAGAGGGGGTGGTGACCGGTGACTCACAGAGGTAGTCGATGACGAGGCGACCGTCGCAGAGGCGTCCGGTGGATCGATGGAAGAAGACGCGGCCCTCGGGGAGCGGGTAGTAGTACCCCAGTCCTGCCGCGACGCCGCCCGTGTCCGTGTTGGAGTCCCCGAACGCGAACACCACGGGCCGCCTCACGCACGCCGCTGGGTCATCGTCCTGCTGCTGTCCGGCGGACACCGTCGACGACGACACCGCCGCAAGGGCGACGGCAGCGACCGTCATGAGCACGGCCACACCAGGCGCACTACTATTACCAGCAGCCATGGCGTGGCGGGCTGTGCTGGATGGGTGTGCGGTGTGCCTAAACTGTGCAGTTAAGGACACTGAGGGGCACTCGGAGGCCGGGGCACGAGTCTGCGTCGTGTGTTTATATAGCTAGCTAGTGGCTAAAAGCAAGTGGCGTGGTCGGCCGGGGTGCACGCGCGGCGCAGTGCCATCCCCAGGCCCCAGCAGAGTACATACTGTGAGACACACCGTGATCCGTGAATGACATGCATGCAACGAACTGGCCTTCGTTCACGGATCACGTTCACGGGCCGTGTGTTCTGAACTTCTGATTCCAAAATCCACGCAACTTGCATATGTAGTGCTCCATCACAATGCATGCTGGTACAGTGGTACTAGTAGTAAGCCGTAGCTATAGGAGCAAAAAAAAAAAAAAAAAAAAAGGAAGGATGCTACTGACAGCAGGGTGTATGGGGGTGGTGTACAGTGTACACCACATTGTGTTGCTTTTGTGGGCGCATCGTCATCAGCCAACAAATAAAACGTAGGATCTAGAGTGGTTCACGAGTGCCGCAAACCGCGCGCTGTACGGTAGCGTGATGCTAGTACGTACGGTGCACTACTAGCTAGCTAGCTTGGTGGTTGTAATGAAATTGACATGAACTGGAAAGTGATAATTATAGTTGTATTAATTTGTTCATGTTCAAGTGTTAAAATTGTGTTGATTAATTGAGATTGATGCAATACACACTTGTAGGAGTGGTTTTGCATTGCATGGGCTGATGCTGAGTTGTGAAACGTAGACTTGTGCTCGTACATGGTCGGTTGTTGATATGTAGGCGTTGCTTGAGGTGGAATGTGGTATATGATGGGTTAACACGACCTCCAATCGCGGTTCTAGGGCTAAATAAAATTCAATGAGGGCAGTGCATGTACGAGCACAAGTCTACCGAGATGTTTGCAAGAGAACAGTGCATGTGTGGATTTATTTGTACTCTCTGTCCCAAAAAATATGTTCGATCCTAGAATTATGACCCCGTAGTGAAGCGTGTGATAACTGTCTGCTCCAACACACTCAAAGAATAACAGGTCAACCTATAAGTCTCACCCGGCGGAGCGCTGGCATCACGCGATGTTATGGTACAATCGCCAATCGGTGGCCACGGGCCGGGACACATGCTTGGGCATGCAGGATCAACAGTCTCGCCGCCCTACTGCATGTACGATCCCTACAACAACGGATGGGAATAGAATAAGTCTATGCGTCGTCACAGACTTGCAGTGTCTGTTCTATGCATGCATGGACCGACGACATGCTACATGGAGACGTGCGGATGCAACCGCGACGCAAGCGACCAACAACGGTCGGGCAGCCGGCAGCCGGCCGCCGGTTCCATGATGCTCATCATCATCAGATCCGGAAGAACGAGTGCTTGCCTGGGCCTGGTGGTGGCCTAGATCCATCGTCGTCGGCCGTTTCTCCTTTGGGCGTCACCTTCTTGTCCAGTGCGCGGATCACGATTCAGCCGGCCTGGATCACGATTCAGCCGGCCTAGTGCGCCGAGATAGCGACCTGGCGTATGCAGGCCTTCTGGCCTTGCCGCCCCACGGGCCAAAAGCTTGCGTGAGATGCCGATACCGCTCCGCTCAGCACGAAACGGCGGCTTGCTTCACCCATCAAACACACGAACGGGTTTGGCAGTTGGGCACTGCTTCTATTCTCTGCCCGCTTTTCTTTTCTTCAAGTGTCCTTTTTTTTTTTGCACGGCCGCGTTATTCATCACTCTCAATCTGATTTAAAAATAAACAACCGGCACTACGTATAAAGCATTAGTATTACAAGCTATTCCGCACGTGCGCCTAGAGCTAGCCACTGTAGCAAATGTTGTGCTGCCGTTGGCCGGCTGTCAAGACTATCCAACATTTAATTTTTTGGTCGCCATTTTGCGAGATTTGTTTAGAATGCAGTACACATCTTTGGCTCTTGGCTGAAATGCCATTCTTCGAAACTAGATTTTTTTGGGGCGTTATACATCTTTTCATCATCTCATATGACAGCCTTTACGGTTGAATAAGAATGATGTGATTTTAACAAGGTTAAGTCTAAAAACACACTTAGAAGTAATTCTCAGAGCGAATTGCTAGAACTGACCGTGGTTCCTGCGGGATGAACATTAGGGACGAAGAACCATAAGACTGAAGACTTGGCTTTGATGCTTCCCATTTACGACAAATATCAATTATTTGGCGGCTCGCTCATCACAAAGAAAGTAAGAAACGAACTATTTTTCGTTCGGCTTTCTTTTTATTCTCCGCCGCCTACAATTCACGTAATCACTGGGGGTATAGCGTAAGGAGCCCCATATTCATACCACTTTCCCACCTATTATAGAATAAAAGAAAACCATTATTACCTTGCTACACACACCAATGGTTAGACACATTACAAAGCATTGCCCATGATTAAGAGGTAAAAAGGAGGAGTCCGTTGTTCAACCATGATTGCAGACTTGGAGACAATGATAATATATAGATGAGCTATGCATGTATCTTCCAAAACCTTGCATTCAAACCATCACAACTCTATTTCGATATCTGAATATAGAAAGCAACGCCCGCACGCCAAGCTCCGTAAATACTAAGCAGGGTTGGGACCAAGTTTTTAGACTCCAAAAAATCTGTGGTTTTATTAATACCGTAGTTTATGAAACTCCAAATTAAGTACATCCAACCATATGATATTATTTTAAATACCTAGGTATTTTAAGAAACGATGGTATTAAGCTAAAACTTTAGAACATCGTACGAAACAGGACCTAAGAGAGCTAGAAAAACGAATAAGCTTCCAACTTCTATGCTCTTGCTTCAAAACTTCATGCGGTAGCAATCCTTCGCATCCTAGTATACTTAGAAACTCTTAATTTTAGGACTCAAAATTTGATCTTGTAGTATCAATCCTTCACATCCTAGTTTACTTAGAAACTTTTTTCAAAAAAAGCTACTAAAGTGAATACCGTAGGTGGAACTACAAAGACAACACCCTTAGGAAGGAACATGGCATGGGTACACACTACCACTTCCCCGTCTAACATGGACAATGATTTTACCTACAAGAGTCACATCAAGAGAGGAGGGGTACAACATGCGCCTCCTAGAAATATGGCTCCCAAAGACGTCGTCATTGTTAGCTGAACAACAAGATAAAGGATGTTTTCACCTAACACCAAACCCACTTCCAACGATAGCACGCCAATGTCGAACAAGATCCGGATGGGGACAAATTGCCATACAACAAGCTTAGATCTTCAATACCGGGGAATGAATTTGAGCCCCAAAGTGCCATGGAGGGGATCCACCATAAAAGAGGTGCCGCGACGGGCGTAGCCGACCATTGTTGACCCGGTCCAGATCCGCCTTCAAGAAATCATCTCCGCCTGGAAGCGAAGTAGATCTGCCTTCAAGAAATCATCTCACCCCGCCGGATCCGGTGAATGGAGCACCAAATCAACTATGAGGCACCATAAGAAAGCCGCCGCCGGTCATCATGGAGCCTGAAATGAACCAATCCAGCCATAGGCAAAGCCAGATCGAGGTCATATGAGATCGCCCGTCTCGGGATGCCGAAGGTGTCGGCGATGAGTCAATGGAGGTTCTTTGGCTCCCACACGATGAGCTCCTAGAATACCGTGAACAACAATGATCCGGGGCTGCGGCGCCAGACCATGGGTGCATCTACGTAGGGGCATGGGTTACGCCTGTCCCCCCCACCCACCCCAAAAAAAAAATCGAAAAAATCAAGTATATATACTATATAATCTAATACCATGTCATGTATACGTATAATACATTCTTTCTAGGCCCAATACTCCAAATTTGTTGGTTTCTAGGCCCAACAACAGCCAGTTCTAAAGCGCACAATATTGACGTATAATACAATCTGTTCGCATGATCCTCGAAAGAGGATCACCATCATCCAATATTACGCAAATGAGCAAGATGCAAATTGAGAAGAGGATATATTGCAAAAGGGCCATGCCGCCCAAGGACATACAATTTTCCACAACGAATAATTGGTGGTAAGCATCGCTTTCTGTTAGATGGGTTGACAAGTATGATTGGCTTGGGTACAGTGTGGAAAAGGGGCCTTCTCGCTTTAATTGTTACTCCCTCAATTTCAAATTATAAGTCACTTTAATTGATGCTTTGAAATGATGTCATCTTCAAAGGATTTCCAACTTTCTATTCGCCGTTGTAAGTTGATCTTCAAGACCGAATTTGTCTTTGTTATCCTAAGACCAAAGCAATCCTATTTCCCATTAATTGATCAATGGCTAATAGCCTTTTCAGTAATCTTCTTGACTTTTTTGTAACTTTTCTTGTTTCTTGATTTAGTTTGCACGTAACCCCTTTACGCTCTTTTTTTTTCAATAAAAGCACGGTAGGGGCTTCCCTGGCCCTCCCGTTTACCCTCAAAAATTATAAGTCACTTGGACATTTTTGGTTCATTCATTTTGCTACGCATCTAAATTATATTTTATCTAGTTATGTAGCAAAATGGATATATCAAAAAAATTCAAAGCGTCTTTGTCGATGTTTTGAGAACGCTGGGGGGGGGTGTACTAAGTGACCGACTAGTGAAATTTATGTTGCGTGTTTGTTGGCATTTGTTAAGTGCTAAAAGAATATGAAGGATTACGCAGTTTACGTAACACCTACCATTGTACCTTTTCCTAGGATGAGTATTCTAGAGTATCGTATCTATAGGAAGCTTTGGCTAAAGAATTCTAATAAGTCACAATCATGCATCTACTAACTTAGCAAACCACTAGACTAAAGTTAGGGGGTAATTGATAAAGGGGTAAGTAAATAACAAAGTATAACATACCTAAGATTATAAAAGAATAACTAAACTAACCAAGAGGTCAAAGGGAGAGATCAAGGTTCCTATGTACTCCTCTATTACTTAGGTTCTATGATAGTAATTACACTAATGCACTTTGGAGCGGCAGGTCCGTCCCAACTCTCGAAGAAGACTGGAAAGAAGGTAGTCGGGAGAAGGTGCGCCGAAGCTCTACGAAACACCAACCCATACGTGGTGGACTACAAAGGCCCGACGGTGTTGACATCTCTAACACGATCCTCATCTAGGACGGCGCTAGAAATGAATAAATGGTATTTATCTAATAAGTCGCCTTGGATGTGGAATTAATCTCACATTCCAACAAAAAGTTAGTCGGAGAAATAAAGTTAGACGGAATTAGTTATGGTTTATGACTTCAGAACATTATCGATGGTGAAGTTAATCTCACCACGATAGGCACAAAAAGCTGTACCACACATTCTAGCATTGCCTACTGAAAACTAGTCTATCACCCTAGCTCACAACGCTAAAGAAATGCGTGAATGGATATTCTTTATATAAAACTCTTGCTATGATAATATAATTCCGGTATCGACCGCAAAGCGCCACGCATAGAATTACCCTATTGTAGCATCTCACCGTGATTCTATCCGGGTATCGTATTTATATTCTACCGAAAAGGAGAGGGGTAAGCTATGGGTAGGTTGATGATTTAATATTGATTCACTTGCAAAGTGGTGTAATGTAGAGTAAACCATATGCATCATACTAAACTCAAACTAGGTAAGTCACAAGGTAAAGATAATAATAATGATAAACAATAATAATAATAATAATAATAATAACATTCCAAGTCACAGATAATGGTATGCCACTAGTTGGTGTCATAAGCGGCTAAATATCATGGTATAGGTAGACTAAGATGGAATATCCCTAAGTTACTCCTAATTATATGTCAATGCATACTACAATTAGTGCAATACATCTAGTCATCATCGTATGAAAGCATTATATCTACACATGGTGAATATTACTAAGGAAGATTAGGAACAAAACCAACCAACCATAGTAACAAAGTTCAACTAGCCCTACATTCGGGGGGTGGACTCCAAAGGACTCAATGGGAGTATCACATCCACGATCTACCACACTTCCCAGAATATAGGGTGATGTCGCAGGCAAACGTTGTATAAACACCACGTTTACACATTGTCGACCACCCATATAGGAGCTCTCTACATGAGCGCTATACGACTCCATGCTTGAATATAAAGACAAACACACTAAACTAAATATATAATCATAATAAGCATGGAAACATATAAATAAGAATATAATCATTAAATAGAATAAAGTCATAGCAATTGTATTCTAACTAAATACTTACAATGATGAATACAAGAGAGAAGCCACGAGAAGCTCTTGCTTCCGCTACTTCTTGACGATCAGGAATTCAAGACAATACTTGACTTCCTCTAGAACTAGCCTAGATAGCTATTGCTCTTGTTATGGTGGAACTAGGGCTTAGGGTCTTGACTTGGAGTTGGATGACTTGAATGATAATGACTTGGGAATGAATTAGGGTTTCACCCAGGGGTCAGGGGGTCTTGTTATATAGCCCCAGAGGATGCACGGGAGCCCTTGGATCAAACCGACCTTGATGGATGGACTAGATTGCTCCTCATAGGCGGTGGTGTCACACCTGGTTTTCCAAAGAATACCAAGTGCTAACTATATGTGTGCCCAGGAAGTCCACACGACACATATAGAGACAAATATGGAGAATATCAAGAACAATGCTTTATTATATATCGAATATAGTTACAACAAGATTTACAACTATTACAAAGCATAGCTGAAACTGTTCTATATCTACTCCTCGGGTCTCCATACTCCACAGGGACGGTTGACTGGGGGAAGCACTCGCCTAGTACTCGTGGTCTCCTTTGGAAAACTCATCTCTTGATCCGCCATCTGGTACCCATCCGGGATTTTCATTGGTGATACAACAAGCGTCAGCTCACCATGCTCGCAAGTATAACATGAGGGGATGCAAGGCTCAAAAGGCTAGACTTGGCTAAACTGCGGTAAGCATTTTTAGTTGGTCATATTTTATTATTTTAAGCCTGAGTAACTATGTTATGCTTAAGCTCCCAAGGTGTGAAGTATAATTATTATCATCAAGATTAATCATCATCCCAAACCAACCATAGAACCATCTATCTCGAAAAGGATCCAGCCGCCGTGACCGTGGAGCACGGCTGATATATCGGTTTGATCAAACTCCACGCAGAGGTGTACACTTTCACCATGAGCCGTGATTTACCCTTTGCCCGAGGTGATGCCTCTTGACCCGCTACCAAGGAAGGTCGGCAGGGGTTCACTATGAAGTCTTTCAAAGGTTCGTCTAACAAGTTAGTGGCCGCTAGGTTTCCGTGGCAAGTGTGTATAGGTGCAACCCTCGAGAGGCACATGTAGTCACGATGCTGTACACACACCAAGTAGGGCGCCGCTATACACCCCAAGGCACACCCCTTTTGCGCGCCTTTCGGTAACCACTAACAAGCTAGAAAAGGTCCTCATACTTGACCAAAGCCAGTGCCATGTAGCACTCATGGTTTTACTTGTAAGTCCTGGGTTGCCGCTTTACGATTCGGTCCTTACGGAGGGGCGGACTAGAGCACCCATAAAGGCCCAATGCTCTAGCCCCACGATATCCATGTTGCTAAAAAGCATCCTTTTAACATTGATTCCATATATCATTAATCAAGATTAACATTATCTTTGGTGATTGCGAGGCTAAGCGAGAACTATCCATATGCATAACCCAAAGGTAACAAGGAATACAGGATATCAAGTACTAGGTGAAGTCCTTAGCATGCGTTGACGGTCATTGCGACATATTTTTAACGTCAACATTCTACCAATTAGGGGTTGAAACTATACCTTGCTACACACATATACATTTATTATCGACATAATTCCACTTGGAGTGCCAAAATACTATTGTGCGAGATCTATATAAGAAACAAGTGGAAAAATGCACCAAAAGGCGCCTCCGAAAGCGCATTCCCGAAGAATATCAAGCCCAAGGGAGAAATGGACAAAACACGCAGGGCGGGCCGCGCGCACACCGCCACACAACTTTTCGGGCCCAAAGGCGCCCGGCTGCCAAAGCCCGGCCGAGAGCGGGGCCCGGCGAGGTGTGCGCGCGCCTAAGAAGCGCGCCGCACCAGGGGCCGTTCGGGCCCAACTTTTGGCGGCGGCGGTTTGTTACCTTCAAAGCGGGTGAAACCGACGTGGGATCGTCGGTTTGGCACATGGAAGGTACTCCTAGGTCGGTTTTGGCTCCTACCATGTGGGGAGGGACATTTTCCAATGAGCCCCTCTCCTCTACCTATAAAAGGAGGCCATCTCCCACCATTGTAACACACACCACACAATGTAGCCTCTCTCTTCTTCTTCTTCTTCTCCCTTCTTCTTCTTCTTCTTCTTCTTCCTCTTTCTTTCTTTCTTCTTCTTCTTTTTCTTCTTCTTTTTTAGTTTGTACTTAGGAGGAGTTTGGCAAGGATAATAAAGAGAGCAAGACATGCGGGAGCTATGCGGTATGAGCAATTTAGAGTTCTTCATTTTGTTCTTGTTCTCTACTTATCAATATAGTCATGTTCTTGAATTAGAGCAAAGTCCTTTTGACATAATCTTGTCTACATACATGTTTAGACCAAAGAGCTAGATCGATATAATGAGTTCTACCTAGAGTTAGCCTTGGTTGATGTTGGGTTGCGGGATTGATAGTCGTTTCCTTCGGGCGGCGCACGGTAGAAGGACCGGGGGACGGGTAAGCCTTGTTAACACGCCCGAGTGATAATCACTAGTGTAGGCGTGGTGTATGCGGGCTAGGGGTTGCCTATCTTTTGCGGTGCATCCTACGGTTGAGGGGGTAGGCGGCTTGGTCGTGACAAGCCTTGTCCGATCCCTTTGAAATCCCCCCCCGTTCGGGCCGGTCGTAGAGCTAATTGCAGGACACCGCCCTTTGGGCGTGGGCGGTGCGAAGTAATTCGGCAGAGACCTTGGCTATCTTGAAATAGAATCTCTAGCCATAAAACATGTGTGTAATCTGCTATCTTGACATGACTATCTAGGATATGCCTACTCCATTTTTTTATTCTTTATTTTACCTTTATCCTTGAGATTGGCTCGAGTGTGTGTGTCAAGTTATCCTACTACCTACTTTATTTTACTCCTATTATGAGCATTGATCTATTATACATCCGTGTCATCTTGACCATGTCGAATTAGAGACTTTTACACCATGCCTTCCTTTTGGGAAAATATAAATAACGATACCACGAATACTTAGGGTGAAATGCTGCAATGATAGATCCGTGCGCTTGCGGATGAATATCTTGTTTGGCAAGATCTATCACCGTTGATAATCCCGTTCGAGATCACCGAAACCGCGGTGGTTTCACTTAGGAATGTCAACGGCGCATTTAGGGCGCCGTTATTAGAGATGGGTTCTAAACCTGTTTCTAGTGATTGGCGCTTAAGAAATGCAACAAGCATTTATGGCGCCGAAATTCTTGCCGGGAAGGCGTTGGTTAAAGGGATGATCTATTAGGACATGTTCACGATAATATGCATGTGTAGTGATCTTTGTTCATCTTAGGCTTATCTAAAAGAAAAAAAAATCTTTTATAAAAAAACTCTCTTATAAAAATCTTATAAATAAAAAGCAAGGACATGTTATCAAGTTAGTATGCACCGGGTATTCTTGTCGCTAAACATTTCGGTGGAGGGCACACGCGACGCTTGAAAACATGGGGGCTACATCAAGAAAATTTTGATGCTCTTGGGCGGAGGAACACACTCAAAAGGAGACCTTGACTTTGCACATTTGACTTTTTACGAAAGTCCAAGTGTGTGAGGGAAGATGGTGAGATTATCAAGTTCCAAGTGCACCAAGGGGATTATAAAAAAAAAGAGCTCGAAAGTGAAAAGAAAAAAAAAAAAAAAAAAAAAAAAAAAAAAAGAGGAAAATATATGATGAAAAAAAAAAAGAGAGCTAAATAAGAGATTAGCCTCTCCTTGCTATAAAAAAAAAAAAAAAAAAGAAATATAGAAAAAATAATAATAATAAGAGGAGAGAGGAGCGAGTTAGGCCTACATGGTCAAGGTGAACCAATGAAGACACGTGGCTCCACCCCTGTATTGCTACCATAAGCAAGAAGGGATCTTTTCTCTCCCAAGACCTTTGTTGCTTTTTGAATGAGTTCGGCATGTCTCCCTCCTTTCCGGCCGAAGAAGACATAACCAAACCAAGATCATCATGCCACCGACACGGCAATTATGAACTCTATCCTCAAAGCTGTCGGTCAAGTACACTCGTGTACACAAAGGTCCAATAAAAAAAAAAAAAAAAAAAAAAAAAAAAAAAAGATAAAGGAAAGGGGGAACATCCTCCTTTACACCTTTGTGACCACTAAGGCCCATGGTCCATATACACTACATGTGTGTATCACCTAAGCCTTGTGGCCCTCGAGATGGATTATCAAGCTACCACCACAAGAGAGTCTCAACGTTCTTTCCTTCATGCGCGGATGGTACACACACACTCGGTATACAAAGGCAATAATTCACCAATTCTTTTTACTCATACTTATCTCCATATATATATATATAAAATAATAATAATAAAAAAATCATGGAGATAAAACAAGGCTAGACTTACATTGCATTTTTATCTTAGCCTTGTTTGAGTATAAAAAGTTTGGTGAAATTTTTTCTGTCCTCCCTTGATAATAAATTTCTCAAATAAAAATTTTTGAAAAAAAAATTAAATAAAAAAAAAAAAATTTGCTCTTTTGCTCCTTCCCGCATATGTTTGAAATTTGGTAATCATGAAGGATGGTAAATCCACTCGTGAATCTACCATATACTAACCATACAGAAAAGCCAAAAAACGGGGTAAAACCCCGATCCAATGGGCTTTGAGCCGGCTTTGGGGAGGACCAAAAACATGGTAATGTGAACCTTTCACTCTCATCTTTTTCGTTACCATGCCAAAATAATAATAATAATAATAATAATAATAATAATAAATAAATAAATAAATAAAATTAAATAAATATATTTTATATGTATAAATATGTGTTTTATAAAATATTTTAATAAAAAAATTACTACACAAAAATCTATAATATTTTCAAAAAAAAAAAAAAATGGGGTATATTTCAAAAAAAAAAAAAAATGGGGTATATTTCAAAAAAAAAAAAAAATAGGGTATATTTCAAAAAAAAATATATATATATGTTTTATAAAAATATTTTATTATCAAAATTAACAAAAATATTTATTACATAAAATCTATAAAAAAAAAAAAAAATTATTAAAAAATTAAAACTTTTCGTTAAGCCTTGCAATGCCTTGATCTCCATTGGATGAATCTTGTTTTTCATTTCATGCGTCCTTTTTCTATGGTGGCATGTTTTGGTTTGAAAGTTTTGGTTATTCGAATGATCATACTTCCATAGGCGTTTTTGAATTAAGCATGGTGCTTAGGTCAAAAAGTCTACCCTAATCGATTAGACATGGAGTCGAGTTTGATTATTGAATCGAGTCGCTAGTGTAGAATTTGGTCGACCATATGGACTAACCCTTGCGAGGAATTTATCAACATCATGAAGGTAAGTCCAGAGATGACAATGGAGATCGAAGTTGTTTGGTGAACCAAAAAATAATAATAAAAAAATTAATAATAAAAATAATAACGAAATAAATAAAAATAAAACCTTTGAAACTCCAAGAATGGTTGTCCCGCTCTTTCAAGATCATCACAAGACAAGCTTGGGGGAGTCCCCTGGCACGCTCGAAAGAGGCGATGTTGATCAAAGATTCATTCATAGCGTTTACAAGCTAGCAACATTCATAAACCGAGGGTAAGTCAAAAAGCTAGCTTGGGGAGGACTCCCACAAAAGGTAACTTCGTATCTCACATTCTATTCAGTTATTTTATTAATATGAATGATGAGGTATGAGAATAATAAAATAATAAAAAAAAAAGAAGGAGGGGAAGAAGAAAGAGAGAGAGAGAGGAGAGTTATTCCACTTCATATATATGTGTTGTAGAAATGTTTAGTTCTACCCCCGTTGAAATGATGAATAGTTGCTCTGTCTTATGTTTTGCACGTGCCTAGTTTATAATTCGAATTTCTCTAAAGTTTGGGTTTAGTGGCTAAGTCTAAAAACTCATCCCGAAAAAATCCGATTCATGTGGGTTGCATAGGCTCTATCTAGTCTAAGTTGTTGCCAAGTATGATATGGTACAAATGGATTTGCTATGATTTCATCCAAAAAAGAGAAACTTGACATCCAGGGAATCTAATTTGAAAGAAAAAAGAGAAAAGATATGGGCTATGCTAAAAAAAAGAGAAAAAAAAAATAATAAATAAATAAATAAATAAATAGAGATGAAAAAAGGACATGTGTCAGAGGGCCAGTAGAGCCCACATCTCCAAAAAAAAAAAAAAAAAAAAAAAAAAAAGAGAGGAAATAAAAAGACAAAAGTCTAGGGCGAGCGAGCCCACCTCTCCAAACAAAAAAAATATATAGCAATAAAGCCCATACTTTCTCGAAAAAAAAACAAAATAAAACTTAAATAAATAAATCCCGGATGAGAAAGTTGATCAAAAGGATGAGTAAAAAAGTATTTTACATTATAGCCGATTTCTATCCGGCAACCGCCCAAGGCTTTGAGAAAAGCTAAAAAGCCCCTTAACGATGAAAGGTAATAAAGGGTAAGCAAAGGCATGCCATTTTATTCAAACTATAGTAGAAAATCTTATTATAACCACGGCAATTGAAAACGTAATCGGCATAGTAGCAACTCGATCAACAACCAAGTACTTATCTTTTTGCTCGAGGGCGTGGAAAGGGTAAGCTTGGGGAGTTTGTTGGCGGTCATTAACGACATATTTTTAACGTCAACATTCTACCAATTAGGGGTTGAAACTATACCTTGCTACACACATATACATTTATTACTGACATAATTCCACTTGGAGTGCCAAAAAATACTATTGTGCAGATCTATATAAGAAACAAGTGGAAAAATGCACCCAAAAGGCGCCTCCCCTGGAAAGCGCATTCCCGAAGAATATCAAGCCCAAGGGAGAAATGGACAAAACACGCCAGCGGGCGGCGCACACCGCCACACAACTTTTCGAGGCCCAAAGACGCCGGCTTTTGCCAAAGCCCATTTAACGGGGCCCAAGAGGTGCGCGCGCAAAGTGCGGCACGCACCCGGGGGTCGGGCCCAACTTTGGCGAGGCGGTTTGTTACCTTCAAAAGCTGGTGAAACCCGCGTGGGATCGTCGGTTTGGCATGCACATGGAAGGTACTCCTAGGTCGGTTTTGGCTCCTACCATGTAGGGAGGGACATTTTCCAATGAGCCCCCTCTCCTCTACCTAAAAAGGAGGCCATCTCCCACCATTGTAACACACACCACACAATGTAGCCTCTCTCTTCTTCTTCTTCTTCTCCCTTCTTCTTCTTCTTCTTCTTCTTCCTCTTTTTCTTCTTCTTCTTTTTTTTTCTTCTTCTTTTTAGTTTGTACTTAGGAGGAGTTTGGCAAGGATAATAAAAAGAGAGCAAGACATTACGGAGCTATGCGGTATGAGCAATTTAGAGTTCTTCATTCTGTTCTTGTTCTCTACTTATCAATATAGTCATGTTCTTGAATTAGAGCAAAGTCCTTTTGACATAATCTTGTCTACATACATGTTTAGACCAAAGAGCTAGATCGATATAATGAGTTCTACCTAGAGTTAGCCTTGGTTGATGTTGGGTTGCGGGATTGATAGTGGATTTCCCGAGGGCGCTCACGGTAGAAGGACCCCGGGGGGCGGGTAAGCCTTGTTAACACGCCGTGAGTGATAATCACTAGTGTAGGCGTGGTGTGCGGGCTAGGGGTTGCCTATCTTTTTGCGGTGCATCCTACGGTTGAGGGGGTAGGCGGCTTGGTCGTGACAAGCCTTGTCCGATCCCCTTGAAATCCCCCACGTTCGGGCCGTGTCGTAGAGCTAATTGCCCGGACAACGTCCTTTTGGGCGTGGGCGGTGCCGAAGTAATTCGGCGAGACCTTGGCTATCTTGAAATAGAATCTCTAGCCATAAAACATGTGTGTAATCTGCTATCTTGACATGACTATCTAGGATATGCCTACTCCATTCTTTTATTCTTTATTTTACCTTTATCCTTGAGATTGGCTCGTGTGTGTGTCAAGTTATCCTACTACCTACTTTATTTTACTCCTATTATGAGCATTGATCTATTATACATCCGTGTCATCTTGACCATGTCGAATTAGAGACTTTTACACCATGCCTTCCTTTGGGAAAATATAAATAACTTGATACCACTGAATACTTAGGGTGAAATGCTTTTGCAATGATAGATCCGCGCTTGCGGATGAATATCTTGTTTGGCAAGATCTATCACCGTTGATAATCCCGTTCAGATCACCGACACGGTGGTTTCACTTAGGAATGTCAACGGCGCATTTCGGGCGCCGTTATTAGAGATGGGTTCTAAACCTGTTTTCTAGTGATTGCGCTTAAGAAATGCAACAGCATCATATTAGACACATGCATATGAAAGTGATTAATGGTTATTGGGTAAACAAGGGGACTCATGTTACACTTGCCTCAAGCAAGTGTTCAAACTTGTCCAACTCTCCTTCTAGATCATCCTTGTATAGCCTCTTCTAACGATCGCAACAATCTTCACAATCATCATAGACAAACCTAGAAGCAATACACCAATCAATATATATAAACAAAACATAAAGGTTTAAAACACGTGGGGCTGTAGCTACGTTCGTTGAGCGCAAAAACAACTAAAACATGAGACACACTTTAAAAGATATGCAAGATCAAAGGTAGAGACTAGGAGGATTTGGTGAATGATAGGAATGGAGAAAACATGATGAATACATGCTAACTTGGAAGATAGGTAGTGTATGGAGCATGTTGTGGCAAAAAGGACATGGTGTTTTGATCATTGGTTAGTTGGGAAACGTGATTGCAAAAACAGGGTGGCATGACTGCTTTCTGGACAGCAGGAGTAGTAGATACTAGGACCTCGATATCTCAGCCATCGTGGATTGCATAGACAAACCAACTTGTAGGATCATGTGCAGGGATAAAATGAACATGTAGATTTAAGGGCTTGGTGATTTGGGCATCGGATTAGCGGGGAACGCCAATGCAATGCAGAGTAGTACAGCAGCCAAGGCAGCAGAGCAGTGAACACATAGACGATGATTTCTCTAGAAATTGAACTCCTATGGCCAAGGTATTTTGTAGAGGCATGTGGAAGGATGATATATACACTGTGATAAAAAGGATTTGATGAACAGAGCACCGGATTTTTTGGGAACGCACACGCCAACTGGCTGCACCACGGCTGCTTGGGACAGCAGGGACAACGAGCACAAGAAAAATGATATCTCTTTTATCTTTAATCCTATTGTCACAAAATTTCTCAGGAACTTGTTCAAGGATGTGAAACACTCTGTGGTTTAAGGATATGGTCACTGGAGTGATGGAACAGAGGTAATGCGCATCCCAACTGGCATGATCTCTGCTGCGGGGCAGCAGGGAAAGCAGGCATGGGAAAAGTTCATAACTCTTTCAGGTTAGACTCTATAGCCATGAAACTTTACAGAGGTGTGTACAACCATATGATACATGTGTGGATGAAAGGGATTGGCAAACGGATTCATGGATTGTGAGGAACATGCATGCCAACTGGCAGCAGTGCTGCTGTCCACGAAGGACAGAGACATGATTGTGATGAAACTTCATCGAAATTGGACCATGCGTAAATTATGTCACATGTTCTACAGTGAGTAACATATAAACAAGATGGGGAAAATGATGGGGTCCTCACATTGTGATCAGCAGCAGCTGGAGATGAAGGTGATGGCAGCCGATGTCGACGAAGGGTAACTATCGATAGGGCCTGCAATCAACAGGGCAGTGTCGATTTAATTTCAGTGATGATTCTACACCACATAGGAGATCAAGAGATGTAAGAGAGGATATCGAGCAGCAAGATCAGAGAGGGAATTGCTAGGGGCGTCCTCACCACACATTGTACAGCAGCGGTGACGATAGTGGTGGCGGTGAGGTTCTGCTGCAGGTCCATGGAGACGGCAACGTGCACTGGGGTGACCTTGATGTAGCGTTGGAGTGCTGGGAATCATCACAAAGGAGAGGAGGCGCTAAAGATCAGTTTCATGGTGAAGAACAGGAAAGGCCATGGATCTTACCACAACACGATGCGAAGAATTCCAGGATTCGGCGAAAGGAATTTGCGTGCAGCGGCAGAATAGATTTGCTTCATCGAGGGCTCTCCAGTTTGGTGGAGGACAGCAGATGGAGATAGGGGATGTAGAGGGGGCGTCCATGGTGGAGGAAGGGGAAGTGATGGGGCGTCCATGGCAGATGGGAGTAGTAGGAGAGGAGGCGCATCTGTTTCTACAGATGGAGAAATAAAGATGCATGGCTTTTTACTCTTGCAATTAGGGAGTGGTAAGGGAGAATAAAGAGGGATTGAAAGGGAATTAGGGAAGGAACATTTGTTGCAATTTTTGCATGGGGAAAAGGATTGTGCGGCTGCAGCAGGAGGATGAGACAGGGCGATCAGGGAGATGTTGTCTATCTATTGTGCGCCATGGATGGAGGAAGGAAAGAAGATATGGCTGCTATTTCTGCATGGATGCATGCAATTGAAGGGAGAGGAAAACCGAGAGAGTTGAAGAGAGGTTTATGTTCAAGGGAATTAAGGGAGAAGGAACTTGATGCTGCTGTTATTTTTAGAAGAGGGAGAGAGGATGAAGAACGACTGATACACTTTAGGGAGGAGATTAAGAAGGAAAAATAAGCATTGAAGGCTGTTACTTTTGCATGAGAGAAGAGAATTATGCAAGGGAAAGAAAGAGTGTGCTGATCAAATGAAATAGAGGGAGGAGCATGTTTATTTTCTTCATGCAATTGAAGATGAGATAAGTGGAGCTAAGTGATTAGAAGGAGTATTTTGTGTTGCTGCTATTTGCTTGAGAGAAAGAGGGAGGGGGAGACAACAAGATATTATTGTATTTTGCATGAGAGGAAACAGGAGAATGCACAAGAGAAAAAGAGAGAAGGGAGATGCTCGGCTGCCCTTGCATGCACTTTTTTAGAAGTGAAATTGATGGAGTCATGGAGATTATATAGAAATTATGCTTGCATGTGGAAGAGAGGGAAGAGGCGTGTCACTAGAAATTGGATGGTGGGAATTATGTGTGACTGTTATTCTTGCATGAGAATGGTTGGGCATGGGCAGGAGGAGGAGGTGGTGACTGCCATGCCATTGATGCCCGGTAATTTGTGGTGCTAATACTCACACACTTAGGGAGGGAGTGATAATAGAGATTGATGAGGGAGCATGTATATTCTTTCTTTGTTTTGCATGAGGAAGAGAACATAATGCACCATAGGGAAGAGATATGTTGTTGTTTTCTATAAGCTATTGAAGAGGAGGCAAGAGGAGTATGCGATTAAGGAGGAGTATATATTATGTATTGCTATTATTTTTGCATGAAGTGGGTGGGCAACAGCTGCCACACAAGGAGAAGCGGTCTTTGTTTTTCTTGTGAGAGAGGGAGGAGATCGACTATGTGGTGTGGGAGAAAGAGAGCAATGTTGTAATTGATTTGTGCTTGACCCAAAGCAAGAGGAACATAGAAAGCACTAAGTCCAATTGTCGACAAAGAGAAGGAAGAGAAAGATAAAATGTGGATTAGCTAGGATTTAAGTAGGATGTCGGCAATGATGAGATTGGGATCAAACCCTAAGCGCATCTTGAAAACATTTAAATTCATTTTCAAACATAAACACTATGCGAAGGCATGAATGCAACAAACCCATTAAATTGAATTGCAAAAATTTTAGAAACCCACACTTTTCCACTATCTAAAATATGAGCAAGTTAACTAAAGTTTATAAATTTTAGGAAATAATAAAATCATTTGTTGTTATTTAGTATTTTCTAAGTCACATCCCAAGATAGAAATTTTGGGGTGTGACGGTGGTGAACCGACCTTGAATGGGAGGCGGGGGGCCCCCCACGGGGCGCCGCCGCCATGCCCTAAGTGGGCCGCCGCCGGCTCGCCAGTGGGCCCCACCTTCCTTTACGGTGCTCTCTCGGTCTCTTTCGGAATGTTCTAGTGTAGGTTCCACGTTGGGTTACGCCACGGATACGTCTTTATGTCGTAGGGGCTTGCAAACTCTTGGGCATTTTTACGTTTAATCCCTAAAAAATATATAAATCACCAAAACTAGTGGAATCATGTTAGTTAAGCCCCTATACTATGTTGATATTCATTTTAAGCCCTTATTTTCGTTTTAAAAACCTCTATATTTTATACTATAAGGTATACCAACAAGGGCTGTCACCCCAGGAGGGCTACCACAACTATCCGTAGGTTTGGACGCAATCTCAGGTAACCTATAGCCTAGACACCAAGTCTACACTATCGATTACTACTCTAGCTACCTTGCATAACTAGAGTCCTCAATACGACCCGGAGATCCCATGTAATAGCATAACAACTATACTTAACCAAATATATGAAAGTCATGGAAGTAAATAGAGAAGATAAATATATGAATCATAAGTCTTACAAAGAAAGGATACAAGACATACCAAACTCGTAGACATCTCGAGCAGGAGCATAGCTCCATGTTGGTATTTCTTAGCGTAGCGGCAAAGTCCGCAAAGCGCACGGAAAGTACCGTTGTAGCACTTCACCCGAAGTGTTCGGGTATCGAATATCCACGAGGGGAGGCGGGCGCTAAGTCTGGCTGTGCCTATATATCGAGGGTCAAGCATAGGAGGTGATCTTAGGAGTGATGTGTTTTTTCAAAGCACTTAGACTAAGTCGAGGCTACTCTTTCTATTAATCGAGTATTACTTCGGCAATGGAGTGCACTTGGTCTACCAAGCGATGCCGACCATCGGCTCTACTACGCCTTGGGACGCGTGGAGGAGTAACGATGGGCGAATAGGGCTGTCACCACCTATCCCCCTACCTCACTACTGGTGGATTGCGGAGCAAACGAGGGTGATTCATAACTTAGACACCACATCTACGTTACTTGTCACTACTCTAGCGTCGATCATGGGATCCCGTCTTCATCAGGGGCCCTCTACTAGAGCATTTACCGGAAGGTAAACAACGATCCCATAATTCTCGATAAAATAAATGACAACATGAAACTTAAGAATGATGCGAAAGTAAGACACCTAATAACTTTCACCAAGCCGAAAGGTTACCCGTAGAGGTACAAGGTAGGGAGGAGGGGAGCCGACAGATCCGCACTCCCACAAAATTAAAAGACCATGGGGTCGCTACTCCTCTCTTCCTCTCTACCTTTCACTCTCTCACTCCCTCCGAAAGTGTCTTGACACTCTCTAAACCACCCTATATGTGAGACGTGGAGTGAAATTCAGAAGAAGGAATGGGGGCGAATGATGGATCACATGGTGAAGGAATGTGTGATCCTTTATTGAATGATGTGAAGTGAATGAGTGTGAATTGGTGAGTTACAAGGAGAGGCAAGGGCCTCTTTATATAGGGAAAGCAAGAGAGAAATGGAGGGTTCTCCTTGTTCTAGGGGACTTTCGGGTGTTTGACGGGAAATTCTTGGCGCCGTTCCTAAAAGCACCCCATGCAACAGCCGCCTCTTCTCCTTCGGACGCGGGTCAAGGCAAAAGCGCCGCGGGATTGGCTCTGTCTCTGTCTGCGGCGGCGCGCCGCGGGTGCGGCGGGCGCCATGAGTTTGGCTTTGCCTCGTGCCGGTTTCGCCGGGGTGGGCTTGTGGCCCACTCGTGTCGCGTCCTCGGGGTGTTTTGGCCCGGTTCGCGTTGGTTTTGGCCTCGTGGCATTCCCCTTTGTCCAAAGCACAGTTCGATGTACGCTTCTCTCTTCCTTTTGGCGTACTTTTACCTATTTCCACGTTTATGCCTACAAAACATATTTTCTTCGAATACAAGTGGAACTAGATTAATAGCAAAGGTTCATGTGGCAAAAGTACGTTATTCACCATGTTATATAACTAAGTTGGCGGTATAAAGTGTATGATAAGGACCGCCAATAGTCCACTCTCCTTTACTCTTGACTAGATCTAATTTAGATCTAATCTACTTCTAATTACATGGCTAATCTACTTCTAATTACATGGCTAATCTACTTCTAATTCACTAATCCCCGAGAGAGAGGTTATCCTTACATTGGGACACCTCTACAACTGAGAGATAATGAATAGAATGAGATAGAATGAATTAAGGTTTAGCCCTGGGGTCAGGGGGTCTTCTTATATAGGACTTGGCAATGAATGATGACCATTGGATCAAACCGACCTTCAATAACAGTGTAGATACAACCTCAAGGTCGGTGGTAAACCGACATAGGAAGATGCGTCGATTGGCTCTTGTAGCCGGCGTAGGCCCTAAATCCCTCGGCGGCGCCCGGGGGGTTGGTCTCTCGGCTTCTCGTTTCTTCGGGTGTCTTTTGGTATCTTCTAGAGTGTTTTAGTCCACATTTTGGGTTGAGTTACTTCACGGTCAAGTCTTGTCATCGTATGAGATGTATATTCCGAACTTTCTCCATTCTTCTTCTGCATTTATCTGTTAAGTCCCTAAAAAGATAGAAATCACCAAAGCTTGTGGAATTATGTTAGTTAAAACCCCTAGTCTATGTTGATATTCATTTTACGCCCTTATTTCATGTTTAGTTGACTATTAATATTATGCTATAACAGGTGTCAACAAGCTCCCCAAAAGCTTACCCTTTGCTAGTCCCTAGCAAAGCCAAACTTAGCAATGGATCAGGAGTTGCTACAACGCTTTCACACCTCAAAAGTACACATGCTCACAAACAAAATTTCTCCTCTATGTTAGAAAAAAAACTTTTTCAACCTTCAACTTACCCATATTACCTTTAACCATGGAGCTTATAGCTTTTTCTTAGGATCTTGGGCAATTGAAAGATAGAACAATCAAGTCAAGCACCATGTCTCAAACTCTTTGTTCAACCTTCATTTGGGGTTTTTGCAAGTTTTCAAAATAAAATTCAAAGTTCCTTTTGTATGACTCTCTCAAGTCTCTCATTTGTGGTATTTGTGGATCCTCACTTAGGCAATAATGTTGTGTTACCTTTCTCTCATAATATGTGGTATTTTTGGAATAAAGGCAGTAGGACATTATGCCTTCTTCTCTCACCCTATATCTAAGGTTTATATCCTGAGCTCATAGGTAGGAGAAACTTTATTTACTTACTAATCATATATTGTAAATTCAAGCAATGGATCCAAAGTCACGAAGTCACACCCGATCAAGTGGTGCATGTGTATGGTGGATAGAATATAGATGGTAGGAAATATAATAAGGTGTATGGAATGGATGAAGGGAAATCTTACTCTTGCTCCTTGAAGAATCATCTCTCTTTTGAAATTTGGAATCTTCATGTGTCCCTTTTTTTTCATAGCCATGTCTTTTGAATTATAAAATTAAAGAGAGATCACTATCTTGTAGAACATGGAGTATTTATTTCTAAGATATCTTTTTATGTGTACTCCCGGTGTAGGAGTAGTGCTTTTGGTATGGTGGACGGAAGCATGTTTCTAGCGTATTCCCATTGTAGGAATAGGCGATATATGTGGCGTAATGCGTGATCTTGATCTTGGGGGCATGACAACTATCTCAACAAGGGTCAACGAGACTTGACACAAGCTCAATGCAAAGATAAGTAGCATATATATATGGTAGGTTTTTGCCTTTGATAAACTCAATATGGCTCACGGTAGGAATTTGCGTATCATTGAGGAGCATGCTAATTGAATTTTGAATTTTTGAAAACAAATCCCAAGTTCATATAAAAGAGCAAGGTTCAAATTATCCAGCTATATCACATATTCCAATTACCTAGATAACATGGGGTCCCTATGATAGATAATTCACAAGGCATAGGAATATTAGCAAGGAATAAAGAGTATGTAAATTTTTATCAAAGGATAGCATGGAGATGGAGCATCCACATTTTTTCTTTTAGTGAGGAATAAAATATATGTTGACTGAAAGATATTGAGAGATTTAATGAGGTGGAGCTCAAGGATGATTAAATCATTTTAATGATCATACATTTTAATCTTGTTCAAAAAGGGGAAGGTAGAGGATTTCAATTTTTACCTTGTGTAGTCTCCTCCCCCACACTTGTTCTTTTGGCAAATTATATAGATAGAAAAGACAAAAGGGACAAGTGTGCATCCAACAGGTTTTGTCTTGTTGATATGTTCAAAAATTTAAACTTCAAAACTTTTGGGGAGATGGAAGAGCGAGAGTTTTGCACAAAACCGTCGTTTGAAGAGGAAGGAGTTAATGGTAGTCGTTCGTCTCCGGCCCTTCTCCATCGTGAATTTCTCGATGATTGTGCATTTGTGTTGGGGAGATCTCAGATGGGTGTGATTATATGCTTGAGAGATCTCCCCCACACTTATTTTTGTACCTGGTTTTACTCAAACAAAGAAAACAAAACGAAAACAAACATATGGCTCTACCGGCTTGAATACCGTGGAGATTTTTTATTGAGATTACTTATTATTTTTATTTTATTTTGTTTTATTTGTTCATCTCAACACCACTCATGCAAGGCTAACATAAGGAAGCAATGTAAGCAAAGCCTTGATTCACCTCAACATAAGACACTCCCAAAAGATCATGACAACAAGGCTCTAAGTTCATTAACCAAACTCCAACACCATGTCGAAGCTTGATTAAAGAAGATCAATTTACCTAAGCACCATGCTTAATGTAAAAGACCTATAGATGCATTACACGGGCCGTGTAAATGTACCCAAACTCAAAGCATATGTCAAAAAACCGGGGAGTAGGAATTTGTGTGACCGTATGGAGATAATAATGAGTAAGAGTGTTAGTGAACTTTTTATTTCCTTTGCATACACGGATATATGTACGGCGACATTTATGGATGAAGCTGGCCAAAGTTGTTGATGCGGTTTGCGTGATGGATGGCCCCGCCGGATGCACCTCAAGGCTAGGCCCACACACACATGTGTATGGGCCATGGGTCTTGATGGTAGCATCAAAGGATAAGAGACGAACCCTTCTTGCTTGTGGAAGCAATGATGGGTGGAGTCGTAGCACTTTGGTTTGTATCTTGACCATCTTGGGGCCAACCTCGCTCCTCTCTTCTCTTATTGATTTTGTTTTCTATTCTATTATATATATTTTTTTTCTTTTCAACAACACTTTTTTTTTCTTCTTTTCTCTCTTTTTTTTTTTTTCTATATTCTTTTTTCAAAGAAGACAGGTGACACCCTCTTTTTATTCATCATCATTTTTTTTGTATGACGCCTTGGTGGATGGAACTTGAGAGTCGCACCATCTTCCCCCACACTTGGACTTTTGTGTAAAAGTCAAATGTGTAAGGTCCGGTCTCCCTTTGAGGTTCCATCATCCATGAGCATCAAAGTTTCTTGTTGATGTGGCCCCTATGTTCTCAAGCATTGCGTGCCTCTTTTGATCTTCTTAATCGATCTCCCACTGAAATGGTTAGCGACAAGAATTCCGAAGGTGCATACTAACTTGACAACATGCTCTTGCTTTTATTAATAAGAGAAAGAGAAAAAACCTTTTTGTGCTTTTCTTTTTTTTTATGAAAACAACTAGAGAGAATTATTCATTCTTCTTCTTTTTTTTTTTTTTTTACGGTCCGGTTATCTCCCGCAATTTGCTTTTATTTATGGTCGCAAGTTTGACCGTGGGGAATTCTTCTTGCAACTATGAAAGGTGATGAAGTTCTCGGCCTCACCACTAAGAAGTTAGCGTTACACTTAAGCTGCAAGGTACCATCGTGCCACTACGAGATCGACAAAACTTGTGGTAGACGAAGATATCCACAACCATCCTCTTGAAAAGTTTGTGAACGAGGATTAAGAGAAGGTTGGGGTCCTCGTAGGGGCACGTGGTCGAAAGCGAGACAACTCTAGAGATCCAAAAAGGTGAGCATGAAACGTGAGGGATCTCAAAAGAAAATTTTTCATGCCCCTTAACGGTTTCTTTCTTGGTCTCTAGAGTTGGTGCCTCGGGCATGTCCATGGCGTATGAGTTTTTATCCTCAAAAGGTATGTCATGAAGGACAAATGTTGCATCTCGACCATTGTCAAGGGCAACGTTTTGTTGGCCAGAGGGGCATGCCTTGTGTTCGAAAGTGAGGGCGACGGGTGCTTCGTTTCACTAAGATCAAAAGCAACTTAGGTGAATCGAATGGAGTTATGAACGCCGTCTCCTCAATGTGTTTTGTTGGGAAGATGCTTCGCCTTTGGGATTTCTAGGTGGGAGGCACAAGCATTCTTTCCCAACTTTCTCATCATGGTTTTCCTCTATAGCTTTTTGTGAAAAAAGCTTTTCGAGAGGGTAGCCTGCGAGAAGATCAAAATCAAGGATGAGATGGATGTCTAAGCACACCTCGGCTTTTTGAGGTTCGTCATCACCCTTGAATTCATTCGGGGAACTCATGAAGCATTCCTTCCTTCGTGTTGGTGGGTAGGAGAAGGGATCAACAGTCGATCCTAAGGATGGTAAAGGTACGGATTCGGCCGATGAGGGCTTCAAAGCTTGACATGCCCCGGTTTTGGTGGGGTTTGTGTTTTACGATGGGAGAAGTGTGCTTCCATCGTAATTTTATCGATAAATATCCTTCCGCCCGGTCATGTCAATGCGTAGGGTAGTGTCTATGTCAAGACCCGAACGAAAGATGTGTGAAAACATACTCGGGTAATGATAGGTCTAGGCGGCGTGTATTAACATAGTGAACTGGCCTAGGCTGCACCTAGACTCTTTCTCATCCTATTTGAAATCAAGGATTGTCCTTGGTAGGGGGTTTGATGGGGAAGAATGGTAGACAAAAATTGTCTTTGAGTTCTTCTAAATCCCCTGCTCAAACTTTCTATGACAAGTAGTGTACTATTGTTTTGCTTTCCTTATGAGGGAGAGCGGAAACAAATTCCACATGAGAATTTCTTGTGTCATGTCAAGAATGTTCTCGACATGAACACGCCTCCTTGAAATCTTGTAAGAGGCTAGTAAGATTGTCATAGAGCTTAACCTCTTCGGGCGTGTCATACTCATAGGGAGAGTCTGTCACTGAGTTTTCATCTCATGTGACTGTAATGGAAAATGTGTTCCTCCCCAGCTTGACATCTACATCCCCGGATGTTGATAAATTAAGAATTTTTTTTAGGGATGCCCATTTGGAGTTTCAATTTTTTTGGATATCAAAAATGTAAAAATCTTTTTTACATTCTTGTGCAGAAGAATTCTGTCATGTATGGTCTCTTGGCAAAAGCCTGTGTTGTTTGGGTTCTAAAGGATTCCTTCACACATTTTTGTGCAAGGGATTTGAATATTTATACCCATAGCATGATTATACATGACCTCCACCAATCCTCAATAGAGTCATGGAAAATAATGTTCATCGAAGAGTGTTTCAGGGATCAGTCGGGATTTGTGGTTTCTTCTATTGTTCAGTATTTGAGGTGTTATCGAATCCTCAGCAAGGTCAGCCTCGAAAAAATAGGAGATCCTACCATACGGTCCCCTTTGGTTTTGGTTCGTGCAAGGGTCTCTAAAGGTGTATCGGGTTCGGCAAGTAGAATTTAAGAGACTTCCCCTTTGATCCGCTTGGGTTCTACATGATGGGTTCTAGCGGGGAGCGTATTCAAAAATATGGTTTAGAAAGCTCCTCCTTCCATTTGGGTTTTTATGTGAAAACGACCCTCCGGTACTTATGTCACAAGCAAGTAAGACGTATACTCTATCAAAGGTTTTTCCAATTTCAAGCCCGAAAAGGTTTGGACCTGAACCATGGCTATAAAGCCGTTAGTGGAGCTCAAATCTTGAAGCCGTGATTGGCTTCAAGATTGACATGGTTCTAAGAGCTCGCCCCTAGGAGCGAAAAAGGTTTTGAAAGGGTTGCTCCATAAATTAAAAAGAAAATAAAAAATAAAAAAGAATGGCGAGGGGTAGGGCTCACACCGATATACTAGGTTTCACAAACTTTAACGACAACCGATTTCATCTGCTAAAACGGCGCGAGAAATGCTTGTTGGTATTTCTTAGCGTAGCGGCAAAAGTCCGCAAGCGCGACGCGAAAGTATCGTTAGTAGCACTTCACCTAGAAGTGTTCCGTGCATCGAATATCCACAGGAACGGGCGCTAAGTCTGGCCTGTGCCTATATATCGAGGGTCAAGCATAGGAGGTGATCTTAGGAGTGATGTGTTCTTTTCGCCATTCTAGACTAAGTCGCTACTCTTTCTATTAATCGAAGTATTACCGGGCACCGGAGTGCACTTGGTCCGCCCAGCGTCGCCGGCCATCGGCTCTACTATGCAACCGACGCGGAGGAGTACGATGGGCTTAATAGGGGCATCACCTATCCCCTACCTCACTACCGCGGATTGCGAGCAACGAGGGTGATTCATAACTTAGACACCACGCCTAACGTTACTTGTCACAACTCTAGCGCCGATCGGGGATCCCGAGTCTTCATCGGGGCCCTCTACTAGAGCATTTACCGGGAAGGTAAACAAACGATCGTAATTTCGATAAAATAAATGATAGCATGAAACTTAAGAATGATATTGAAAGTAAGACACTAATAACTTTCACCAAGCCGAAAGGTTACCCGTAGAGGTACAAGGTAGGGAGGCGGGAGCCGACAGATCCGCACCAGACGACCGGAAAAGACCGGGGGTCGCTACTCCACTCTTCCTCTCTACCTTTCACTCTCTCACTCCCTCCGAAAGTGTCTTGACACTCTCTAAAACCACCCTATATGTGAGACGTGGAGTGAAATTCCCGAAGGAATGGGGGCGAATGATGGATCACATGGTGAAGGAATGTGTGATCCTTTATTGAATGATGTGAAGTGAATGAGTGTGAATTGGTGAGTTACAAGGAGAGGCAAGGGCCTCTTTATATAGGGAAAGCAAGAGAGAAATGGAGGGTTCTCCTTGTTCTAGGGGACTTTCGGGCGTTTGGCGGGGAAATTCTTGGCGCCATCCCGAAAAGCACCCCATGCAACCGCCCTCTTCTTCTTCTGGACGCTGGTCAAGGCAAAAGCGCCGGGCGGGAGGGCTTCGTCCTACGGCGGGCGCCGCGGCGCGGCGGCCGCCGTGGAGTTTGGCCCACCTCGCGCCCGGTTTCGGCAAGTGGGCTTGTGGCCCACCTGTGTCGCGTCCCCTGGGGGTGTTTTGGCCTGGTTCGCGTTGGTTTTTTGGCCGGTGGCACTCCCCTTTGTCCAAAGCGTAGTTCTCGATGTACGCTTCTCTCTTCCTTTGGCGCATTACTTTTACATTTCCACGTTTATGCCTACAAAACATATTTTCTTCGAATACAAGTGGAACTAGATTAATAGCAAAGGTTCATGTGGCAAAAAAGTACGTTATTCACCATGTTATATAACTAAGTTGGCGGTATAAAGTGTATGATAAGGACCGCCAACACTCCACTCTCCCTTTACTCTTGATTGATTAGATCTAATTTAGATCTAATCTACTTCTAATTACATGGCTAATCTACTTCTAATTCACTAATCCACCGAGAGAGGTTATCCTACATTGGGACACCTCTAAAGCGAGAGATAATGAATAGAATGAGATAGAATGAATTAGGGGTTTAGCCCGGGGGTCGGGGTCTTCTTATATAGGACTTGGCGATGAATGATGACCATTGGATCAAACCGACCTTCAATAACGGTGTAGATACAACCTCAAGGTCGGTGGTAAAACCCACATAGGAAGATGCGCCCCGATTGGCTATTGTAGCTTTGGCGGTCGGCTAAATCCTTTCCGCGGTACGCCGGGGGTTGGTCTCCTCTCGGCTTCTCGTTTCTTCTGGTGTCTTTTGGTATCTTCTAGAGTGTTTTTAGTCCACATTTTGGGTTGAGTTACTTCACGGTCAAGTCTTCTCATCGTATGAGATGTATATTAGGAACTTTTCTCCATTCTTCTCTGCATTTATCCGTTAAGTCCCCTGAATAGATAGAAATCACCAAAGCTCGTGGAATTATGTTAGTTAAAACCCCTAGTCTATGTTGATATTCATTTTACGCCCTTATTTCATATTTAGTTGACTATTAATATTATGCTATAACAGGTGTCAACAAGCTCCCCCAAGCTTACCCTTTGCTAGTCCCTAGCAAAGCCAAACTTAGCAATGGATCGGGAGTTGCTACAACGCTTTTCACACCTCAAAAGTACACATGCTTTCAAACAAAATTTCTCCTCTATGTTAGAAAATAAACTTTTTCAACCTTCAACTTACCCATATTACCTTTAACCATGGAGCTTATAGCTTTTCTTAGGATCTTGGGCAATTGAAAGATAGAACAATCAAGTCAAGCACCATGTCTCAAACTCTTTGTTCAACCTTCATTCAGGGTTTTTGCAAGTTTTCAAAAATAAAATTCAAAGTTCCTTTTGTATGACTCTCTCAAGTCTCTCATTTGTGGTATTTGTGGATCCTCACTTAGGCAATAATATTGTGTTACCTTTCTCTCATAATATGTGATATTTTTGGAATAAAGGCACGTGAGGGACATTATGCCTTCTTCTCTCTCACCCTATATCTAAGGTTTATATCTAGAGCTCATAGGTAGGAGAAACTTTATTTACTTACTAATCATATATTGTAAATTCAAGCAATGGATCCAAAGTCACGAGTCACCCCATCAAGTGGTGCATGTGTATGGTGGATAGAATATAGATGGTAGGAAATATAATAAGGTGTATGCAATGGATGAAGGGAAATCTTACTCTTGCTCCTTGAAGAATCATCTCTCTTTTGAAATTTGGAATCTTTGAGAGAACCTGGGTTGTATCATTTTTTTTCTTTTTATTATTTTTTTTCTTTTATGGAGAGGCTTATATCTAAGTACCCATTGTTTTCGGACACTTGTCCATTTTTAACTCTCCTTTATTCTTTTCTTTTTTATTAGGGAGGTAGGCTCTACTTCAAATTAGGACACTTGTCCATTTTTCATCTCCCTTTTTCTTCTTCTTCTTTTTTATAATCTACAACACAAATCTCTTTTGCAATAACTTTTGAGAGATAGGCGTAAGTAATGGAGCTTACGTAAGATATTGGCTATAAATGTGTGAGTGGATGGGTATAGGGAATATTTTTGGTTGTTCTCTCCGAGGATAGGAGTAGAACATTTTTTGGTGGATACTTTTGTGGATGCATACTTCGGGGGTAGAAGTAGCATAAGTGCAAGTGAATAAAGTGGAGTGGAGTGGTGGAGTGTGAATGATCAAAGATGACAAGTTTCTAAGGGTCGATAAAGATTGAACAAACTCAATGCAAAGCAAGTAGCCTATATATATTAAAAGGGTTTTCCTAATCTATGGAGCATGTATATATGGTTGGTAGGAGGTTCAACACTCTATCATAAGAACTTATCATGTGCACTTTAATTTTCAAAAGATAAATCTCCGTAAATCTAGTATCACTAGGAGTAAGATAAATAGTAGCTCATACTCACATATATCATATCCGTCAATTACACTATGTAAAAAAGGCTAATAACCGCCTGGGAGCCCGCGAGACGCCGCTAATAATGAGGGCGTGTTGTGACATTACCGACGTGGCGGCGGGTGAGCGTTAGTAATAGGCATCGGATGGTCCCGGGGACCAATACGGCGTCAAGAATAGGAGGTCATTACAGCACGGCGTGTTCATGTAACGCCGCGCTTTCTTTAATCCGCACGCTGCGTTTTTCCTTGGTCGGGCACAGACGCCGGGCTACCGCAGACGCTTTTGAAACCGAAAGCGTCCAGCATCAACGTTTTCCATGCACGCTAAGCGCCATCACAGCCATTTTCGAGTAACCCGGACGTGGATCGCGGATGCAACCCCTAATTCGTGACGCTTTTTTATTTACGCTGTTGACCTGCTAACTCGCCCTGCATCGAACTATATGCGAAGTCATTACGTGAGGCGGCTGCGGATTCACGGACCGCGGCGTGGTCGATATACCGCCCGTGTTGCTTGACACGGCATGACAGACGCCGCGTGCCGCGCTAGAGCAGCGACGCTTGAATAGTACAAAGGGTCGTGAGACTACCGCGAAATCCAAAAGTCGGCGTTTGATTTTCGGGACGAAGTTGTGCTTATCGTGTATCAGACATGTCGCGGAACCACTACCGATGCGCTGCTTTATTTTCGATGCAGTTCTGTTAGGAGGTGTCACGACATGCTGCAACCACTACCGACGCGACGCTATTTTCGAGCGATGCAGTTAGCGGTCATACGCTGCATGCGCAGCTCCTGCACCGACGCCCGCAGTATAGTTTTTAGATGAGTTGTGTTATCGTGTCTGCGACATGTCTCACCCACTACCGACGCGTATAGTTTTCGAGTCGAGATGTGTAGCGTGTGTCTCAGACATGTTGCAACCGCTACAGCCACGCGCGTCGGACATGGACCACGGTCAGTCGCATGGCCGAATTTGGCCCGGGCTCTCTATCCGTTTTGAACGGGCCTCTCCACTCTCCGGCGAGAGCGACCTTCCTGAGCTCGATGTGGACCTCGATGTTAGGCCCGCTCTCTGTGGTACAACGAGCCCGAGCCGCTTCCCACCGACGATGGACGCTCCGCATGCGCGGTGTATGCTACACGTGGCCGCTGTCACAGGCCCGGCGCCCGCTAAGTTAGCTGCCAGCGTGTATGTGGTACCATGTGTTCTGCAACTATAGTACTCCTACCTAGCAGCGGATATGCGCTGGTGCTGTCAGGTATGGGTGTTGCATCTATTAGCGGCGATTTCTAGTACGTGCGCTACCGTGTCGTCGTCGGCGCCGTTAGCTGCTCGAATTCTTTGCCGGATATATAAGCGTTCTTTGCCACACACTTGAACACCGTCTCTCTGGCGGTGGCGGCACCGCGAGGAGGTAGAGCGATGGAGGCGCGCGGCATACGGGACGCGCTGCGTTGGTGTGTGCTCCGCCTTATCATTTGTAAGTACTGCGGGCGCAGAAACTCTCCCCTCGCTGTCACAGCGTTCCTCTCGGCATTTCGTGCGTTTGACGGCAGCGCAAAGCGTCTGGCGTGCTTTCCGTACGGCGCGCTCTTCATGTCGGCGTGCTCGCCCGACCATGATTAGCCGTGGCGAGCCGTGCTACGCCGATTACGCGGGTCGCCGTCGCACGTGGTCGGCCGATGGAAGCGTAGGTGAGCAAACCTAGCTACAGGCACTTCTAATTAAAATACAATAGTGCTTCGCATCGATAATGCATAATGGCCGAGATAGAATTAAAGCATCTAGTTGGTGGCGTAATATCTTGACTTAAAGTGGTGTTTCTTCCATTTCCACAATGCTTAATTTTGTAGACGATGGGGATGAGGCCCTTCCCGGATAATACCAGGGTGAGACGCGACGGTCGTGAGTACATAGATGGGTTGCGATCTTTCCTAGCCAGCTGCTGGAGAGCCGATATGCGCGAGACCCGATGCCGTAGTTTGTGGTGCCCATGTGTGATCTGCGTAGAACCGGATGCAATACTCGAGTTAGTTTACGTTCATGCCACTAATCCTTCGAGGTTTCATGGTTGGGTACAAGTTGGAACAAGCATGGAGAAGGTGTCAACGACGGAGAACAAGCCAGGTTCCCCGAAAGTGGTGCGGGTGGCGGGAAGAAGCGACATTTGAGGATGAGGAAATAATTATCGATGATGAAGTAGCGAGTTTGGCTGCCGAGCCCCTGTCCCTACCGTTGAGGGATATGGACAAGTTGTTTGTGATGGCATGGGCTACGATGGCCACAACTGGCACCGAGAAGAGTTGAAAGAAGGCTGGGAACGACTCTTGAAAAGATATGAGACACCACTCCTCTTAGCCCAGCGTAGAAGAGTTTTCCAAGCTATCCGGTACACTAAAGCTTCTCCAACTCAAGGCGAGAGAACCATTGGACCGACAAGAGCTTTAGACAATTGCTAGGGGTGATTGAGTTATGCTTCCCCACCGAATGTGTTGCCAAAGCTTTGACATATGAGGCCAAAAAGATCGCTTTGTCAGGATTGAAGTTCGAAAATTCATGCTTGCATGTATGATCGCATCTCGTTCCGGGGTGATATACACAAATCTTTTTTGCATGCCCCAAGTGTAAACGCCTCTCGCTACAAACAAACATAATGATGATGGTGAAGAAGGCGGGGAGGAGGTGCGTGTAAGTTCCTCCGAAGGTTGCACATGGTACTTTCCACCCAATTCCTCGCCTAAAATGTCTTTTTTGCAACCCAGGACGCACGACCGATGACATGGCACTCGGATGGCGGAGCGTGATGATTATATAAGGCACCCGCGCGGATGGTATTCGATGGCGGGACATTGATCACAAACATAAAACTTTTTCTAATGACCCAAGGAATATTCGGTTTGCAATCGAGCACGTATGGCATGAACCCCTTTGGTAACATGAGTAGCACACACATAGTGTCCGCCTGTGCTATTAACTATCTACAATCTTCCACCGCGGGCCGTAACACGAGGAGGTACATGATGATGTCGGGTCTTGATCTCGGGTCCTCATCTGGCCAGTGTATTGACATCGATGTGTGTACCGAGGTCGCTTGTTGACGATCTCAAGGAGCTCGGAAAGAGGGTGGTGTCGGTGTGTGCGATGCCTTACAAGAAAAGAGGCGCTTCAATTTACGTGCCGCAACTCTTCACCACAATCAGCGATATTCCGAGGACAATTGTGAAGTAGCGTGTGGCAGAAAGCAAAGGAGAGAAAGGCGCTTTCATTGCTTAGACGCCGACAGGAGACCGTTTGGTGGCAATAACTCAAGAAGAGGGTTTATGTAAAAAGCATAGACGTTTCCTTCCTACAAAGCATCCATACCGTGAGATGAAACGCCGGTTTGATGGGACGAAGGAAAAGCCGGCACCAAGGCATTTCAATGGGGAACAGGTTTACGAACGGTGTGGTAAAGGATAATGACCGCCCTGCTGACGCAACCAAAGGAAACAAAGAGAAAGAGAAAGAAAGTTTAAGAGCCAAAAACCGCAAAAAGCCCAGATAAGAAGAGGTGGAAGAAAATGTCAACCTATGGGAGCTACCTTCTATGGAAAGACATAGCGGTTCGCCCAAAAGATAGATATCATGCACGAGGAAAAGAACGTCTTTTGAAGTTTGCTTGGGACACTCATGAATGACAAATGGAAATCGAAGGACCATGATAAAGCAAGAGGCGACCTTAGAGGAGATGGACCTTCCTAACGACGCACGAAACCGGTCTTCGCCCACCTTTGTCGCCATAAACCTGACCGTCCAGAGAGAAGCCGGAGTTGTGCGAATTTTCGGTAGTGTCAAACTTCCCTCCGGATACGCACTCTGGTCAGGAAACTTGTGCACCTTTAAAGAGAACAAATGCTTCCAATGAAGGCTCGCGATTGCAATGTCATGCTCCGCGACGCATTAACTGGTCGGGATCCCAAACATATTGCGGAAAGGTCCAGAAAGGCTATCATCGACCTCTGCCTTCTTTTAATGCAATCTCGGAAGGTGATAACCAAAAAGCGAGCGATCTTGAAAAGAACATGTGTGACACGATGTCTCCTTGAGGCTTACTTCCGTAGGCTTTCTTCGACATATCGAGTCCATCTCATGGTCCATCCGGGTTAAGGAAGTCGTGTATCTTAAATCGTGTACCTCCACCACATGTATCCGTATGAGAGATTTATTAGTACTACGAACGGGTTTTCAAGAGTCGGGTTCACCGAGGGTAGCTACGGCACAAGTGCTATTCTACAAGGAGGTGGTCGATTGGTGTCTTCGTTATAATCGACCCGGTAATCAATGGGCATCTCCAAGTCTCGCCATGACTGGCGGAAGGCTAGCGGGGGACCCGGGGTTTCTTGGGGAGAAGCAAACACCTCAAGAAAGACGACTTTGACAAAAGCCCACTCTCTTGTGATGCTACACTAAAGCGCAGATAGATCCTTACATCGCAGAAAGCATTAATCGGTTGTTGCGGGGAAGAAAATCCGGATTGGAGCCGGAGTCTCGGTTAACGAGGGCGATATTAGACTTTGTTCAACATCCGATCGTGAGACAGACTTGCCGGGTTCGGGCGACTCTTGCGACAACGAAAAGCTCGTACCGGTAGCAAGGGGCCTTTTCTTCCTTGATCACAACTTATCGACTATGCGATAAAAATGGCTACACCTTTTACACCACATCAAGACAAGAAAAGTGTGTACCGAGAACTCTAGTGTTCGCATTGTTGCACCGGTCGGAAGATGCGAGGAAACCATACTTTGGCGTGATTGAAGATATATGGGAACCTGCCGTATCCGAGGAGACATGAAATGCGCCGTTTCGGTGTAGATGGGTTCGATAATCAAAGGTGTCTCCAAGAAAGACAAATACGGCTACTTGCGTTGACCTTGGACAGGCGTGCCGAACACACAAGAGCCATTTGTACTCGCAAATCGAGGTTAGCTAAAGTCTTCTATGTGCGCGACACAAGAAGCAAGAACCTACAAGTGGCTCTCCCTCGAGGGAAAAGCGGGTTATCGGACTTGAAAATCCGGTGGAAGAGGAAGGTATCTATGAGTTCGGTGAAATCCCTTCTTTTTTGATGCAAAAATCATCCTAGGATTACGGTGAGCGGGCGACTCCATACCTCGAGAGATGGACATAAAGAGAAGGACCCCCCGTGGCAAAAGCGTCAGAAAAAGCGATGCGCAAATGAGTATGCATAGCTACTTTGTTGTTAAAGCTTTCATGTGACGTGCGCGGTTTATGGGTGTGGTTTTGAGTGTTTGAAGCGGTTGTTGTTCTTTTGTTATAAAAAAGTACCCTCTAGCTTTTATTTTCCGGCTTTATGTGGTGACATATTGGCCTTGAAGTGATTTGAGATGGCATACCATCTCAATGTCTTGAAAAAGCAACATGGTCTTGATCTGCAAAAAGCGAACATGGTCTATCGTAGAAAAATTAAATAGCTAGCTATATATGCATATGTATGTATGTGTGGTCAACAATTTGTAATGACAAGCTACTAGCATCATATATTTTATCAAATTGGAGCAAGCAAATCATCGAGTTTGCATCATCATCACACATAGTTTTAATACTAACTTAGCTAGATAGTACATCATCAACAAAAGTAAGTCAAGACAAGATAAGATCGATCACATTAATTAGTGTTGTGGTGTCGGTATCGAACGAATGGCACCGCACTCCGTCCCCGAGCAATCGCATCTTCGGCCTTTTTAATTCTTCACGTACTCAACAAATAGACTCAAAAGCGGGAAGACTTGGTCGGAGCCTTTGCATCATGAGCCTCCTTCTCGACCTTCCCTTTGTTGAGATCCTCAATAGCCCCGTAAACTTCAGGAGCTTCCTGCGATGATGGGTTTCTACAACCACCACCTCGGAGCACTACATATATATGCAGAAACAATTATATGAGGGTTCCGAGATAAGATCGTGTCAACAAAAAAGCAAATCACAATCCTCAAATCACGTTCGAACCTAGCGAGATGAAGAAAAGTGAACTATGCCGGCCGGTGGCTGAGAACTTCAGCATTACTACGCGCACTATTCACTTAACTATATATATGCCAAAAAAAATGGCTGGTTTCCTGATTTTGAGTTTTTAAATAAGTACTCCCTCCATCTCAAAATAGATGTCACTATGGGGATGATCTTGCAGGTCAAACTTTTTCTCAGCTTTGACTAGCTAGGTTTGTAGAAAATACGATTACCCAATATTTAAATCTATAAATAAATTTGTTAAAACTAGACTTAAAGATCTTTCCAATGATATTTATTACTTAGCATAAATATTTTTATTATTTATATATTTTAATATATAATTGCCGCACATTTTAAAATGTTGATTTCTCGGGAAGCTTGGTGAATGACATCTATTTTGAGATCGGAGGGAGTATATATATATATATACGTGAAGATGGCGGGATGGAAGGCGAGGAAGTGCTCGGGGAAAAGGAGATCCTTAAATCATGAGGATACCGCAAATGGCCATGTTTGCAAGAATCGAAAAAGATCTATAATCTATATATATGACGCGGAGGCCATGTTAATAGGCTAGATGATTAGAAGGCGGGAGTTGTTGTTATGCTAAGTTTCGGGTGCTGGGAGAGGGCTTAGTCTA
>JADLZK010002582.1:0-41864 GCA_015847255.1 Hyparrhenia diplandra
TATCTACACCTCTATCGCCCCACGCTGCCGCCGGCCGCGTCGGTGTTGCCATGGCCATGCATCGCCGGATCTCGGAGATGAGGGCGGCCCAGGTCTGTGGAGGACGGCCACTGCTCCAACGTTCCTGGGTGCCGCGTCGCCGCCGCCACGAAAGAAGCGAGAGGGAGGAAACATCACGAGAGAGCTAGGGTTTGGGTTGCACACGTTTTTTTTCAAGGGTAGAGATGAGCGCGGTATATATTTGGTGGACGAGGCGGGGTTTTAAAAAAACAAGCGGGCTGTAAACATAAAGCGACCCGACTCGGAGTCTCTTTTGGTTGTCGTCTCCCCATTGGTCAGTCTTTTTTGTTGTCGATCAGCTATTGGAGGGAGTTGGAGGGCTGCAGGATTGTGTCGGCCCCGTCAGTGGCCATTGGCTAGGTGGTCTGCGCGGCGGGGAGGGAGTGGCCATTGTCTGCAGGGTCTGCACAGGGGGAGGTTTTTCTAAAGTGCGTTGTGGGGGTGTATGACCGTAAAAAGCCACGATTTTGGAATTTTTTCTTCTTCGGCCGAAGGATCTTGATAATCGAGGGGTCGAATGCAAAAAAATTAGCTTTGGACCGAGGGCCCTGTGTTGGCCATTTGCGCGGTTTTACGGAGATCAAAGGGCGTGCATGCATTTTCAACCTGGCGTCCCCAGAGTGGTTTCAGTGGAGTCAGAACAAACACGGCAAGACCCTCGATTGGCCAGATCCAACGGCTAGAAAAACGGGGCGACGTGGATAGGCTGAGGCCGCGCTAAGTCCTGGGTTCTCTTATTCTTAGATGCATGTGAGAACGTCGTTAAATCCTCTCGTTTATGACATTAATCTTCCACCCTTTTGACTTAATGCTGTAGAAAAAAATATTATCACAAAAATATCTTGTTGCACGTCCAACATGCTATTATGACAATACCATCTATATCATAGCGGTTAATTTGCAATGTCAACGCTACTTTTATGTCATAGTGGACAATTTGCAATGTCATAATTTAATGACTTTTTATATTTTATTGTCCATGTTTGCATGTTCCACAAATAATTTATTTTGAGTTTTAAACAAGTCAGATGGAGAAATGATCAAAACAAAAAGAGACGGTAACAGCGGATTGAGGATCCCAACTTCCAATCGTCAAAAAAACATCTACTATACACCCTTTTTCCTTTCAACTTTGTTGTTTGTCACATCTCCCAACGAGATTTGGCAGCGTTCTAGGTGCCCTAGCTAGTCCTAGGACACCCTCCATGTGCTTCTCACCTACGGGTCTTCAGGGAGAAGTTCTGGAGATTATCAAGCGAAAAAACGGGCTCAATATCGGCCTAACCAGGCTCTAGATCGGTTCCGTCTGTTCGCTGAGTTCTTGTTGTGTTGAGGGTTGACTGCAATGCATCGGGCGTGTTAGCCCTTGTCGGTGTGTGGTCTGGAACACCTTATGACAACATGGTTTAGTTATCTTAAAAACTTCCAAATTCTAAAGCATAACACATTTTATGTACACATCTATAGGAACATGCATTTACATCAACATAACTGATGTTTTGTTTTCATGCCTTCATAGTCTCCTACACAAATGTGATTAGTTCGCTCTTGGGATACTCGTGACATAGCATTTTGCATAGAACTAAGTAACTAACTAATTTTTTTAGCTTTAGCTCGCATGTGAAACTATCTAACTAGACTTGAAATATTTGTGTTCACACCATCACTACTTGCAGCCATGATATAACTAATTTTGTACTTTTTATTTTATTTTTAGTCCAGTGGATGCATTTTTTGAAAAAAAAAAAAAGCCCATTTTACCTCACTAAACTACACTTGAAGTCATTTTCCTAGCTGAACTCCCCACCTAACTTAACTTTTCAAACCATTCTTTACTTCCCTGGCCAGGTTATAGTTGGTTTTCAAAGACAATTTTTTCTTTTTTTTTTAGTTTAAAAATAAATCTAGTAAATACCTAATGAGGTTTTTAAAACCACGGAAAATAACTCTAAGCAATCTTCTAAAAATTATGAGAAAAATTCTAAATGCATTAGGACACAAGAAACCAAAAATATGTATTTATATCTTGTGAAAAATCTCTAGGATCATCTAAGATTTTTTGTTTAGCTCTAGGAAACTGGGAAAATATGCAAAAATTTTGGAAGAACTTCCAAAAATATTACAATTGATATCAAATTGCATCTTAAATGCTTTTAATAGTAAAAACATGAGATTAGGTTGGTATGAATTCATTCAACATTAATATGTGTTGGATTTATGTTTGTTGCATATCATATTTTATATTGTGGAAAGTTCCTAAAATGTGTTTTGACATGAGTTAGAACATTATGGTTGTTTCGGATTTTTGCATTTTTTTCTATTTTTCTAGGGCTAAATCAAATTTTTAGAAGATATAAAAATATTAATTGGGTTTTCGTCATAATCTAACTTTTGTCTTTTTCCTTGGAACTTTTAGAAACTTACATTTAATGGTTTAAAACCTTTATTGGGTATTTACTTGATTTATTTTTAAACTAATAAAAAGATAAACAATCTTAACCACCCATAACCGGGAATGGATTTTTTTTCTTCTCTTCTTTTTATCAAACCTGAAGAGGGGAGTTTGGCCTTTGTGGTATAGTGGATGCGGTCTATGAGTTGGGAGTTGGGTGCCTACTAATATTTGGGTACCCAATAATTGAGAATGTGGGCTATGACCAACGGCCTTTAGGTTCATACAAAGTTAGGTGGAGACATATGATGTTGTATAATTTAGTAATTTTGAATTTAGGTTATGGCTTCCGAAGTTTCCGGGTCCGACAAAGTTAGATGGAGACATATGAACATTGGATGTTTAACCGATTATAAATCAGCTAGTTAGGTACTATATTGAAACCTGCTCACCCAAGTTAAATCTTCGACTTGGCACGAAAGTGTTCTCATTTTCCTAAATTTATTTTAGAATTTACTAGCAATTCATTAATCTCTAGATCTACCGGCTTTGTCTTTCGGAGGTGCTTATAGAGACCGGTGTTATGCTTTAAGTGGTAGTAAGTGATGTTCATAAACATTGTATAACAGATCTGGAGTTATATTAGTAATTAAGGTTATGTTTTATATGGTAAGCGACGTTCATGAACATTGTATAACTGACGTGGAGTTGTATTACTAATTAAGAAGTTGGGTTATAGTGTTGAAACTTGTGATTTCAAACGGGAGATGAGATCTCCGCCTGGGCGTTGCTCTAGGGAGTGGGATGTGGAGAAAAGCTAAGTATGAAATACTCTGTATTAAATAGCAATAAGTTTCATTCACCAACCAACAACATGGAGGGCGTGCCCTCTATTTATAGTTTACAAATAGGTAGGGATACAAAGTTACAATTCTGTCCCTAAAGATGCTCGGCATATTCGATTTTTCCCTCACTACGCAGGGGGCCTTCGCGTCCTTTCACACCCGCCCTTTCACACCCGTGGTCGCCTTGCTTGGTGGGCGGTTTAATGCCCTTTGGGGGCGCTTTTGCCCGCCTTCGCCCTTTGGAAGGCACCTCCGCGACGGGTAGCCTCCGCCGCTCCTTCACGCTTGGCCTTAGGATCTCGGGTGGGACACCTTCGCCTGGTTGGAGCCGGCCCCCTTTGCCGGGCGGAGACCTTCACTTCCGTCTGCAAGGCCGTGGGGAGAAACGGGATGCCGTGGCGGAGTCATGATCTCCGCCGATCCCCGCGATCTCCTAGTCAATTGACCTTTCGGTCTGTGGAAGCAAACACGGTCGGGGCGAAGGTGTTATCTCGTTAGTTGCATGGGCTAACCTTCGCTAGTTTGATCGGTTGCACATGTAACACCCTAGGTGTTAAGCATCTTGAAAGCATGATCATTTGCATAGCATCATCATCATTTCATGCATGAGCAAGTTCATATTAGCATTTAATTTGAGTTGCTCTCATTTCCTCAGCTTGTTTGATCTAGCTACTATAGGATCTTTTGCTATAATGAAGTTTTGGACCTAGATTGTGCCTAGATATATTTTTGACATAATTTAGGACCATGTTTGAGCTTGTGTTTCCATTTAGAAAATTTTTTATAAAATAGCCCTAGAGTGTCAAACCTCTTTGACCCATTTTGAAACTCATTTCAAAAGTGCTTGATAGAAGTGTTTTTAGCAAAAAGTTTCTATAGATGAAATGAAGTACTTTTTATGTGGAACAAATGATCTGTTGTAAGTTTCTTGTGAAAAGGTTTGGAAAGGGTTCAAATAGTGCCCAACAGTTTGGGTCAAATTTGAGTCAAATTCAAACTCTATTTTGACTAGTTTAGTTTGACCATGCTGTTTTTAATTTTTAGTTTCAAATCTAGGCCGAATTAGAAAAAGTTCATATTGAGTGTTTTGTAGCTGATGAAATTCTCTACAAAGTTGATGTTTTGACTTTTTCCAATTCTACACGGATCTCAATGTACAGGCCAAAAACCGGGACTGATTTCGAAGCAGTAGGGGGTGGTATCGGCCGGCCGCCCGGCGGCGCGCCATGGCAGCGTGGCCGCTGCCCCCGCCGATGTACAGCCCGGACCCACACGCCGTGCCTTAAAACGCGCCCGCGCCGCCACGAAACCCTAGCCTCCTCCCACCCCGCGCCCGGCCCGGCTCAGCGACGAGAAAGCGCCGCCCGCTTCGCGGCCGTCGTCCGCGAGCTCCTCCGCCGCGGTTCGTCGCCGTCGTCGAGCCAAACCGCGCCAAATCGCAGCCCTAGCCTCGTCCCATCGTGTGCTACAGCGAATCCGTCGTCGAATCGGTAAAGCCCGGTGAGCGCCCCATTCTCTCCCATCCGGCGCCCCCGGCGAGCCGCCATGGCCGCCGTTAGGGCAAGTTGTCGCCGCGCCGAGCTCGTAGATCGAGCTTTCTTCTTTTCTTTTTCGCGTTTTGAAGTCGCCTTAGGGTGCTCGAGCTCTAGAGCTAGGTGGATGAGTAGATCGAGCCGCCATTTCGCGCCGGGACGCGTCGTCGCCCGCCACGCGCGCGGCCCGTGAGCCGTCGTGCATGCGCCGCGATTGTGTCGCCCGTCGTTGCTCAGTTAGGCCTCTAGCTTGCTTGCATGTCCTAGTTAGGTCTAGGAGAGTCGAGAACGGCCAGCGGTTCGCCGCCCGAAGAACGGCCGGGAGCGCCCGACGTCAGCGCCCGCCATGAGCCGCCATACTGCCGTCATCGCCATTGTAGTCGGTTTTAAGCGCGAACCAAGTGCACCAACGCGTCCGCCTCGTCGAGTAGTGTCGATTAGAGTACTTGGTTGCATGATTTGGTCACCGCCGGCGAAAAATCCGTCGCCGACCCGCCGCGCCGCCGCCGTGCCCTGTTTTTGTGTCACTGACACGCGGGCCCCACCGATTTCCTTTTCTTTTTCTTTTTACTGTTTTTCCGATTTGAATGAAATGCTTTAGAAATTCATATCTTGGTCATTTTGAGTCCATTTTGAGTGAAACAAATTTTGCCATGCTTGTTAGGAGATAGGCTACAGTATAAAAATATGAAATCCTATTTTCTGGTAACTTTTATATAGAGTTTTATTTATGGCTAGAAATGCGGGTAAATTGAGGAAAATCATATCTTTTAAGTGGTGCAAGATAAAAATATGCTTTCTGTATGAAAAGTGCTTGTTTTTGTGAGTAGAGTCTAGGAAAAATACCATGCATGGTATGTTCTGTAGAAGAAATGTGATTTTCTATTTATGTGCTTTTTTTGTTGTGTGATCTTTAGAAATTCATAGAAAAATGAATACTAGGGTTTTGGATGTAAAACTTGGTGTGGTGGTTCTTGATAGGTTTCAGTAGCTTTACATACTCAGAAATCTGTTGTCGACACTTTTCATAGTACAAAGTATTTTCATGCCTAGGTTTAGTGTAAACTTGTCATTTTTGTGTAGGGTGGTAGGAGCATGATCTTGCCATGATATTTTTATGGTAGCTGTTATATTCCAGTAAGATGCTTTGGTAATTTTTGTAGAATTTTCTGAAGTGGTTGTGTATTTATCATATTTATGGTGCATGGAATATAGGCTAGAAATATATGTTTATATGAAGGTAATGTGTGTTAGTATTTTTATTATGTGTTCCTAGCATGATTATGACCTGTTAGTAAGCTTGGTTTGATCAGCTTAGTAGTTTTGACATTTTCTTGTTCTAGCATTTTATTTGATTGTAGTGTGCAAGTGTAGTGTTTGCTAGGGCATATCATTTCATGTGCTTTAGATTATCTTTTGACATGTCCAGTAGGTTTATTTAGTAGATAATTACTTGATTTACTTGCTGGTTAAGTTTGAGATAATTTGTATGAATAGTTTGTGAGTTATGGAGGTTGTATGTGATGTTTGGGCTGAAAACAGAGCCTCTGCTTTTCCCAATTTCGAGGCTGTTAGGTTGAGATTCAGCTCTGGACAATGTGGAATGTTTTGTAGGAAATTTTGTTAGCTTTCCATAGAGTCCTAGTTCACTGAATTTGGAGTTGTAGAACTCTCTGTGTGATTTTTTAGTGACAAAGCATGTCTAGCTGTCATTTCTTGTCGAAGAGAGATAAGGTGTTGCTTGATGTAGCTTGTTATTGTTTCTTGTGTACATTAAGTTATGTTTTGTAGAAGAGATATGCACTTACTAATAGCTTACATCATGAAGCATTCATCCATCATACATGTTTTATTTTATGCAAGTTGATATTCATGTAATAGTAATTATATCTTTTCTCCATCATATGCATCATCTCGGGATCGGGGGAAGTTCTCGAGGAGAGCGATCGAGGAGCCGGGGGAGCTGTTCCATCCGGGAGTGCAGTCGGAGGAGTCACAGGAGACGAAGGGTCGACCGACGAGCTAAGCGAGTGTCCGAGAACACGTTCCGCAAAGCGTTCTGCGAGGCAAGCCCGGAGCATTACGCCCTTTCCTAATTCTTCCAATTAAATTGACTTGAGTCTTTTTTTATATGTTTCCTGCATTAAGTTTAGGGAAATGGTTGAAACCGTTGATGCATTATGATCCTTGTTGAAAGTTGCCCTATCCTATATAGAGGTCTAGGTTAATGCTCAGTATCATGATTGCGAAGAGACAGTGATTCCGGTCACTTGAGGAAATATCGTGAACAATCACATGGGTGATTGTCAAGCCGCCTTGAGAACCTGTTAAATTAAAACATATTAGATTGGGTGGAACTTGTGGTCTTTTCCACCGATCGTTTAAGGACTCATACTTTGTCGGGCTGTGGTCGTAAGTTGAACGTGCACGGCATTTAGTAGGCTCGCGGGGCGTGAGCCACGGCTCGTGGGAATGTTAGGGGCCGGCCATGCTCGCTTTATCGCTCCTCCTTTGGTGATGGTTGGTGTGGTTAATCGGGCACAAGAAGATGCGCACGCAGGGGTCGTGACTCGTTGTTTACGCTCACTTGGGTGCTCGAGAAGGAGGGGTAGCCGGCAAGACCGAGACTTTACGACCGCAACGCCCCGGGAGTGATCGGGTCCGCCTTTGCAAAGTAGACCTGGTTTGTGTCGTGGTATTCGCCATTTGGTTTGCAAATCGATTCGAACCGCCATCTCTCCCGGTTAGTGAGAACCCGGGTTGCTTCAACGGCAATGTAGTCTTAATCACTACACTATATGTTATTTATCATGTTACAAAACCTGATATAATCTCGATCAAGTTATTTATCTTTGTTATTTATTCTCTTGAGCAATGATTAATCTTGACTATACAGGATCTATGTTATATAATTAATTAAGTACCCGTTAACTTGGAAAAATATACAAGTAGCATGTATAGGCTCACTAAACAATCTTATTTGCGAAATTAATGTGAGTCAGCTAAACCCCGAGATAAAGCCTAGCATAATCCTTGGAGTCTTTTATTTTATTTTGGACGGGTAAGTCTAGCCGAGTATTTTGTACTCGGGGTTTTATTCCCGTTGTTACTGGTGAGCATGTTTACCATGGTTACTTTGTAAGACTTGTCTCATTTCTGTTGATGAAGAGTAAGGCCAGGGCAAGACAAATCTATATCCCTCGTCTCATGCCTTTCTGAGGGGATGACTATCTATTGGCACTATCTTTTATTTGTTTTCGTTAAAAGACTATTTGGTTTTCGCAAACCATCGCTTCGCACTTGAACCTCGAAGTTTGTAATAAATTATACTTCGCACTCGATGTTTAGTATATCGAATTTGGTTTGAAATACTGCGGATTTTACTACCAAGCTCAACGATCTGTTGTATGTTGTTGATGAGTTTGAAATCACTCGAGATTTCCGGAATACCGGGTTTATATGGACTCAAGTGTAGGCTGCGATTGCTTCGGTGATTGCGAATTAACAGCAATTCTGATGATTTTTTGCCCGGTATAATTGACTTGTATCAGTATTTCTGATGATTTTTTCAAGATAATTTTTTTTTTTTTCTTTTACGCCACAAGCAATTAAGCAGCGTGTCCGTGACGATGTGTATTCGTGCATCAACAGCAATTCAAAATATATTATTAGCAGTTAATCAAGGCACCTTTTATATATATTCCTACTATTTGTACTATAATACGTATATACTAATTTATTTATACTACTAATACTAAGATAAGATGCCAAGTCTGCTGTATACCACGAAATTTAACTTGTTCCTCCCGTCTCCCTCTTCTCTTCTCCTTCCTGTCTCGTCGCCAGTTTAGACCTTCAATCGTCCCCTTCTTCACGGAACAGTATTCTCGATTGCTTGATCCTCTCCCCGGGATTCGAGGAGCCGCCGTGTGTTGGCGACATGGCGGGAACTGATCGCCTCTACCCTCCGATCGAGCCGTACGATCTGGAGCCCCCGCAGGTCCCAGCCGCCACCGCCGCCGCCGGCGGCAGCGGCAGCGGCGAGGAGGACGAGGCCGGGGGTTTGCGACGCGCCGGTGATGTGGGACGACGAACCCGACGCGTCTCCCTCCCCAACGGCGGTAATCGAGCACTCCCTCCTCGATTCATCTGAATCTGATACTGAATCTGTCTGCCCGGTAGATTGGGAATATCCGCGTGATGGTTTCTTCCTAGACTGGGGAAACGGGCGCTTTGAGGTCAGGGCGGAGCACGTGGGGAAAGTTGGGAGCTTTCGGTTTCTGCTTGTTGTATAAGTTTGAGCAGCTCTGTTGCTGGTTAATGTGTAGTCACGCAGGTTTATGGTATGGAAGCAAGAGACTATAACCCTTTTAATTCTTCATTCCATTGGTACACAAAATGCAAGTTTGCCAAGCAGTGCATTCCTATGTCCTGACCCATGATCAGGTTGTGGACTACCTCTGCACTTTTTGTTTTTGTTTTTTTTTGACAGAAAACAAGCCATTTATTAGCAGCATCTTGCTGCAATGAAAGAAAATGGTTCAGAAGTTACACATTTGCACTTTCATATTTGATGTTTTAGCATGGAAAAAAAGTGAGTTTTAGAAATAGTTATATCCTCCAAATGTGGCCCCTACTTCATTTAGCTTGTAATGTTATAAAACTAGATCTCTTTTTTTTTTTCATTTATTATTGTTATTATCAGAATGGTTGATCTAGTAAACCAAAATATTTGATGACCTAGCAATAGACAACTTAAATAGTAGGATTTTGCCATCTTGCACTTTTTTTCTTAGTATGAAAACATCTAAATTCAAGTATGATTAATTTATTTAAGGTTATGGTTTATTGCGAAAATCAGGGCCCCCACATATTTGAGAAGGGCGCTAGGGATCCACCTCCTGAAGTTTTCAAGGAAGAAAGGCTTGGTGTTGTCGATTCTGATGATTTCAGCGATGAGATGACTGCTGCGATGGAATCTGGAGAAAACAACTATGACAGTTTCCCTCCTTGTGAACAAACTGGTATCCTATGGGTGCCTCCTTCTGTTCCACCGATGACAAAACATGATCACGACGAGTGGCAAAAGGGCTTTGGTTACAATAGTGCGGACTTCCGAGAGGAAGAATATAAGTGGGATATTGACGAAGAAAATTTGGAGATGACAATGTGGGATGTGCTCTCTGACATGGCTGTTGCAGGGAAGGATAAAATATTATCCATGGCATCATTTGATTTAGGGGACGTATGGCATGTCCATGATTTCAGATTTTTTTCCTTGAAGAGGCTTTGAAGGATAAGGCCCAAACACTTGAAGATATCAGTGCTGGTTCTGAGCATGCTCTCCTTGAGACAGAACCAATAAAGTGGTTGCCTGATAGTGCTTCCTCTTCTTGTATGCTTTGCGGAGCACGTTTCCATCCAATAATTTGCACTCGCCATCATTGTCGATTTTGTGGTGGCATATTTTGTGGTGGTTGTTCAAAGGGTAGAAGCTTGATGCCCCCGAAGTTCATGACCTCAGATCCTCAAAGGGTCTGTGATGTTTGTGGAGTGCGTCTTGAGTGTATTCAACCTTATTTGATGAATCGATTCAGTCGTGCCTGTCAAGTTCCAACTCAAGACTTGACAGACCTGAGCACCTTGAGGTCATGGATAAACATCCCATGGGCAGTCAGTATGGAGTATGAGATCTACAAAGCTGCAAATTCCATACATGGTTATTGTAAGGTATTCATATCCAACACTTTGAATGCCTTCTGTTGTTAATCATTTCACTGTTTTTCCTAGAAAGCATTTGTTCCCGTGCCTTGATTCTTCCTAAAACCACATTTTCTGCTCAACCAATGGGTATCCAATGCTACAGGCATTAATTAGCTAGACTAGATGTTAATCCTATTATAGTTCTATAAATCTCGAGCCTTGCTTAAACTCTTGAAGTAATTTACTACTTTACCAGATCCAAACTAAATTTGTGTGGCTTCATGAACTATGTTGAATAGTATCCAAGTTAATACATTTAAATAGTTATATCAATTGGGTAGTGGGTAGCTTGTGGCATTCATGTTTCCCAAAAAGTATAATTTGACTCTGGCCTTCATGCTTGCCAATTTGACAAATCATTTTTCTCTACAAACTTGTAGCACAGTTCCTAGCTTACCAAGGCACCCTGTATATATGTGAGAAGTTATTCCAAATGTCAAACATTATTGCTCATCAATTTTATTGTAGGAAGATAAAATTGTTGGTCAACTTTAGGACACAAATAAGTGATCTGACGTATGTAACATATCGTGCAAACTGCCTCAGAAATGAACTGGTTATTTTTCTGCTTTTGTCAACACCTTGATTAGGCCATTTAAAATCCAATTTCCCATTTATAATTTATAATACACTTGATGAGGTACTGCATAGCTGAAGCATTTGCATAGATCAGCATTGCCTTTACAATTTGTGGTTCCATTTATAAGCTAGTCATATACTTTTCAAAGTCTGGGGACCACAATAAAGTTTACTCTTTCAATTATTTCCTCTTCTTTTTCCAGACACACATGCTTCTTGTTAGTCAACCCTTCTGTTAATAAGGACAAAATCACAAAATGTTTTATGCTTGCAATATTCAGGTGGGAGAGCTGAAACCTGAGAAGTCGATCCCCTGATTCAATTCTCAGACAGGCGAAAGGGCTTGCAATCATCACTGAGGTAAAGGTTGGTATGATGCTTACATACAAAATCGGTACTGGATTGGTGGTTGCTCGGAGAGGTGATGGTTCTTGGTCCCTCCTTCTGCCATCTCTACTTGTGGTCTTGGATATGGAGTTCAGGTAATATTCTCATCAAGCTTGTGTTTTGGTTATAACTAAGGCCTTCTAACACTTGAAATATTTCTGTATTTTGTACCTTTTAGGCTGGAGGTGAGTTGGCCGACTACATCATTGTTCTTAGGAACACAGATGCCATCAAAACTTTCAGTGGAAATGCACATATGTCCATGGGGGCTGGTATTAGTGCTTCTGCTGGTCACTTTGGACGAGTAGCAGAGGCTGATTTCCGTGCTGGTGATGGTGGTTATGCTGCCTGTTACACATACAGTTGTAGCAAAGGTATGGTTTAATGAAGTTTCCACTTTTTTTCCGATTTGACCACATTGCTCTATGGAAAGTATTCTTCTATTGTTCCTGAAACTGTTCACCAGTTGGTAATGAAAAGAAATCTGACAGGATATTGAATACCAACTAGTTTGGTTGTTAGTAAAAGTTTCCAGGTCCTTGGTTGACAGATTAATCTCTGCATATTTGTTACTTCACAATGTGGTGAATGAAAAATATCCAGTAAAATATAAGTAAAGAGTTACTGGTTGCACTAATTTTGCTCTTTTCCGACGAGCTCTGTCTGGTTACTAGTGATTTATTTCCAAGCAGCACGTTTCTGACAGTGAGCCTCTTGTCATCAAACACTTACAGTTATCCCAAAAAAAAAAAAAAAAAAAAAAATCAAACACTTGCAGTAAAAAGTTATAAGAGTTGCAGGTTGCGCTAATCTCATCTATCTGTTTACTGGTGAGGTTTTGTCCAAGCAGCATGTTTCTGGCAGAGAACTGCTTTGGACCAGTTTTCACCAAAGAATCAAACACTACAGTCTACAGGTCAAATCCTGTGTACTCGCACAGAATTGAGAAAATTGGACAATTGGACTTTAGCCATATATATATCTTATGTTGTACTAGAAAGTAGTTTGTGAATGCTCTTGAGCAAATATTTCCAACAATTGCAAAGACTCCAGCTTTCTATATTACGTGTAGTGTAGACCAGACTTCAATTTCTGGGGAGTTCATAAACCTTGAGCACTGTCACATATGGCAGCTAATAAGAGATTGTGAGGAGTTTCAACTTCCAGTCAGTTGAATAAAATGAAACATGATGGTTTGGCATCGCAGCTAGCTGCTTCAAGGTAGTACATTCAGATAATCTTAAAAAACATCAACATTTGCTTCAGTCAGTTGAATCACACATCAGTATAACGCATATATAGTGAGTTCTACAGTGCAGCAAAACTCAGCATCATTTGGCATCTTCATTGTTGCAGCATTATACAGTTCATCAGTTTCATTAATTATATTGTAGTTGAGCTCAACACACTTCTTTTCAGCTTTTGTTTTGATCGCTAAATATGTACTGCTGCTGAAGTCAGGATCTGCTTTGACTCTATTAGTGATCTGACATTGATGTTTCATTAGCTTTGCTTTTTGTCACTCTCAGAGTCTCAGTTCTTTGTTTCTCTGGCAGGTGCCTTTGTGGGCTGTGCACTCAGTGGAAGTGTGGTATCCACTCGAGATTCAGTAAATGCCCGATTTTATGGTGGTCCAATCAAGGGCTCAGAAATCCTTCTTGGCTCGGTGCCAAAACCACCAGCTGCCGCAACTCTATACAAAGCTTTATCTGTATTATTTGATAAGATCAACAAGTGAATCTCTTGAGTCCTGGGTTAAAAAGAAAGGGAAAAAAAAACTTGAGACTTCTCTTTAGTTTCTGACATGCATTATAGCCTGGTGAATTGAATTATTTCTGGGTCTTAGATTTGCCCTCTTTATCTTATTCCTAGTTGGTGATGATACAAGTGTACACCTGACCATCCATTGTTTTACATCAAACAGATGTATTTGGAATCACAAACCACTCTGTAAATGCTGTAAATATGGTAACAATTCTCGTGAGAAATGAAAAAAAAAATATCCATTTGTTCAAGTGTTATCAAAGTTAACTCTGAATCCACTTGTACCATCTCATTTCTGGACATGAGATACTTGTACCATCTCATTTCTGGAGATGAGATGTTGATGCTGCTAAATGCCTAAATCTTCCTCGAGTACTTTGTGCCCGAAGTGATTAGTAATAAGAGATGGTACTTTGTGCCTGTAGTGTCTACTAACAGGTGGATGGGGGAACAAGATGGATGTAGCAAGGACATGAAAGTTTTGATTGGATCTGGCAGCAACGTACAAACAGGCATGAACCACTGCCGCATGACAATGGCATTAATGTCTAGCAGACGCGATTTTATGGCCATAGCAAAGCTTTTTTCGTGTCAGTGTACATCGCACATGACAGCCAGTCTTGCAAGTACAGCTGCACGCCAATACGCCATCGTGAATTCGTGATGGACAGCCTGCAAGAACGCTGCTTTTTTTCTTCATTGATACCGTGCAATTCAGATCAAGCCCATGGCAAATAGAGAGTGGAATTTATCATATCGAAGGAATTTTAGGGTAAGAGAGAATGAGGAATGGAGAATTATGTTGGAGAGACTTCAGGAGATTAGCCTTACTGGGGGGACGACCAGGAGACAGGTAAATTCACAACTAGAAGCGTCTACAGATTAATGCCTTTGGTGGAGTCCTGGCTGCAAAGGATGATGGAGATGTGGACAGTAAAGATACCACTCAAGGTACAAAATTTTCTATGGATGGCCTGTCATGATAGAATACAGAGATCTACTCTGCAAAAGAAGATCGTATGGTTTGACATTTTGCAAATTCTGTGGAAAGGAGGAAACAGCTGACCACCTCACAACTAGATGGTTGAATTTAGCAGCCATAAGTTGGGCTCTATGGAAAAGTAGAAATGACCTTGTGTTCTCTAAAATAGTCCCGAAACCATCTGAAGAATTAGCTTTATAAAGCGTATGGTTTTTTTGCAGGTACCAGCAAAGGAGGACAAGAGCGAAGTGCAGGTACTTGTGAAGATGATGAAGAAGGTACTTACGGGCTCTCAAGTTGATGAAATGCACTTAATTAAAACACGGAAGGGAGGATGATGAAGTCTGCACTTGGGCGTGCTTTGTTTAGTTTGCTCTTTCTGTCGTCTCTTTTTGTTTAGTATTAGAGCAGAAGGTTTTGGCTGTGGTGTTTTCTGTTTGTTAGAATCGGTGGTGCCTGAGTCCACACTTGGCAGTGTTGTAAACTGGTAACCCGGTAACTACTCTGTTGCTTACTTGCTTTCAATATAAGCAAGGTCTAAGACCTACACTTGGCAGTGTTGTATACTGGTAACCCAAGTAACAACTCTGTTGCTTTCAATATAAAAAAAATACTGTCAACACACAGAAAAAAAACATCAATTGGAAGCAGAGAGGGAATTTTTGTCAGGAAAAAAAAAACTTTGATCAAGGGCAATATGAAGTTAATTCATACGAGGATAACCGTTGTTCTAGACAGCGTCTTTTGCATCCGGCATGTTTGTTTAAATGCATACAATCAAGCAGGCACGCCTGCTGCAACACTGCTTTGGTAAGAATATCCCCTGGCGACATGTGCTGCGATAATATTGCAATATGTTTTTGGACAAGAAACTTGAAATAACGTAAATTATTTTTATGGTCTTCCATGTATTAATTAGCAACAAATTACAGAAATGGGACGAAATGTTCCCCACTCAATGTTCTGGAGTGCTCGCATGGTAGCACAACTTTCATGCAGAACCCTGTTTAAGAATTCAAAGAATGTGATGCAGACTGCCGGGCATGCTTCACTAATCTATGAGGTGCTGCTCTATTAGCCTGTCGTGGAAGCATAAGGAGACAATATACCTTGTAGAGAAATAGAAATGTAATAAAATCATAGAAAAAAACTAAGAAAATGTCTCAATATCTTTTTACTTTTGAGAGTTTCTTGTTTCTTCTCTTGACAAGAATTGTCATGTCCTGCGTTAATTGAGGTCATTGCTGATTTGCTGCAAATGCAACAACAATTCTGCAAGAAAGTCCAGGTGAAATATCATGGGTGACTCAGTAACTCTGCATCAAAAATGTGAATTCAACCCACCACAGAAGCAATCACACAGGTTAGGCACATGCGGAGTATCTTCCCTGGAATTTTGATATGAGAAGAAAAGAAATATACGGGTATAATATGGCAGCAACGCCCTTATATATACCCTAAAAATTTGGAACCACCTGAACTAAACACTTCAATCAGCAAAGGCACGACAGAACTAATGAATGATCCATACAATGTACACACTCTCGACACAACAAGTACGACAATAATAGTTATATATCAAGGACAACTGGAGCTAATTTACAAGGGCATATGAATGGCACAGGGATCTCAGCTACTGCTGACGGATGACCAGTTCTCCGACTTCTCTAAGGTTCCCTGCAAGCACTCTTTTCCCTTGCAATTTTTTTCCTTTTTCATTTCTTGAGGGAGACAAAACAGAAATGAAGAAAAATGAAATAAATAAGTTAACAATTTGCTTAGGCTAGAATAAGTTCAGATCCTTGAAAGAGGATGGATATCATCTCCAGAGGACCGCGATAAGATCTCTGAATCCCTTCTCTCTTTCTACAAACACTGAACTCATAAAATAGAAGAGCGCTGTCCGAATAAAGATGAAAGTAAGAACCCAGGTGAAGACTTGACTCTTGTAGCATGATCAGGAGGGATCTGCACGAGTCTTTGAGCTCCCAAGGGTGAGCTCCAGCTCATGCTCATCTGAGGCGCACTCCTCGTGTATCCGTTCCCCCTCCCATGCCTTCACAAGACCAGGTGATTCATTGTTGCCGTTGCTGCTGCTTCCAAAGGCGAAATCATCTGGGGCACCATCAAGCATCTGGACATCGTGATGGATTGGCACACCACCCATTACAGGAGAGCATGTTCCACTCTGTCCAGGGGTGCACATTCTTGAGGTGCTGGCGATGGTCTCCTTGAAAATACCAAAAGGATTCGGTGCCACAAGGCTGTATGTTGGAGATGAAGGACCAGCAGATGATATCTGAAACCCGGCTAGCCATGCTGGGTCTGGAGCAACCTGGTGGTGCCCAGGGCTCGGTGGTTGGGAATTTGGAAGAGATGCATAGTTTGCCCCAGCCCATGGTGGCTGAACACTTGATTCTCCCAGTCAGTCTTGATGCGAGGTGTGCGTGTCGGAGAGCTGGATGGAGGTGTTACTGGTGCACTGATGGAACCACCGTTGAAGTAGAGATGATGAAGCTGTGGGAACTTGGAGGAGGAGGCAAACGAGGAACTCGAGGAAAGATTCTTTAGCCATGGGATAAGAGAGCTTCCCTCAACGCCACCCATGAAGTTATTCCCGCCAAGAGTAATGTGAGAGGAGGATCCAGAGCTTGGAAACGAAGAGGATGCTGGGCTTGGATTGTATGAAGCTCGTGGACTGGGTTGATATGAAGAGCAAGGGCTTGGTGACGCCGACCTTCCAATTGGATCAGGCCGTTCTGTTGCCAGAGGTTTACATCCCTGAATCAAGAAGAAAATCATTACTAAACAGTAATCAATCTACTATGGAAATTTTGCCATCCAAAAAAAACATTAAGCACACTGAGAATTCTAGTGAAGCAGAAAACTAGAGCAGGCAAATTATACAGAAATTATGCAGAAAATCAGTTACTTCCCTGTTCACCCTTTTGTAAGTACAGCAGGCAAATTATACAGAAATTATACAGAGAATTCTAGTGAAGCAGAAAACTACAGGAGGGAAATTACACACAAGCAAGTTCAAAAGTTATACAGAAGATTTGGATTAATCAGTTGAAAAGATGCAATGTACAACAGCAGAGTACACCTCGGCATTTATTGATTACAAAATGAGTAAACACAAGTGTTGCAAAAGCGCATAGAACAAATTAAAGGCAGCCAATGAGCCAACCCAAGGTATGCAAATTCGAAAGTCTCAACGTTACCAAACAGTTTTGGCCCAAGCTTCAAAAGCAAAGTTAAAAACTAATGCTTTTGGTTTCTGAGAGCAGTGGCTACATGTGCACATGGCAAAAAATCATGTTGAACTATGCTTTGTGCTTTTCTGATAAGGCCTGCTTTTTTCAGCATCAGCCTGGACGTGATATGCAGCACGCATTTTAACAGAACTGAATCCCAACCCAAACTGAACCGAGCACCTTCCCTCAGGGACCAAGAGAAATGTGGTAGCAGCTGACAGAAATCTTGAGATTTTTCTTTTGGTCATACTAGGAAGGAACAAGAAAAGCACTACTAGGAAGAAAAGCATGCCTGGCAATGCCATCCCCAAAAGAATTGCCTTGAGCTATTGGCAAAAGGAAAGCAACATTTCCCTTCTGCTAATTTGACAAAAAAAGGGCTTGTTTTTTCGAAATCCTAGCTAATTCTAGAGCTTGCCCGGCAGATTAACCCGCCGTCAAACGGCTGTAAATCAGGCTGCCGTTGCCCTTGGCCCGACAACAGAGCAGCCAAACATAGCACCGAGACAAAAAACAGAGGTGAAAGCAAGTAAAGATAGCTCCAAATCCAAGGGAATATAGCGAGAGCAGGAGGAGCCCAAGATCGGTCCACCGAACCAACGAAATCGCTACATTGCATTGCATCCCACCCAAGTTGTTATACAGAGCAGTGCGCCGTCGTCCCTTGCCTCCCTCAAGACAGAGACGCGCCGAGGAAGCGTCTCCGGCGAGACTCGTCTAGTCTAGTCGAAACAAGAACTAAGCAAACATGCTCTAGCTAGCGCTGCTCAGATCGCTGCAAGCGACTGAAAGCAATTGGTTCTACAGTTAGAGCAACCAAGGGAGAAGCAAAAGCAATCTACTCGAAGTGCCGTCAAAGCAGAAACCGAAGCCGTCGAGAGGCCGGCCGGCCGGCGAAGCAAAGCAGCAAGAAGGTAGGCAAGAAGTGAAGCAGACCTTGCGGTAGGTGGTGCCATCGGGCTCGACGGTCCATCCAGCCTCGTTGCAGAGCGCCTTGAGCACCTCGTTGTTGTCGCAGTGCTTGGGGAGGTTGTAGTTGCCGTAGGCCCTGAGCCCGGCGAAGATCTTGGCGGCGATCGCCCGGCGCCGGCGCTCCCTGCGGCGGTTGTTCTCGCGCTCCCTCCACGTGGGCACCCTCGTGCCCCCGATCCCGGCCGCCGCTCCCCCGGCGCCGCTCGTCATCGGCGGCCCGCCGGATCTCGCGGATCTGCTTGCTCTGCTGCCCGGCTGCGTGCGCGGTTCCTTGTGGCCGCAACCTGCTCGCCTCGCTTGCTTTGGTGATTAGTTTATGTTTATTGTCTGATGAGGGGTGGAATTTGGGGAAGGAAGGCCTGCCAGCAACTGGTAGTAGTCTGAACGCAGCCGCCGCTGCTCTGCTGTGGCTGCTGCTGTGGCTGCTGCTGCGGCTCCTGCTAGCCTGCTGCTGCCTCCTCCCTCCTATTGTAACGCTAGCTGGGGGGAGTGAGTGAGAGTGAGGAGGGTGGAACTGAGCTGATCTGTAAGAACGGTGTGATGCCATGCCACCAGAGGAGTTACCCCACCCGGCTCACTCTTTACCCTGGCAATAGGGCCCAGGTGGAAGTGAGAGCTTGCGCCAAACAGCGAGGGGCAGAGACGGTAATTCCTTCCCCTCGGCCCGGGTAGGCGAGGGAGACGGTTAAAACCGAGACGGGTCGGGGTGGGGGCCAGCAGCAGCTTTTGCAAAGTACTACTAGTACGTCGGTCTCTGACGCTCGGGGCCCAGTCGTCGCCCGCCACGGCTGTTTCGTGGTCAAACGGGATGAGTGGGTGGCGGGGCCGTGCCTGGACAGCCGCCGTCTCGTCAGAGCGCAATCATCACGCCCAAACCCCTCTGCCCAAGTGGTTCGCCGGCGTCGCGTGAGCCGAGCCGGAACCGAACCAGGCGCAGAGCACGTAGGGAGTACTCGGACCCGGGTCGGGACAGGGACGGTTCGGGGGATGGGCTTTGGTGGCGCGTGCCAGTGGAGGGACCCCACGCGGCCGGGCCGGCCTCGGGATCCGCGGCGGCCGGGGAGGCCTACGGCACGCTGCTGTGCTTGCTGTGCTGCTGGCTGGTCACGCTCGCCACGAGACGACGCTGCCGCTGGGCAGCGGCACACACAAGCACAGGGCCGTGGCGTGCACAGGCCGGCCCGGTGGTGTCGCGGGCGCCTTGTTCGCACAGCACCGTCCCCGTCCGTCGTCTTTGGCTCGCCCGCCCGGCTTTGCCGGCCCTGTTTCGGTGCGTTTTCCGGGCGTTTGGTGCGTGAATCCGGGCAGCGGCAGCGGCCAGCTCAATGATGCGTGTGGTACAACATTTGGATTTGTGTCTTGTCCAACTGTCTGTGCATCGGTACTGCTACGAGTATCGTATTGTAAATACTAAAACAAAGCTTTGTTCCCGGGTTTGTGTTGCCAAAGAATACTCCGTACACACGCTGGCCTTTTTTGATGACAGCTCCTATTACTACTAGCGCGGTATGTAGCCTTTGACTTTTGCATGGGAGCGTCAGCGTGACGGGCAATGTGCTGCTGCAGTGACGTTTCCCTTTTTATCTCTTATCTCCGTTCCTTTTAAAACAGTCTTGTTTCAGCTACATATATTTTTTTTTTTTCTTTTTATTTTATACGTATAGTTTGTGTATTAGTAATTGAGGCTCCACAACCATGTCAAAGCTCAATTGACACGACAAGTTCTATACAAAAAAAAAAAAAAAAAAAAAAAAAAACTCAATTCAGTCCATATTAATAACAAATTAGGAAAGTTGTTATTCTAAATAAAATTACACATTTTAACCAAAAAAATATGACATATTATGCATTGGTTATGGGAGCCCAGGGCAATCCTCCGGAGACACAAGAATCCTGAGATATTGCGTTATATAAGCGCGTAGATTACGTGTGTGTTTAATGCCAGATATGTAGGTGATGCTGACTGATCACACCACGGATATGGTGGGCCCCACGGAATAACCAAGTTTCTGAAGATGAAGACAGTGCATGTGGATTGTGGATGGACTAGAGACACAGTTCACTCTCACCGGCTTCAATGCATGGCTCGGATCGACTTGGACAGCAGGTTGTTGATGTGAATTTCCAACGACACTTGATGCTTATCCTCGTTTGGAAGCTAGATGCTATGCTGTTAACGGATATCTCAGCCATGCACCACACTTGATGATGGCATAGTCTGTCGCTAACGGTTGGATATTTCAGCTACTCAGACCTAAAGCTGAGTTGCTTATTGTCGTTGTTGCCTAGCCGCAGCGCCTACATATGATCGACGCCCAATTGTCACTACTTCAGTACATTCAGGGATCGATGGACAAACAAGTAAAACACGACAAGCACATAATAAGTTATGCACGCCTAGTGGAGTTTATGCATGGCAACTTAATTGTGTCTTGTTGTGGCTGTTGCCATGCATGGATCGGAATTCGGTGAGCAACGACGACGCGAGCCAGCCGGCCATAATTGCCGAAACATGTTACATGCATGTTCACGGCACCTGCAGGTCGATCGGCGAGCTCGATTAGGACGTTTCGTCTCTCGGATACCGATGATTAACTGCGGCGCATGGAAACATCGTTTTCCTGCCGCCGACGGACGACCGCCATGGTCCAGCAATGCTTGGCTCCTCCTTCAGACTCCGCCAACCCATTGAACAATGAACGTCGCACGCAATGCCGTTCGTCTTGATTTCTCTCTCTCTCGAGGACCACCACAGCAGGGGTTGTGCTGTGACCACTCCGGCCTCTTTTTCTGTTGCTGGCTGCTGCCGTCGGCTTCATCTGGCAGCAGTGACCTCGCAGCAGCCAGCAGCAAGGTCACAGGAACAGATCACGAGGGGGATGTAGCGAAAGGGAGTACCAGTGCATGCCATGCCTCTCTACGGTATCTGGGCCTCATGCATCGAGCGGGAGTGCAGGGCAGGGCAGCACTCGTGAGTTGAGTAGTCGTCACTGCTGCCTTTATCCTAGTCGTCCTACCTAGCTCATCACACACTCGGCACCGTCATTAGTTCGGTCGATCCATCTATGTGCTCGTAATTTGCATTGCATGCATTTGGTTGCTTGATCACAAGAGATGATAACCACCAACATTCCAATCACTGATTCAGTCGTCTCACGGAGGGCTTTCTTCTGACAAAAAAAAAATAAAGCAGTGATCGAGTCAAATTGTTCGGAAAGTGGTATATGCCCAAAAGACGAAACGTACGCTCACTTTGTTCAGCTGTGTCCGGGTGCACCATGATATGATGCCTAAATACCAACCAATTTGGCATCGATCGCCAATACCACACAGCATCCATGGATTTTTATGGAGACCCCCCCAATCATCATAACGTAGCTACACTAAGAAAGATAGTGGTGGCTATTGCAACGCATCATCATTTGCCTCCACATGTTGGGCGACCTAGAGCGCACATGCAGCGCGATAGCACGGCCGGCCACAAGAGATATGATGCCGGTCAAACATACGGCCGGGCCAGGAACTGGAAACTCAAGATACATATATGGCCAATATGCATATATAAAGCTGCTAAACCATACTCTTATTATATATAGTAAGCTTGGGGCTAAGGACAAATGCATGCATGGTGCGGCGACATGACAGTGCATATGGCCTGCTGCATTGCCACTGCAAGTAGTAGGTGTGCATTGCTAGCTGGTCCGGGCGCTGGCGGGCAGCCACCAACTTATTGCCCCTGCCCTGCGCGCGGCCCTGCTGCCGGCCTGCCGCACCGATTGTTTGTGACGATGCATGGATTCGTGGTTGGCACGCGTCTTGGTCGTCGATGGATCGATCACGACCACACCGGCCTGAGATCGAGACCGGCAGCTTCCTTGTATTAATCTAGCGTTCGTGGTTGCCCAAAAGGTCGGTCGACACGGCCGCTAGTTTAAGCCATTGGACAAACAGAAATAGTTTTTGTGAATGGCAATTGTTCCCTCACATCACATCTACGGCGTTGCAGGTCGTATCGTAGGTAGAGATGCTCCCTCAATTCCATGAAAAAAGCCCTACCACACCCATGCGTATCGACGCTCCGGGCACTGTACTGTACACAGAAAAGGTGGCAAGGCCATGTGAGTGCTCGTGGCGACGGCGACGCAGTATATGTTGGTGTTCCATTGGAGCTCGTGACAGTTGCTTTCCCTCTTTCCTCTTTAAGATAAGAAAGAAATGATACTCTTATATGCTGGTGCTGGGGCAAGGGGTTGTGTTTAGGTCACTGCTCAGGGGCCCTTACCTTCTTATTATCTCAGGAGCTGCTGCACAGTAATCCAACATGTAAATATTGGGGGAAAAAAAAGCGAGAGAACTAGTAGTAAGGACATGGCATATTCACAACAGCAAAGGGGTACGTTCGTTCGTTACCGTACGAACGGCAGCAGGCGCACTAGTGGGCACACGCTGTGCGGCGCCGCGGCAGGTTTAAGGGCAGGGCAGGCTCACATGGATGCATGCATGCGCCGCGCACAGGGCCGGCCGGGGTGATGGCATGGGGCGGGAGGTGGAGGTGAGCGGGCGTCCGTCCCATGGCCACGCCGCCGACCACGGGGGCCATGGCACGGCATGCCTTTGCGCTTTGCGCTTTGCTCACCCGGCGGCCGGCCTGCTCCACCAACAACACCCCTCGCTTTTTTCCCCATGCCGATCGAGTCGACCATAGCTCCGTCCCGATTCCTCCTACTAGGCGCGGCAGCACTTGGACACCCGTCCGTGTCCGTCCGTCCTCGGATCCGGCCGGTCGCACCGCGCCCGCGTGCACGCACGCACGACGCCGGCCGCGCGCGGGCATCTTGGACCGAATTGGATTCTACTACGTCCCGGGCGGGCGCGCACACACGCGACGTGGCATCGGCATCGGCACGGGCCCGATCGAGCGCGGAGAAAGAAAGGAAGAAAAGGCGATACCATACCATACCAGCAACGCAGCGCATGCACAGACGCGATGGGCACGGACTTTGGTGACCCCGGTGGCCGGGGGGCGGAAAAGCTAGCGCGCGCGATCTCGTGAGGCGACGACGCCAGCCGCCTGCACATCCGTTGCGTTGCGTGACCCGGCCAGACAGTCCATGGCAAGCTCCATGGTGAGCGCGCGCGGTCACGTTCACGTACAGGCAGGGCAGGCAGAGGCAAGGCATGTTGGGCGCCCCCTCGGGATTTGTGGTGGGGAAGGATCTGTCTCGAGGGAGGCTCTGCGTTTACTGCCTGTCTTATTCGCCCGCCTTGTGACTGCCGCATGTTGGCTGAAACGTCTTTTCATGCCGGCGCCACTGGGTCGGCTCCGAAACGTCGTTTTTGGTTTCTGGACGACCATGACTGTTGCTACGCCACTCCTGTCTGTGACTGTTGCTGCCTGCAGCGTTGCTTCGCCTTGGAAACCACCACTTCACGGTGCTTTGCTTTGGCCATGGCCTAGTATGAGGCTATGAGCCTACTATGACCATGGAGAGCACCAAAGCAGCCAGAAACGGTAAACTTGAGCTGCAGCGGTAACTTTTTCAACGTTGGTACTACGGGCTACTTTGTGGGCAAGGCAACTGACTAGCATGGCCATCGTTTCACTTTTGTGAGTGCGGTAGAAAGAAACAAGAACAAGAACGCGCAGAAGTACAGAGGAACTCGCCTTTTGATTCAGTTCGCATGCATTTCGCAACCACGGAGCCACAGCCAAAATGAAGAACAGCACATACCAGATTGGGGGTGCTTTATGCGCGCTGTTCTGAATCTGAATGTACTAGATTCGCTCCATGGAGAGCAGACATTTTTTGTATCACAACTCTGAAATGCTCGAGTTCACTGACCCAAATAGCACAACTGCAGCGCTGTTTAAACAGCATGCAACCCTCGTAACCCACGAACTGATAAGAATCGAGCTGGACAGATCATTGTTTCTGTGGTCAATGAGTTACTAACCTGGAGCACATACTACTTCTCAGGATGCTGGCATCATCTCAAGCCACTACAGTCAGGGGCCCTGACTACAGTCATGTGGTTTTTTTTATACAACTTATTTGTTGCCTCACCACGAAAGCAGAACTTTACTTTTTTTTAGTACGTAAGCTTCTTTTCACCAAATCAAGTTAACATGAACGAGCTTTTGTGCCTCAACAAACAAAACGTGTAATCACAAACAAACAAAAAACTAATCTAATGCCGATTTACATCACTGGGTGTTCTGTGTAAGTATACATAACAAGTTTCAGAGTTCAGGTGCTTCCATGTTTGTTCAATGAAAGAGAGAGCAATCTGGATCTACAGTCTTTGGTACAACGAGTAATAATCACCAGATATATTACTGGATGTTGATTGACTGCGCAACAGAAACTCCAGATATAACTGTATAACAGCAGCTAATTCTTAAAAAAAAAAAAGGGAGAGAGGGACATAATAGACTGCCTTGCATGCAACTGCTCTTCTTCTATAGGATAGTGTAACCTCAACTAGGCCCAGAAAGAATGGATTCAATCTGCATAGTCACATCGTCCCAATGTGCTGTTCGATTCGCCACCATTAGGTCTATATTTACAAGGTCCAAATCAAGCTCGGTTTCAACACTTGTACCTTCAAGGATCTTGATCACCATGGATATGGAAGGCCTTCAATTGCTATCAACTTGCAAGCACCACATAGCTAGGTTCATGGCACGGAGAACTTCATCTATATGAAATTCCATATCAGTGGAGCGTGGATCAATGAGATTCATCAGCTGGTTGCCTTTGCCTTTCTCCTGCAGGATGCTGATGAGATGTTGGCTTTCTTCAGGCTGTGAGTAATCCACATTCTTCTACCGCACAAGATTCCGATGATGACAATGCTAAAGCTATAGACGTCAACTTTTAAGTGAAAACAGATGTTAGCCCCTCAGGAGCTAAATAACCCTATGTACCTCTCAGTCTAGTCATTATAGTGTTCTGCTGACGATCAATTAGCTTGGCAACACCAAAGTCAGTACCTTAGCAGCATACATCTCATCCAATAGGATGTTTTATGGCTTGATGCCCAGATGAGCTATTGTTTGTCGGCAATCACTGTGAAGATAAGCAAACAATTCTCTTGCTACACCAGTGATGATCTTCAATCTGGTTTTCCAATCAAGTGGGCCCACTTAGTGCTTTGCGAAAAATCCACTTATCCAAAGATCCATTAGGCAAGGCATATGTATTCATAGACAAGAAGCCTATGTGATTTCTCAACGCAAAATACAACTAGATTCACCAGATGTATGTGGTTGATGCTTCCAATAGTCTGAACCTCCATTAAAATTACATTTCCCCTTCATTTATGCCATCCAATCTCTACACATCAACCTGCTTATCATCAATATCTCCCTCAAAAACAGAACCAGATCCTCCAACCCCAATTCTCCTTGAGAAATCTCCAGTTGCTGATTTCAAACTCTCAAAACAAAATCTTTTGGGCAGTCTGGGCAATTGATCAATAATAATGTCTGTCCTGTAATAGTTTTGCATTCCTTCTTATAACAATGACCATGGAGACAATAACTGAAGCAACAAAAGTTTGAGGAACCAGCAACCAAGATGACAATTTTTTCTTTAGGTAGCATGGGTTTGTGCTCTTGAACTTCAACAAATTTATAAGAACTAAAATTACTAGAGTAACTCAGTGCGTTGTTGCTTATCATTGAGCAGATGTCAGATGCAAGAAAACAGAAACCAGAAGAACTGTTCCTGTGAACGAAATGCAACCTTGCAAGAACAATCATTCAAGCACGATACTTTACAGTGCTCTTGATTTGTTGTCTAATTGTAGATACTAGATAGTATTGAAGTGAGTGGTGTTGGGAAGGGCAAGAAACCTTGTCTTCTGGGCTGACCCACAGGATAGTGAATCTGTGCAGGAGCGCCGCCACAATCACGCTCCTTGGAATAATCAGTTTGAATATCCAGACTGCCTGAGGGCTTCATCTGTACAGCTGCACTGTCCATCTGAACATACACCATATTCCCCACAAGCTAGAGGATAAAAACAAAGATCAGCTATATGAAGAAGATCTGAGTTCACCAAACTGCCAATATCCCCCTAGGCCTTAAGTGATATCCCTATCTAGCCAAACTCCAGTCCAAAAGGCATTCATGGGAAATTGAATGGAATAGTCTGATCCCTCTGTTCACCTGAATGAAGCAAAAACCTCCAGGCTTCCATTCTTGAGTTCTAAGTATGCTGAAGTGTTTGCTATGATATTTCCACCAGTGGGACTTTGACAGGATGCAAGAGTGTCAACTCCTGCAAATGTGTACATGCCGTTGTAAAGTACTGTGAGATAGAACTTTCCTTTGGCCCAATTTGTAGCTGAGGTACTTGCTATGAGTTTCTGCCCCAAAGGTAGCACCTGCCCAGTGACAAGGGTGTCAGCTGGGTGATTGAAGGACCTCCATACTTCCATATTTCTAGTGATCTAAGAGCACCAGATTGCCTGACCCAGTGAGATTCATGCCAACCACTGACTTGCCAGTGGTATTGGTGGACCAAACCAGTGCGTCATCTGCATCTTTTTTTTTTGAAGTAAATGTGCCATCTGCATCATACAGCACCAAGTCACCAAGTTTAGTAAGTTCAACAGTTGCATTCTCTCTGACTGGCCGGTCACGGTTGGCGGACCAGACTACCTGGGGTGACTCCAAATACAAGAAGCACCTACACTGAAGGCATTGACAATGAATATGCAAAAGATGAGCATCACAAATGGCTGTAAGTCCTGCACAAAAGAAGCCGAAGATGAGACACACAGAAAAATTATCATGTGGAAACCCATTGTGGAGAATAGATGGATTGTTTTCCATATGGTGCCGAGCTCAGCATTAGCTACAAAGGATTTGTTCATGGCAGGGTTAGCGAGTTTGGAGTAGATAGTAATATGGAGGGAATAAAGGAGCAATAAGAGCTTTGAATGATACATGGCCACAGAATATATCAAACCTAAAAATGTCAGCTGTTTTTTTGCTATCAAGGAAGAACAGCTGAAAAGATTGTAGTTTCAGGAAGTTTGTATGTATAGATTGGAAGAAAGGTGGAATGATCCGAAGACATGGTAATCTGCCTTTGTATTTCGTATCGTAGGATGATCATGCATGTTATAATGCTAGTCTCTTAGTGATTGGGAATTAGGTTGAGGGCATGAGGTCAAAGCCCTAAGGCACTTGGTGCCTTTTTAATAGCACAACAGATGAAAGGATGTCAAAAGGGTTCTGGATTCTTCTTCGTTTCCACCCAGCTGTCCATCAAACTACAGTTGGTTGTTTAGTCAAATGGACAACATGAAATCAGCTATCATTCTTCATTGGCTAGCCATATTCAGTTAATTGGCTAGCCACATTGTGCTTTAACAAATGCAAAAGTTAATTGTTCTGTTAAAGCACAATTAACTGAACAGACATTTGTTATCATCAACAAACCGGTGTAGAGAGTTATTGAGAAATAAAATGATTACAAATACACAGAAATGGTTAGTGAACTTTTGCATTTAAAATAAAATTTTAAAATGTGCATAGGAAGTTTGGGACTGTCCTCCTAATATTGGCACCGTTGTAGCATCAATCCTTCGTTTTGGCAAACTATGTATCAACATGCAGGGCATAGAATGGATAAGATCAAGGCCCGACTCTGTTTTCTAAGGGTTATTTAGGTATATGTCACTATTAAGTTGTCAGTTTTGAAGTACAGGACTGCAGATTTTCAGAACGATTATACACTACTGCTAGGTTTGTCCACACATAAACCAGGCACCAGCATCATCCTTCAGAAGCATATATCACACTACTGTGCTCGTCTGACCACAAGCTGTTGACTGATGTAAATACTGGTAGCTGTATTGCATTGAAGATAATACCATGTCAGTGGTGGCACCAAGCAAATTCATAGCGAAAATATAACCTACACAGTTGACTAATTCAACCAAATGGCAACGAATGAAGAGAACAGTGATGAGAGCAGCACTCCTTCCCTTATACCTATTATAGGTCTCAGCTTTAATCAAGACAAAATTGCTACTGTGCCAGTGTATAGTAATGCAATGGAGGCTTTGTTTTATTAAGAACATACGGCTAAGGGTGCATACCCATTCCACAGTTCAACACGGACCACACCCACCGCTTGACTGCTCCAAGCAGATGCCATTTGCAACTATGGCATGCTATGGAACAGCTGTAATGCATTTTATTATTTGGAAAATGGAACACGGGGAGAGAAATCTAGTTCTGGCTTGTTCAAAGGAGGTGACTACTCCTTTCCTATCCCTTGGACTTTTCTGTTGCACAGCTCAATGCTCACAACCACATCCTCACTCTGATATACTTTTCAATGGGCTGGCCTTTTCGAATCTAGTACATGCAATCAGTTAAGTGTAGAAACAGGGCTAGTGGTTATCTCAATCCACTGTTCATCACTATGTCACTACGCCCCATCTCAGTAACAGTCACGAGGCCCAGCAGCAGTCTCAGTCCAAGAAGCAGAGTAAACGAGCCCGTTTCAAGAGTACTCGCACTTCCGGCCCACAATGGGTCTGTAACAGCTGTTCTCCTGTGAGCGAGTAGTTAAGTAGAGGCATCTGCCGGTCGGCAATCTTATCGTTCATCTTGTATCAGACTTGAGAATTCGTGTGTGTCGCCGGTTCCTCGTTGGATCCTGGCTAATACAGAGTGGGGTTGCGTGTGTCGTTGTCGTGTATCTCGGGTTTCCCCTCTGGGAACCTAACACACTAGGTTCCTAGTCAGTATATCAGCAAGAAGGCAGCCCCTAGTCTGATTATACGAATCTGGCTTGTCATCAAATCAGTGTATAGAACATTCATATGATCACCAAGCACCACACGACCAGCCCATCACCCACGGTGCTCGCTAAGCAGCACAATGGCATGGCAACATGAATCGGTGAACCATGGCAGCGCAGTGATGCCACCAGGACATCACTGTATCAGATTATGGATCTGTAACCACAATTGTATTCCCGAAAAAAAAATGGATCAGTAACCACCAATAGAGAAAACTCAGAAAAGGGATAGGAAGAGAGGTGGGGGTGCGGCAAAGCATACTGTCATTAGGCCAAACAACGAGGCCATCATTATCAGTGGCACATTTCGTCGAATAGGTGGCGAGCAGCGATGGTAACCGCGGATTGGGCTTCTTGATCCCAGCTCGAAGAAGGCAACTCGGAAGCCTGTGCCCTCGCCGATGTACAGCTACGTACGCGCCCCAGCCATTCATATCCCGGCAGGCCCCCAACCTGCCGCTCTCCGCAGCCGCACTTGAGGTTGAGGTCGCAACTCCAGAGTTGCCACTGCTGCGTCGTGGTCTTCCGACGGCTAGACACTCCGTTCCTTTTCTCCGGGTGCAAGCGAAGCCTGACGTGGAGACTAGTGTACTAAATAATATAATAATAAATAGAATTGACTAGACAATAACGGTCCCATGGTCTAGCGGTTAGGACATTAGACTCTGAATCTAGTAACCCGAGTTCAAATCTCGGTGGGACCTTATTTTTCATTTTTCTTCTTTTTCTTTTGCATAACTTGTATCTGTAGTAGATTTATTTGTGTATATTCCCATTTTCTTTTTCTTTTTCACTCCGTCAATTTCTGGATAGGCGCAATCAATCATCGACTAGGAGATTTTTGCAAAGGTTTCAGGATTTACTAGTTTCGTATTTTCTTTTGCACACTTGTGTAGTACATTTCTCGAATAGCTGAATCCCCAAAATCTAGGAGATTTTTGAAGGTATCCCTCATACAAAACTTACGTTTAGAATTCATTAGCATACATGTTCTTGCATTGTAATAGGAGAAAAAACCTATCAAACACTAATTATTAGGAACGAGGAGGGAAAATGTTACGTGTCTAATTATGTTTCTCCCTCTTTTAAATATTTTAAGAGTTAGTATATAATTATTTTACGTGTAGACTATGACGTTGATAATATAAGTGAACATTGACAATAGGCGGAATAGTCATTTGGTCCTATTCTCAAGGCTTTGTTTTCACTCTTAAACTTTCAAAACAACCGTTTTAGTTGTCAATTTTTTCACTTGGGCTTTTCATCCATGAATTGACCAAAAATACATTTAGTCAAAACCCCGCCTCCTTCGGATACCCATCGTCTTATTTATAGTTACTACTATTGCCCAATCATAACTACTAATAATAAAATCAAACCAGAAATCAAAAAACCAAAAATAGTATGTATATATACAGTAAAAAATTGTCCAATGTTTCCAAATTAGTCCAACTTCGTACGGTACGATTAGGACAAGGCCCAATGAAATGTTTTCTTTTTTTGGGCCGGTTGTGGCTCGAGGCTCATGTGGTGTGACAAAATCTTTTGTTTTTGTGGGCCGGTTGTGGCCCGAATGGTTTAGGGTGGCACGTAAGGAATCTCGTGCAAACTAAATAAAAATGATAAATCCTCTCAAAAAATTTGAAAATAAAACCTAGCTTGCTAATCATTTTGTGGATGTGATATATTTATGGATTTTGTATTTTTTAAAAATAAACTCTTGAAAATGTTCTAAGCTTCCATTAGTAAATAATACTATGTTGACCAAAAAAGTACTTTTCTAAAAAAACAGGGGTTAAGACCACGTAGACCAAAATTCAAAAAAAAAGTACTTTCTAGAAAAAAAAAAACACGCTTTAATTACAGGATTTATCCATATTGGAGATGCTTCCAAGAATGACGATACAATGATTGGTGTCCAATTGGCATATGAAAAAGCAATGTACTATGTATTGTGACTACATTATACAATCATGTCGTCTTGCATTTGGACCTTGCATTACATACAGTCGTCAGCTAGCTTCTCATCGTTCATAGAGAGATACGTACAATAGTATTGACTCTTTTTGTACGTATGTATGTATTGCAGAAGCAGCAATCCAAGATTCAGCAGCAAACATTTTGCAGCATTATTCAGACGATGTTTCGTCCGTAGGCAGCATTGCGCGTCCCCACCATCGCCAGCAGCCGCAGAGCAACGACGACTGCAAGCACAAGACCATGGTGAACAAAATCCCTGCAGGTGCCCCTGCCCCGTTGCAGTGCAACGCATGCATGGCACGCCGAGAGAGCAAGAGATTAATTTGAGCGCACGGTACGCACCTTCCTCCGCTTCCGGCGCCACCGCCGTCGTGGTCGCCGGCCGCGGCGCCCGGCGGCCGCCGGGGACGACTGCGCGAGCAGCATGACCTCGGGGCGCAGCACGAGCGGCGACCAGAGCCCGCTGCGGTCGTAGTCGAAGTCGAAGGCGCTGGTGTCCGCGAACTTGCCGAGGAGACCGTCCGAGACGTCCCTCGGCACCACCTGCACCAGCAACAAGTCGTCGTCGTCGCCGCCGATCGTCATCGCCGACCACGGATCCTCCAGATCAGCGGAGCAGCTCACGATCTCAGGCGACGACGACGCCGGCATTGGTAACTTCGTTGTGCTGATCAGCAAGGAAATTGAATCACGCAGGGTGGGCTAGCTAGCTGTTGCGGTAGCAGCAGGGTAATATATGTCTCTCTCTCTCTCGTTTTCCGCGGGGAAAGGAAAGCTACCATGGAGGATATCGCGCGGTGGTTGAAGGGAAAAGGACCGGCAGGCTGAGGCTCCGCTCGATTCGATTCGATCCCTCTCTCTCCCAGCTCCGGCCTGCAAGGAAGCAGCTATCTGTGGGGAAGCCTGCTGGCTGCTGCATCTGTGCAATGCATGATTGAACTGTGTCGTGTCGCTCATGGGGCGGGGCCACTCACTCACCTCTTGCTTTCTTTATTGCTGTCGATCTCACGTTCCAGTGTCCTCCTCTCTCACCTCGTGCGGCGGCCGATCCTTCTCTCTCCGTCGACGGACCAACCAACCATCATCCACCACCTCCGCGTCATGTGAGGCCTCTAAAGACTGCCGCCGATGGCGATAGGGCGGGGAGGTGATGATGAAGCCTCCATCACATCTACGAGTAAGTAGGAGTACTAGCTATAACTAGCAGGAGATCGAGTGCAGTGATTCGAGGACAACCCTGATCGATGTCGTCGATGCTCCTCTCCGATGGATATATATAGTGTACTATAGCAGCGTAATGGCAGCCACGTTGATGACAACGCATATATATAATCAAATCAATTGTATGAGCAGTTCATCCGATCCCTAGCTGGCCAAACTACGTACTCCTTCACGTCGCCATGTTCTTGCACTGAATGAAATTCCTTCCTTGGCAATTATGAGATGCCGCTTTCAGTTTCAGAGCGGATCTCGATCCAGGCCGGCAGGCGTTCACGTAGGCAGCAACAGTCAAGCCGAGCCTTTCTGCATTGGTGTGGTGGTATCGACCAACTACTGCGTGGCCCGGCCTAGCTATGTGGGCGACAAGCCGGCCGGTAGGGACGACACGATGGTGAGCCTGAGCCACCACCGCGTCTGGCATTGGAGCGGACAGGCTAATCGAAGGTGATCTAACGTCGTTTTCCGGGTCGATCAACACTCTGCACACCGGGATGGAGAATAATGTGCTGATGTGGGACTCGTTAGATCAGAGAGATTCAATCGGATGAACGACAGGGCTTAAAAAATATTAAAATATTAAAATAAAAATAACCCGAATCGGATGAACAGGGGAAAACTCGTCGGTGCGGTGTAATGTTATAGCAAATGAACTGTCCTTCCACCTAACTACTGTGATAGGCCACTGTACATACGCCGTCGCCTTCAAGGACAGCCTTAGCTTGACACGGATGTCAAGCTCATCTGTATGCTCAGCATGTATCGGCTACTAGGCAAAATCTGTATGCCGGCTTGATCGACTCACCTTCTAGCTTCTTGCGAAGGTGTCTGTGATCTGATTGTAACGAAGAACAATATTAAGTAATGTCGCTGTTAAAAAAAAAAAGCTACTGTGATAGGCTGATAGTAGCTTGTGAACACAGGAACAGTTGTTGCGACTCGATCGTGAGAAATCACGTTAGGTTTGCTCACTTTTTTTCATTTAAAAATCATGAATGCAGAAAATTTAATGACACTTTTGGGTGGCAAAGGGAGCGGGGACGATGCCTTGTCGTACATCCAAGCTAGTCGTCATTTGGCTCCATCTTCCTACTACACTGGTAAGTACTCTATCGGTTCTAAAATTATAGTTTGTTTGTCTTTTTTTTTACCTTAAATTTGACCACTTGTCTTATTTAAAAAATTGTACATATATAATCAAATTTAAGTCAGTTTTTAAAGACATTTTGTTAATAAAGCATGTCACAACAAATAAGAAGTGTATTTTACACAAAATTTTGAATAAGATGAGTGACCAAATTTGAGGTTAAAAAGTCAAACGAACTATAATTTAGAACTGATTTAATACTATAAAAGCGAGTGAGCAAGCTGTAGTAGTACAAGTAAAGCTACTCAAAGTTCAAGTGTGGAAAACCAGCGTAAGCGTTATTGCAATTAATCTTCATGAGGTCAAGGGGCTCGTGGCTCAATGTTAAAGGCCATTGGTTAGGTGGCTCCCACCCGGGGTTTAAATACCGGGTGCGACACTTTATCCTGGATTTATTTCGGGATTTTTCGGCACTATGCATTAAGTGGTAGGCGACGTCCCCGTCGATAGCGAGGCGCCGAGTGGTGACTTCGGAACTTCAAGATTTTGCCGGCTTAGTTCTTCGAAGGTGCTTCATAGGGGTAGGGTTTTACGCACGGCGTGTTCATAGGGGTGAGTGTGCGTGCGTGTTGAGCGTCTGCGTTGTCTTGTGTAATCTCAAAAAAAAAAAAAAAAAAATTAATCTTCATGAGGAGCTTATACTACGAATCCAGCATGGCAGGTAGTCACTGGTATATGAAACAACCAGATATTAAACAGAGATAAAAAAAAAAAGCTTTGCCGTACCCCGAACGTACGTGATGCTCATCCGACTCTTGGATCTTTGGTTGGTTAGAGTGTCTCCAACAGATTAACAAGGTATAAAAGACAGTCTCCTAATATTAGTAGTAATGTGTACTTTTTGCTGCTTCCTCTCCTACGGTTATTAAAACCCTTCACCTTAAATTTCATTTTCTTCCATTTCTCTTCCTCCTATGCACATAACGCTTTTTGAATTACACTTCCACGTAATGCCTAGAATTTTGGGGGTGTTGTGCTTCACGGGTTAATTCCCCGGCACCTGCATCCTTTCCTTGGAGCACACCGAAAGGTGCGGGTGCACTAATGGGTACTAGATTAAGGCTCTTTTTTTTTTTGGCAACTACAAATATTATATATTAAGCAACCATTTTACAGAGAGGTCATCTAAAGAAGACCGAATTATAACTAGGTCCTGCGACCGGATAAGCACAGCATCTACATTGGAGACGTTGACGAGCTTGTCGGCGAGGGGCCGTAGAGGTGTCGATGGCGCATACACCCAGATGGAAAGACCACACGGAGCGATGGTTGTAGGTGGGTTAACGGAGCCGGTGAGGAAGCACATGCCGGGTGACCGAAGGACAAGTTTTTCTTGTTGTCGTTAGAGGTAGAAGATAAAGCTCGAAGTCGAATCTCAAGTGAAGACGAAGTCGTCGAGCCAACGCCAGATGAGGAGGTGCCTGGTTGGAGCCCGGATTAGCAGGATCAATGACTGCATGGTAGAGGTCAAGGCGGAGACAAGCTGCGGTACTAGTGGCGGGTCGAAGAAGCGCGGATGTCGGAGGCGTCACGAGGAAGGCGGAGCAAAGGTAGAGGACGGGAGATCCGTTCGACAATGGAGATGATTTATTTTATTTAGACATACCTTGGCTGAAGCCTCATCGACGACGACAGGAGCTACCGCAACAGCGACGACGACGACAATGGCGGCAACCAGTGAAGTACCCATCTCAACTCCTATAGGATACTATACAGGAGGGAGGGTCCCCCCTTTCCCTAAAGAGTTGCAAAAGACTAAGTTACACCTAGTTTGGTTGTTAATTTGATAAATTTTCTAGTGTTGCATAGTTTAGAAAAGACATGTATGAATGCCAAAAATTTCAGCTACCAATTATATTAGTAAAATTTAGGTGATAAAAAGGTTTCCAGTTACCCATCCTAAATTTAATTTCAGTTCTATAGTGAGAGATCATAACAAAGGCTCCTTCCAAGAGGCATATATAAGCCATGCGGGCCATGCGAAAGCTTCGTGTTTAGTTTTTATAATTGAAACGACAACTAGTGGACTAAACTTTCGCTAAATGTTGATTAAGCTATCCAATATGCGATTTGCGTGAAATTCATGCGTTTGACCTTGAGATCAAAATGCCAACCTGACAACATGGACTGGCGTCTGAATTCAGGAAAATCGAAGTTTTACCTGGGGCAAGGACGCGTTTTCGACGATTTTCCCTACCAAACCAAAAAACGGACGCGTTTTCCATTTTTTCAGCCGTGGCGTCGGCAGGGTTTACCGCCGCCCGCTATCAGTGGCGTGCGAAAACGGAAACCCACCCGACCAAAATCCCCCACCCGCCGCAGTCCACGCGCCCGCACCGCTCCGCCGCGCTCGCTCGTTGCCGTGCCCGTGCCCACCTCCCTTTCCCGTTCCACCCCCTCCCTCTCCTCTTTCTTTCCCCTCTCACGCCCACGCCCCCTACCACCACCACCACTCTCTCTCGCTCGCCCCAAAACCAGATCGGCGCGCGCGACGCGAGAGCAGAGGGCGGAGCAATGGCGGCGGGCTACCGGGCGGAGGACGACTACGACTACCTCTTCAAGGTGGTCCTGATCGGCGACTCCGGCGTCGGCAAGTCCAACCTGCTCTCCCGCTTCACGCGCAACGAGTTCAGCCTCGAGTCCAAGTCCACCATCGGCGTCGAGTTCGCCACACGCTCCCTCCAGGTCGACGGCAAGGTCGTCAAGGCACAGATTTGGGACACCGCCGGCCAGGAACGGTACGCTTCGTTTCCTCTCGTCCCGTTCCGTTCCGTTCCAGCTCCTCTCCCTCCTCCTACGCGGCAGCTGGTGCCGTGCGTGGTAGATCTGATCTGCGTCTAGACTCGCCTGCTGGCTGCTGCTGCTAGCGTGTTCCGACCGTGCAAGCGTGGGGGCTCCGCGGCTTTGGATCTCGCTACCGAATTGCGTCGCGTGCTGTTGTGGACAACCCATTTCTAGTGTAGGGTTTGGTGCTTTTTTCCATTTCTGGATCCGATCCTGGAATGGAATCACACTTACACGCGACGAATCAGCAGGCAGGCATCCGATTGCGGACTTGGAGTTGTAGGATGTTGTTTTTGTTGCCCAGACGAATGAATTTATCAGACCTGTCTCGAGTCTGGTTTTCTCGTACGCAGCAGGTAGGTGGCGTGGACTGGAGATGATCATTTGACCTGGGCGGACAGATCGGCCCGCCATTTTTCCTTTCTATTGTAGTATGCAATATGCATGCAGCATGCCAGGTCAATTCAGTTAACTTAGTCAACATAACAGTAAAACACACACGCAATGCCATAAATAGGTATATTCTGTACATTGTTTTCCCCTAAAATAAAATTCAGTCGTCTTGGGACTTGCTACAGTTGGCACTATATGTCATAAACAGGTTTGCTGAACATGGTCACCTCAAATTACAACCGATGCTTACTTTTGGAACAACATAGATTAAAAACTTCGATCCATTTTATGAAATTTTTATGAAATTGAAACTGCCCATCAAAATATTTTTGCACGTGCTTAGCACAAAATTTTGGCTATTCATGTGTTCCATATAGCACAACATTTCTGAGAAGTGAAGAATTTTGACTTCATTTTTCTTTTCTTTTTCTCCATTCCACTACTTTTTAAATTTCTTGTTACCTTGTTCTGCTAGTTATTTAGATGGACATGTCTATGATTGGAATCAGTCCCCATGATCGGAACTTTTGTCATTTGCTTAGTCATCTATTTTATTATCTAAATTGTTTACATAAATTGATGCTTCAGTATGTAATGCAACTTGTATTATAGATATCAATTTCTTCTTCTAATAGAGTGTTAGGAAACGACCTGCCACAGTTTATATTGACTAGTGTTTATTAGTGACACAATTAGTTTAAGACAAAAATTCAATACAAAAGGCTGCCAAAATAACACCTAGTTTTCGAAGAATGACTGAATTGATTAAGACAAAACACAGTTATATCCAATAGCTTAAACTAATGGACTGCACAGTAATGTATGGCCACCTTTCTAGGTGTTTGTACTATTTATTATGCGCCATGGAACAAAATTTTTCGTCCTTGGGTTTTATGTGGATTCTAAGGGGCAGATGGGTTGTGTGTTGTTTGCAATCTGCACTGCTGCTAAGCAGTCTAGACAACTTTGTAGAGCAATTCGGTGCTATTTATTAATGCACCTAAAACTAATTAGGACAATTGAGGAGTCCACAAAGTACATCGAAATGGATTGAACTGATAAGACTGGAAGTTAGCCATGATAATACAGAAGTGTAGTGCTGTTTCTTTATGTGACGAAGAAAATTTTCTATTGGATACTGAGGGGGATGTTAAAGTCTGGGGATCACATGGGTTTGTCAGTAGCTCTGCTTAACATTGTGCACTGCTGCATGTGACTATTTCATATTGAAGCAGTGGAATCTGAGCGGAATGTTACAGGATCTAACAGGTGCACACAGAAAGTCTGCATCTTTGCATGTAGCAACCGAAACAAAGGGTCTATTGAAACAGCAATGACCAGTCAGAGTCAACAATTGTTTAGTGTTATATCCATCACTATTGATTTTTTGTTAAAGAAGTTGTCCTTAACGGTTTTTGTTACCATTTCATTCTGTATAAAATTGACTCCAGGATATCCTTAGATCACTATCAATAACTCAGTTGGTGCTTGATTATTTTAATATATCATTTGCAAATTAACCTAAGCTCTTTTCAGTTATTTTTGTCAGCATATGATCTACACACAGGGCTTTGGATCTCCTGTCCACCTGCCAAAAGATATCCTGTGAACATATTGTTTGTTGCACGCTAACACCCTCTGAACAGACAAAAGATGACTAAAATTTAGTTGAATCATCACTGTGGGAGAAAAGAATGTTGCAGATGAGCAAGTTTTGGATAATCTGGAAGATAGCACATATTGTTTGTTGACTTGCTTTTCAGTTGTATGATGTTGTTCTATTTGGTGTTCATGGATCTGATTTTTCTTGCAATTCAGAATCTGCTATCCTTTCTTTATCTAGAAAAAGAATCTGCTATCCTTTTTGGTTTACTTATCTCACTGCATTTCTGATTCAATATTACTGCAGATATCGTGCTATTACTAGTGCGTATTACCGAGGTGCTGTTGGGGCATTGCTTGTATATGATGTCACTCGTCACTCAACCTTTGAGAATGTTGAGCGCTGGCTGAAGGAGTTGAGGGACCACACAGACCCCAATATTGTTGTTATGCTGGTTGGCAACAAATCTGATCTCCGCCATCTTGTAGCAGTTCAAACTGATGAAGGAAAGGCTTTTAAGAGAGAGAATCATTGTATTTCATGGAGACCTCTGCCCTTGAGTCCACAAACGTTGAGAATGCATTTGCAGAGGTCTTAACTCAGATCTACCGCATTGTGAGTAAGAGAGCAGTTGAAGCAGGTGAAGATGCAGCATCTGGGCCTGGCAAGGGCGAGAAGATCAACATAAAGGATGATGTTTCGGGCGGTGAAGAAGGGTGGCTGCTGCTCTAGCTGAGCTGCCTTGCTGTATTTTTTGGGAGTTGTGTGATGTAGCTTATGTTATGGTGTTTCCAGCGACTGAGAATTGTGGTAGTGGCCTTAGCAGCTTCTATGTTACCTAGAGAGTTTATTGTCAGACTGGAAAACTGAAGGTTAGATCAGTTTAGATCTTTCTATTATTGTATTGTGTATCCGAGGCATGGTATTGTTTTTGCTGTGAATCCACTGCTACCATGTTCAAACTTATGAAATGGTCAAAATAGAAAGGTGCTTCATGCTTACCAATTTCTAAATTCTCGAAGATTAAGTACTAGATTGAGTGGATTTGTAATTTCACTTCTGTATATGTGTTGAAAATTCTGGAGAAACCTGAGGCTATTATCTCTTTATATACACCAGAGATTAAAGTCTCACGTTACATAGACTAAGCACCTCCTAATTCTATGCATACATATGGTGGATGAAAAAGCATATACATAATTGGCAAATTAATACACAAGGAAGTTTAATTCTATATAATATGCATGGAGAAAGCATATAAATACCAAGTTAGAATCAACATAATGATATTGGTTTAATACCATAAAGAAATCAATCGGATTGACACCATTTGTAATTGGTGGTGGATTTTGAAGGTATGATGCTCATCTCCTGTGAATATTTTTCTTGCAGTGGGACTACTGAACACACCAAGCATGGAAATTGTTTTGAGCGCACCCCATGATGATACCATTAGGTAAGGTGGGTCTCCTTTTGGCCTATTTTAATCTTAACGCAAGATAGATGCACGACGTTGTGGTAGTCAATGTCTCTGTCACCAATCTTTTGCTTGGATTGGAGACTCGAGCCCCTTATTGGTGAATTTCTCATCCTTCCCAAAGATATGCAACGCAGGATTTTCAAGGTACAAAGAGCTCAAAACTAGACAGCGCACACTCTCGCTACTCAGGCTAGAGCTTCGGTGTCTACTCGGCTTATATGCTCAAACCAATCTCGCATAGACCTCTGTCCTTTTCTGGATAATTCTTCGGCATGTAAACTGTAAGAGAGTTTTACTACGCTTGAAATTAATATTGGCCTCCAGATTTGGTCCCGATCTAATGGTTAAAAAGTATAGGAACCGGATAAGAAAAAACCGAGTGGCGGTAGGAATCGTGGTCCGTAAACCTGAATTATAATTAACGTTGAAGGGGTATAATGGTCTTTTAGACTAACAAGGAGCAGCTTCTCCTAACTTCATGTGAATCAAAATGCTTGTGAAGCCGATTCTAAATCATGTCCGATCCCTCTCCGGCGCACTTCCCGCCGTGCTCGTCCGCCCCCACGCCGCCGCAATTTGCCATCGCCCGCCACCACCACCACCAAACCTGCTGCTCGGCCCCTGAAGCACGCCTCCTGCTCATCCGGTCGCCCCGACACGCTCCGCCGACGCCACTCATCCCCCTCCAGACGCAGGCTGCCGGCCTCCTTCCTCGGTGGCGGAAGCATCGAAACAGAGCCTCTCTCAGAAATGCGGCCATACGCAATTCGCATAGCTGCCGCCAGCTGGCTCCAGCGAACACAAGGTCCTGGGCATGGCCGAGCCGAGCACGCGACGCAAGCAACCGGTCGGCAATGCGGCGTGCTGCGTGCATGGTCTGTTCTCGAAGCTCTGTCGTTGCTAGCATGGTGATGTCATGGTGTCGTTGTGCATACGCAACATACGTCCCTTTTCCATTAGAAAAATTTATCCAAATACAACATAAATACGCAAGAAGCGTCCAGCAGCACTTGCTGGGAGGGCAAGCTCCTGCAAGGTGGCCAAGGTGGCCATGGGAAGATGGTGAGACAGGGAGCGGGGCGACGCCGAAGTTCTCGGCAGATCGAGCTAGCTGGCGCTTTAGCAGCCTGGGGCTCGCCGGTGCTGGACGCACGGCCGCGCCGCGCCGGAGTGATGAACAGACTGCAGGACCGGGCGAGTGCGGCAGAGGCCAGAGGGCACGAAGGGCGGCCGGGACGGAATGCTGGATGTGGGCGTCGACAGTACCATCGCACTTGGAACTCCGAAATTAGAAGCTCGCTGCTAGCCTAAGACTTGTCATGCACGGCCTCGACGCCAATGGAGACACGCCTTCGCTCCCAGCCGGAGAGGTCCTTGATCCTGGTGGCGGCGACGCGGCGTAGGGTGAGGTCGTCGAGGAGTGCGTCGGCGCGGGCATCCACGTCCTTGGCGGGCAGGAGCTTGCCTAGGCGGCCGCGGAGACGCGCGCTCAAGAGCAGCGTCTCGCACACAGTGAGCAGCGGGAAGAGCACGTCCTGTTGGGTGACGTAGCCGGAGACGCGGCGGATGTGGCGCTGTGGCCGGTGGTCCTCGATGCCGCGTGTCACCTCATCGGCCGAGAGCTTGGCGGCCATGGGCGTGGCGGCGCGGTGGTGTTGAGGGGGGACGGACGATCGGCGCGGGCTAACGCAGGCACCGAGGGCGGGCCCCTGCCCATCCGGCCGCGTAGCCAGGCTGCCGCCGCGCGCCGGGAAGGCAGGCGCCGAGGGAGGGCCCCTGCCCGTCCGACCGTGTCGCCGGGGCGGCTCCCTCCGCGGCGCGCTCGCCCGGTCGTGCTCTGCTCGCATAGAGGCCTCGTCGTGATCTCAACTAAAAAGCTGCTATTCAAAAGACTAAACT
>JADLZK010002583.1:0-51662 GCA_015847255.1 Hyparrhenia diplandra
CTAACCCAAATGTTATCTTACGTCAAAAATGTCTACCTAAAATCGATTGTGTCAAATTGGATCAAAATGGTCGCGTGGCCTAATGGATAAGGCGCTCGCCTCCGGAGCGGGAGATTGTGGGTTCGAGTCCCACCGTGATCGTTTTGGCAGCTCGTCCTACTTGCTCTTTATTTTTTTTTTCGTTTATGTTTTACCCCTCCGTGTCCGAGATGGTCATAGAGACCCGAACAGGAACAGCTAAGGATCGCGGATCGCTATAGCTGCGAATCCATCGTCGGATCCAACTCTTCTCATGTATGCAAGGCCTTCCATAATGCAACGGAATCTGCCCCTGATCTAGCTGTTTCTTTCTTGCCGTAGAGTCGTGGCCTATCTCGCCGAAAACCCAGGGCCGCCGCCATATACCGATGCAACCGCACCACCTCTCGCCAGTCGCCACGTCTCCTTCGCCGTAGCGAATCCATCTCCCACACACGCACGCGCACGCACCAAAAACCCAAAACCACCCCGGCCCACCACCATGGCCGTCGACGTTGCGCCGCCAGCCCACCACCGCGCGGACGGCGCCACGCCGCCTGCCTTCCCGATCTCCTCCTCCACCCTCGTCCCCGCGTCCGCCGCCGCCATCTGCGTCGCGTACGCCGCCCCCACGCTGCTGTCCTACTACGCCACGTTCGCCGTCTCCCTCTCCTGCTTCGCCCGCGCGGTCTGGCCGGACCGCGTAGACGCCGCGCTCGCCTACGCGCGGCGCACGGCGTCGCGCGCCCGCGCCGACCTAGAGGCCGACCTGCGCCGTCTGATCGACGCGGCGGCGAGATCGTCGCACCCCGCGACGACCCCGCCCGTTCACGCCGCGGCGGTCGAAGGGTGCGCGCGCATCCCCCGCGCCACCGTCGAGGGCTGGGCGGGCCGCGCGAGGAGCAGGTGGGACGAGCACAGGGACGCCGCGTGCGCCGCGAGGTTCGTGCTCCGGCTGGTGGCGCTCGTCGCCCGTCTCGCCGCCACCGTGCTCTTCGACGCGGCGTGCGACGAGGCTAGGGGCATGCGCCCCGTCGGTGCTGGGGTACTTGAGACGCGTGGTCGATGGGATCAGGCCACCGTCTTCGTCTTCGTCCTCGTCGTCGTCGTGCAACAAGGGCGAGGACGGCGAGGCGGCCGTCGCCGGATTTGAGTTGCAGGACGTCGTGTGTCTCGTCGGGACAGGGTTCTACGTTCTGTTCACCATGCACCTGCTCTTCAGCTCCAGCGCCGCCAGCGGGATGCAGTTCTGCGCGGTGTGCTTCGCGGCGACGTGCGGTTTGACGATGGTGATCGCCGACTGGATTGACCCGCCGGACGACGACGACGATGTCGACGAAACTGACACCACCGCCGGCGGCACTGATGAGGGCGAGGCAAACCGGGACGAGGAGGTCGAAGTGCGCGAGTCGTGGCGGTTCCTGTGGCTTCTGGTCCTCGTCACGTACTGCGTCGACGCGTTCCTCCTCCATGTCACGCTCGGCCCGCAGCCTACAACACTGGCGATCTTGGCCCTCTGCAACTTCGAGGTGCTCAAGGTTGGCAGGCAGGTTCAGCTGACGCCGGTCGACGACGGGGAGGGAGCTGGCGCCGACGGCTCGACGCAAGGCGTGGTCGACAGGTGGCGCCGCGGTGCCATGGTGGTGTACGCGGCGTGTAGCGTCAAGATCTTGGTCGTCTACCTCGTGCTCGACTGTTACCTGGCCGCGCTCGGCTTCTTGTGGCTTTTCGTCATGGCGGACCTCCTGTTGGCTGAAGAGGACAACTTGGCGGACTTCGATGCCTCGGGTGAAGTTGACGACGACGAAGATGGGGAGAGTGTTGCTGGTTTCGAAGGGGACGACATCACCGGAGGCGCCGTGGGAGAGCTTGATGAGGAGGCCAGGAACACGAGCTCATCGTCAGAGGATCAAAACGAAAGTTGTGCGTATTGTGATCGTGATAGTTCACCAGAGGATGAAGACGAAAGTCGTGCGCATTGTGATCGTGATAGTTCATCAGAGGATGAAGAGGAAAGTCCTGCGCGATGTGACAACAGATCAGAAGAGCATGATGAGATTATTGATCATGATGAGATTGTTGATGAGGAGCAGCGACACGAAGAACCGGATTACGGCAGCGGCGGCAGCACGGACGACAGCTGGGATTTGGTAGACGTCGACGATCCGGAGATGCCGCCGGCAAAAGCTAACTGTAGCGCCAATCGGAAGTCCAGGAAGCTTTTCCCATGGAAGCACGCCGCGTGATATCCTGTTCACGCGTGGCTGATTTATCGTGATTTTTTTTTTGGCTTCTTTTCCGTAACTTCCATCATCCTGGGTGGACAGTTCATAAATCAGGACGCTTCTTCTTCGACGCGTGCACTGTGCAAGTCTTTTATAGTCCCTGTAGGAGTATAGTCATTACAGTACTTATTACAGGCCCAGTGTTGCGTATGAAATGTTTTTCTTTTAAAAGAAACAATTCGTTAGCACAGTTTTTAATTTTTCTTAACCTCTTCTCCTTTTGTGCTGATATATAACATTTTATTTGTAATTCTACAATTTACTATATTACGATTATGTGCGGGTGGCAAGAACCGGTGGCTGGCTGCTTGCCCACCAGTGTTCAAAGATGTGGTGTCTCCCCGGGAACTGTAGGTTTTCAATCTCGGCTCATAGTCTTTTCGAGCCTCTGCCTCACACTGCGTGGAACCATAGAGGGACGCGGCCTTTAAATCTGAGTGTAGTTGTAGGTTTGTTTGTACATGGGTGGGGTGAGTAGTGTGGGTGTGTGTATGTACACACTGGCGGAGCACTTGGTAGGGCTTGGTGTGGCAGCTGTCCTACCTCAAATTTGTTTTACTCTTCCCTATCATGGTTGCATAATGTGTTTTTTCTTAATTTTTATGCCATTAATCAAGCTTTATCAACTCTATGACATACCTTAGTTTGTATTTGTCCTATGAAACAGATGCTATAGTTGTACCCAGATAAGAGGCTTAAAAAAAGCAAAACATGTACACATGCGTTCAGTTGTTGCATGGTTGTGAGTTGAGATTCATTTAGGACTCGTTCGGTTGCAAGGGATTAATTCCGTTTGGAACCAATCCATACCTCTTGAACCGATCCATACCGGCTATAGGCGCGTGGAGATCGTTGAGCCGTCAGGATTCGTTCATGTGCATGTAGTCTTTACATATTCAGCATTCAAATGGATTTGTTCTAGGACTCTAGTAGCCACCACATGATCCTCGAATAGCCAATAGGTACAAACATGTTAGGGAAAACCCTAGATTGAATCCAGGTATGTTCATGTCCACAACCGAACGAGCCCTTAGTGATCACGTCATTCCAACGTTTAGAAATTGAACTCCATATTGTGCCGACTCGTGTCGCTTTTAACTTGTATGGACGTGGTTTAGATGATTTATCAATGATCGTGGCATATATTCAAATTCGTTTAGGATCAAACTTTATGGATATGGTTTAGATTATTATTTATCAATGATCGCGGCATATATTCAAATAATAAGGTTCTATGGATGCAAGGAATTAAATAGAAAGAAATCTACCCTACTAATGCACCAACATCGCTTCGTTCAAATCCATTCAAATCTACGTTCCAGATTACTTCTTAATCTTCTCTCTCATACTCAAACACCATCCGACGATCAGGATTAAGTGTATGGGCCTTACTCATGACAAATCTCGTGCCGCATCGTTCCTCCTATCGCGCGAAATCAATTTCCTCTTTCCTTTCCGCACTTCTTCCTTTCCTTCCTTTCATCGTGAAAGCTTTCCTTCCAACGCCACACACGAAAGCTCGGCAACTTTATCTGCCGAACAGGAAAAGGACGCGGCCCGACGCCAACGCGACCAAATTCCCGACGGCGGCGGTCTCGGCCGAAACGGCAGTAGGCGGCTACTCCTCGCCCTCGCCGTCCTCGCTACCGCCTAGGCGCGGCGCCAAGCAGAAGGAAGTGCTCCGCTTGCTCGGCAGACGGGGGCGCCAAGGCGGCCGACGGGGATGCGCCATCGACCTCGACGTGTCCAACCTCGCCGGAGTAGTTCGCGGTCGTTGAAGGTCTCTTGTTTGGTTTTGGATAATTAGTGACACCTAAGGACTAATCTCTCGATGCTAAGTGTTTGACTAGATTGGAGATTGGTCGTGCCGGAGTTGGTGCTTAGTGATCATAGAGGATGGATCGAGGTGATCCAAAGGATGATCAAGCATGCAACTCGGTGGAGTTTCGGAGATCAACTATCCCCAAGGCAAAGGTATAACCATAGGGCTTTTGATTTCACACCCAAGACACTATAGAGAGTGTGGGTGGTTATAGGATCGATAAGCCGTACTATAAAGAGGGGAAACTTATCGTACATATCGGTCCTCATGTGCCTTTAGGTTCAAAATTCATATGCATGCATTCTAACCTAAAGTGCTAACTCCGTCCTTGTCGAAAATGGTTTCGAAAATGCTAACACATGGTGTCGAGGTGTTCTTCGACGTGTCGGCAACAAGAAACAAGTGACGGAAGTCGGTTTGGAGCAAAGGCGAAGGAACGACGACGAAACGATTTAAAATTCGCAGCTTCGGGACGTGACCGGACATGGCGACCGGAAGCTGGCAGCCTCTGACCGGACGCTCCGGTCAGTGAGTCCGGTCAAAATTCCAGTAAGGGTGTAAACCGGGGTTTCGGCCGAGGGCCGACCGGACGCATCGACCGGATGCTTCCGGTGCTGACCGGAAGCATGACCGGACGCGCGACCGGACCCGGTCTGGCTGGGGGTCCAGTCATTGTTCGGGGGTTGTCGGTTGTGACGGACCGGACCCACTCCGGTGAGTCCGTTCTAAGGCGTCGTCCGTCGTAAAACCGTGGGTTTCCTCCCAACGGCCACATTTCGTGGTGTGGGGTATTTATACCCCCTTGGCTGCCTCTTGCTCTCTCTCTTGGTCATTTGAATCATTCCTAACAAGCTAGAGCAAGCAAGCAAGCCTTCCTCCTCTCTCATTCTTGATTTGAGCTTCATTCTTGAGAGAAGAGTTGATCCAAGTGCATTTGCATCGAGTTCTTGCATCTAGAGGCACTTGGGGATCGTTGTGAGCCGGTTGTTTTCTTGTTTCTCTTGGAGACACTGCTCCTAGCCGGCTTGGTGATTTGGTGGAGTTGTTGGCAAGAAGAGGAGATTGTTTCTTGGCCACCTCCGGGCGAAATTGTGAGAGGATCACGCACTCCTCGTCGGGAAGACAAAGTGCAAGGAATACATTGCTCGTGTCTTGGGTACCTCACTTGTGAGTGGTGCGTTGAGGCTAGCAAGGGCACCGCCCAGCTCAAACACCATCCTTGTGTTGGTCGGCACAACCGAGAGTAACTTGTCGGTGTACAAGTTTAACTCGGGTCAACACATCGACGTGTCTCTTGTCTTGGTGATTGGTTCATCGTCTCATTGTGTTGATTGGTTTATCCTCTTCCCGGTGATTGGTCCATAGCCTCTACAAGTTGGTATAACAAGCTTCTCACTCTTGTATTACTTTCTTAGTTTACTTTGAGTAAAGAGCTAGCACTTGCTTGTGTAGATTGTTCTTGCTAGCATAAGGTTTCTTACTAGGATTGCTCACTAGTTAGAGTAGTGACATAGCTCTTGTGTGACATAGAGATCATAGAATTTATTTAGAATTGTCACTAGAGGCTTGCAAGACAATAGCGCTAGAGCAAACCGCTTTACGCCGTGTTTTATACTAATCGGTTTGTTTAGTTGAGCTTGTAGAAAATTTGTATAGGCTATTCACCCCCCCCTCTAGCCATCTAGGACCTTACAGTCGTCAAGTTCTTCGCCCACTTGTCTGCCCCTTGTCTCTCACTGAGTTGATTCGTTTTTATCCTTTGGGCTCTCGTTGATTTGATCTTTGCAATTTGGGGTTCGTCCCTCCGAATAGTGCGGCCATGGAGGTTGTTGAAGCTGTTGCGGGGGTCGAGGTTGCCGTGGGCGGCCTGGAGGACAGTGCCGGCGACCGCAATGCAGCCGGGCTGACGGTGCTCGATACGTCTGGGAGCTTAGCTGGCTCTTCTCGCTTCCGCTCCGCCGCCACGAGCAAAACCCTAGGGGCTTCTCGGGGTTGCCGCCGCCGCCATGGACGACAGACCTCACGACGCCGACGGTGCATCATTGTCCCCCTCCGCGTCGGCTCGCCCCGTCCCAGGGCGCGCTCCTCGCCGAGCTCCCACTCCCGCCCGGGGGCGCTCATGGACGTCGACGACGAGGAGGTCGACCCATCCCCCCGAGCCATGGTGCTCGCCGATCGAGGACAAGAAGTACTACCCCACCGCCGAGGAGGTGTATGGGCCTAGCGTGGCGGCGCTCGTCATGGACGGAGGAGGAGCGCCGCCCGAGATGCCCATCATCGCGCCGCCCGCATTGTGAAGTTCGAGGTCGGGACCCGCGCCGCGGCCATGTCCACCTACGCGTCCACGGGCTTCCTCCTCGGCCTCGCAGCAACCCCGCGCTCGTCGCAACGTCACCCTCGTCGGCCACCTCCAGGCTCCAAAGACGGGAAGACGGCGGTGTTCATGGACATGCTCGAGAGCGACGCGCACGAAGTTGGACACCTTCGACTCGAGGGGGAGCCCCATGTGCGCTTCATCGACACGAGGGTGGACGAGCATGAGAGGCGTGTCTCCATCAAGGTTGTGCCTTGCCAATGTCGCTTGTTCTCGAGGGGGAACGGCAAGTCATACCCGTGCAACATCATGGACACGCCTGGGTAGGCACGCTAACGGGTTTAAACCCGCCCCAACCCATATTTTAAAAACCCTAACTACCACCCGCCCCGCCCCACCCCGTCGGCTCAATGCCCCAACCCGCCCCAACCCGAAGTCACGACGGAAGATGATATATGACTTTTTGCGCCGATCTATGACCATAGAGCCCCAACCCGTCCCAACCCGTTTGTGTCGTCAACCCAACCCGCCCCAACCCGTTTCACGGTGTCACCCGTTTCCACCCGCCCCAATAGTACCCGTGATTAAAACCCGCCCCAAAATACCCGTTCAACCCCCGCCCCATTAGCAGGCCTACGCCTGGGCATGTCAATTTCTCCGATGAGATGACTGCGGCACTGCGGCTTGCAGATCGGGTTGTGCTTGTTGTTGATGCTGCCGAGGGAGTAATATATGGTAAGGCACTGACCTTTTGCTTTTCGTAGTCATCTTTTTGCTATATTGATGCATTATGCTGAAATTAATTTTTCGGTTCGGTGGTTCTAATGGCCGTGCCTGTTCGTTCGTTTCGCTGCAGCAGGTAGTAAACAATTATTTTTGGCCATGAGCAATGGAAGGAGAAACTGAGAACTTACCTGCCCTGCTTTGTGTTGTTCTGTGCTAGAATTAAGGACAAATTTTCCATTGTGTCGTGCTATCACTGTGGCCATATTTGTATGCTGTAGTAGTGACTTATATATATGTGTTGTATCTATATTTATTTATTATTCTTGTGGCACGTTCCTTATCTGAAGGTGGAAGATAACGGCCCCTGTTCGTTTGGGCGATGCTGGTTGGCTGATGTTGATTTGTTACGAGAGAAATGTATGCTGACCGGGGCGTCTTTGTGAGAGAAAATCTTGTTGAATGACTGGGTGATAAGCGCTGGTAGTCTAAACGAACAGGGCGAACATACATCAATATATATTATCTTTTGGTTGGTTCAATTGTGTTTTCGAATCACACCGTAGCGGTTAGCTTCGGTCCTTGTTATCTGCCACTTGCATGAAACTTATCCTCAAAAAATTATGTGAAACTTAAACTATGGAATATATATAACATCGTCGTTCGGTTGTTTTTACGTGTATCCTAAAAATAAAGTCATGCAAATAAGCGTAGCACACGACCACTATACTAGTGTATTAAAGCCGCTCACAAAAAGATGGCTCAATTGAAATTGTCTCGTGACTCTGTAGTTGGTAAAATAAAAATAGGAATGATATATATCAGTCAAGCTTTACAGATTTTATTACAAGCTTTTCAACAAAGTTCAAAAACATCAAAGTCAAAGTCTGAAGCAAAAAGATATGACAAAAACACTCATCAACACACGGCCAACTTATTGATGATCACCGGACCATAATCTGCCGTAGTTTCCAATAGGTCTGGTGAAGTTTTTTTTTTTGGGTATATTTTAGAGAATTTCAGAACCTTTTGCAACAAGTACAAGATCACCGAAAATAAACTTTGGATCTACGAGATATGGCCAAATTACCGAAAGAAGTAGTGCGCGGAACACACAATGATACGGCGCAATTTCTGATCGTCTAGTGCATTATTTTGGATGTTTTTTTTTAATAATCCCATACACAAGCTTTCTAACCAGTGCAAGATCATAGAAGAATACTTGAAAACTAGCTAGATGATATGAATAAAACACCTAGAAAATTATAGTACTGCCATAGACCCAATACTAGTTGTTTTTTAAAATTATACAGAACAACGCAGACAATCACTACACGCACGCACGCTCGGGGCACTCACGGTCTGAGAGTCCATAGCTAGTTTCTATATAAATTAATTGTGTTCTAAACTCTATCCATCCCAGTGCATGGTTTCTTGTTGTAGTTTCTTCAGAGACTAAAATTTAATTAGCATTTGCAAATGCCACGATCAAAAAAGATCATGTGTGGCAAGGTAAATATGTGGCATTGATGCATCACACTAGATAAAAATAGAAGGGAGAGGGAGAGGGACTACGGGATGCATGGAAATGATGCATGCCTCCACAACGCTATTTAGGTAGAGTCTTGTGGGCTCGGTTGGCTCGTAGACGCCACGTCTATGATAGATGCCGTTTCCTCACTTTTCTCCTCTCTTCATTAAATGGCTTGCCATGTCATAAAAATGGCTACGTGGCAGTCCATAGACTTTAAGGTGGTTTCTGCACTGTGAGTGACCTCACCCCTATAAACACACGTACGTAAACCCTAGCCCTATGAGCACCTCCAAAGGACTAGATCTGGAGATTCGCAAATTCACCATTGATATCTCGTTGTCGACGGGAATGTCGGTTACCACTTAACGCATAACGCCGGTATTTGAACCGTAGTGGTAGCTTCCCACTAAACTGTCCTAGTACGTCGGATTACAAGCCAATATCATCCAATGACGTCCAGTAATTTAGCCACAACATTCGCCTTGTATGACCATATGATCCGTATTCATGGGTCAACCGATTGCCCGGTGATGTCTCTAGTAACTTGGTCACAGTATACATAGGTCTAGTATCAGAATACAATCCGGTTGCCCGGTGATCTAAGGTCACTGAATAAATAAATAGATCCCTAACAAGTTTAGATCAAATCAGTATGAAAAAATTACAACCTTTATTAATTGGAGTACTTGCACAATACTCGGTAATTGGTTCAACTATAGAACTGAACACTGGACTGTGAGATGAAGAAAAATGAATAGACTTACGGACCATTCAACCTCCTAAAGAAAGATTTATTTATAGAAAAAATGGAAACTAGAAATCTATTTATTACTCGTATTAAGAAACTGTACACACATAATCCATTAAAAACCTCAGTTTTACTGGAAACACACTTCCATCGTGCCCCCGGGTCCTACCTTCACATGCGAGCTGGTGCTGAACAAGTAAAGACAGGGCATGGGCCCGGTGCACGCTCCTTCCAAGGAGCCGATCTCCAGAGAGCACAGACTGCATTTCAAACTGGGGCTCCATAAAGTTCTGTCGCCGCCTGTGTATGTAGCCGGTAGGATAGCAGCAGGCAGCCGCCGAGGAGAGAGAAAGAGACTAGAGAGAGACGATGGATTCTCAAGCGCCGCTTCGTCCTCTAGCTTTCGCCTGCTTCATCTTCCTTTGCTCATCCTTCTGGGCAGCAAATGGGATGTACGGTAGGGTTGGTGCGGCGGCGGCGGCGGCGGCGGCGGCGGCGGAGGGGAGGGGAGGGGCAGCAGGAGGATGCGGCTGCACACCGACGGGAGCCGCGGCGACGCGCACGCATGGCCTGGGTACCTCTACACCCGAGCCGTTGGGAGATGCACACCCCAGTAAGCAACTCAGATCACTCCCTGCCCCATTCTTGGAACAAAATGTAGTGGCCTTTCTTTGTGGATGCGAAGAGGATTTGACTTTCTGTTGGTTATTTTAGCAGCTTTTGATGGGCATTGTATCAGTGTTCAATCTGTTCTAAAAAAAAAAAAAAAAAGAAATAGATATGAGGCTTTCTTGTTCTAAAAAGAAACAAATCTTGGGAGTTCTTACGTGTAAATATTTCCAGTTCTGGTCAATGGAGTGGGTGGTTTCAGGTTAGATACCTTCAGAGCACGCATTGTAGGAGCTGGAGGCTTTGTACGTTACCAACCTGAACCTTAAGTTCAGGATTCAGAGAATGAGAAGTTGAGAAGGCAAGAAAATGGTAGCCTTTTTAAGGTTAGCTGATGCAAGATGTGCCCAAAAATATAATCTTTTTGGGAAGGGTAGATCTCAAATACTCTCTCCTTTCCGAATCATAAGTTGCTTTGTTACACAGATTTTGCTACGTGTCTAGATTGATTACCAAAAAAGTCAATGTGACTTATAATTTAGAACCGAGGGAGTAGTTGCCGTTTCAGCTTAAAAATTCCAGCTAAAAGGGCATAAGATTGCTATGCATTTCTTTGCGAGCCCACCACTTCAAATGTCCTTTCTTCAAATACCTTGTCGTACACTCCATCCCATGCTAATTTCTTGATCAAACCATCATCCTATGGTCCATGGAATCGTCCTGCTAAGCTGTACAGCACTTTCTCCAACGAGTACTTCTTGACTTCTGAACAAGGAGTTAGGATGTTGTCTGGTCAGGTAGAGAGGTTGCTGAAACAATGTATTTGCTGCAGTAACAATGTATTTGCTTCTTCTGAGTTGGTTGTTGTGAATGCATGACCATCATAATCAGCTCCTGTCTGGGCCCAGTCCCATGACATTAGGACCATTCACATTCGTTTCATTAATTATATGGATCTATGAACATTTCGTTGATCTCAAGCTTTGGTTGTCCTGTTGTGGGGCGTCCTGTTATTAAGAGAAGTTGTTTCAGCCTTGTGGGGCGTTCTCTGCAATAGATGCATTGCTATCATAGCCTCTGCGTGATCCAATTCTTTGGATCACACTTTTTTACATAAGATTTTACAGTGAAAATTCTGTAAAATGGCTAAAACTACCTGCAGGTGCAGCTTGGTAAAAAATCCCTTCCATGGCAAGTTTGAAAAAAATAATCATAGTTATGGCCTTATGGCTACTGAGAACATGCTAATTGCTAAAAATATGAGTCCAGTGCCCAAAAATTGGTGTCACTTCTCCACCAACTTTCAAAGAATTTTTACTGGTAGGACCTTATCGGCTTACCATCTTAAATGGCCTTGTCTTGGCACAAAATAAACACTTCGTGTCCCCACTTTCCTGCAGAATTTATGTCGTGCTCCTGCATTCCATGGCGTACCCTTTCTACCTTACATATGGATAATAATTGATTCAGCAGGATAATCAACTCACTATTCATTTCCTGATCAATTTTAATCCTTTGAGTAAAAGAGTCCTTCCATTCCATGAATCTATGGAAGGAATAGGTCGTCTGGGCAATCAAATAAACTTGGGAACACATTCCTTGTCATTATCATAGTTATTACTTATTAGCTGCTGGCCTACTGAGGCTCTTTCTGTATGGAACAGAAATTACTTTTTAGAAATTTTCCACAGTAAAATCTATTTGTGAGTGGCCACCAAACGCTCTTAGTAGTTAGTATTTATTAACATGGTTGTTGATGCTCTTGCATCTTAACTCTCAAGCAATACATAGATTTGTTTTTTGCCATGTCAAAAGATCATGAGTTTCCAGTGTACTCCCATTTTATGCAGGAAAATATGCAGTACTCTATCAACATTTGTTTACTTTGCATTTTAACGACGAAACAGCTTGAATGAGCTGCCTAGCCAACTTTTGTCCAACTAGTCATTAGTAAACAGCAACGCTGAGATCCTCACATCATACTATCATTGTGCAAACACTGCAGGTTCTGGAGCAGTGGAGCTGAGCCATGGCCCAACATCGTCCCTCAGGAAGCGGCGGTGGCAAAGGTCTTCGGCTCTAGGTCCGTGGAGCAGTACGGACCGCGCCTCACCCTACTGGAAGCCACTATGAGGACCGACGACATCGGTGGCAACAGCGCCTTTGTGAAGCTCGTGAAGCAAGGGAGCGCTGCCCTCCTCAACGCCTACGCGAGGAGAGGGTTCCCTTTCGATTCCTGGGAGGTGAAGGCCCTGCTGCTGGAGGCGCTGGTGTCCAAGGAGGCTGCCGTGGTCCAGGCAGAGCGGTTTGAGCAGGCGAACCAATCCTGTGTTTGATTGATGGTGGCGCCCTGCCCTGCCCTGCCCTGCCCTGCTTGGAAGCTGTATCATCAGAATCCAGGGCGTAGAGTAGCAGTGTGTTGTGTTCGTAGTTGGTCACCACTTCTGTGACTTCTTTTGGCGTTGAGGTTTCTGATGAAACCTGTTACTCTCTCTTCTTGGTCGGCATGTTTCTCTGACTGCCGGGGTTTGTGTAACGTTGTTGTTGTATGCACTGTTGTGTAGGTTTGTGTATCGTAATTTTCATGTTTAGATGTTAAATAGTGCCCGTGCGTTCCCATGTTTCATTTAAGAAATACACGTTAATTTTAAATTTAAATTGCCAGAGTATCAAATATATTTCACACATGACTTCAGAAAAAATAATTTTTGTACAATGCCCTACTGCACCATTGGCAGATTTGCTCATATCTGTTCCATCATTTCAAAAATTAGAGGGGTTCTTTTATTAGCTTGTCCAAATGAATATAATTTCAGTTTCCCTAAAAATAATAATTGACATACTATTGAAGTTAATATTAACAGTTCAGAAAATCTTATCTAGCACATAAGTTCAAATTAACAGTTAAAAAAAACTTATCTAGAGTCAATTTGCTAGATTCAAACAATAATAAAGTTTGCCTCAACCAGTGAGCGTCTCCCACGACATAGATTCCCAACTGCGACCGCCGCTCGGTCCATCGACAATGCAGTAGCCATGCCATCATGCCACGATGTCCACCTTGCGTCATGCCATGCGTCGTCCTAGGTCATCCTCGCTGAGCTCATCCTCATCTCGCCGCCCTTGAAGCAAACCAAGACAATCATTCAAGCGAATCATGTGCAGTATTCTTGCACACAGCGACTCTATCTGTTCCCTTCCAATGATCATGAAAATACTATCCAGTGGTCCACCAGAGCCGGTTGAGAACCATGAAAAATAGAATCCAACAGAGCACAGTTGAGAAATCCAGCTCACATAGAGCCGGTTGAGAACCATAAAAAAATAGAATCCACCAGAGCACAATTGAGAAATCTCTCACATAGTGTACATCAGTTTTTAGCATATGCACCCTCTACTTATCATATGATTCCTTAAAAGAACCTAAAGAAAACAAAGATACACACGGCTATCTGAAGCTGTTGATTAGAATGCGAGATCATGCAAGCAATTGATTTGAATGTAATGTTACAATTATCAACCTATAACAGGGAGGGCAGGTTCAAAGGTGAAGGTGTTGCCAAATGGACTAAACACATTCATCAGTTTGGGACCTTTTAGTCTCCATAACAACTCCACTCAAAAAAGTTATTGTTGTTTTTGGGAGCAGATGTGCAAACAGGAAAAATATTATTGCATATATATCAAAGCAGATCCAGCAGAGAGGCACAACTCACCCATTCATCAGTTTTTTTAGCATCAGCAATACTCCACAATATCCTCGTATCTGTCTGCAACTCCGCATTGAAAGGGAACATGGAACAAAAACATGAGCCTCTATATGATAGATGACAAAATTTTTTTTCCTTACCTTGCAATTGTTTGCCTCTATATGGATGTAACTGAAACCTGAGCCAGAGCCTGAGTGCACAAAATTGCTCCAGCCATGACGATCTGTGCAACTGTTGATGCCTTGATTAGTAGAACCTCTTTAATATTAAAATGACTCATATCCACTGTTGCATAGTAAAAGCAATTATTATGGGGCACAAGTTCAATCAGGAAAACGCGACAGATGATAGCTCACAGGAATTTTTTTTTCCTTACCTTGCAATTGTTTGCCTCTATACGGAAGTATCTGAAACGTGAGCCTTGACATTTCTACATTCCTGCAAATAACAGTCATTGATTTAGTATAGTCTCTATGAAAGCATAAACTACAAGCATAATGTATGAACTTAGATATACAAATTCCAAAATTTAAGAGCTACTATAAATTACCTTGCACCACTACGGTTTTGTTCTTCGGCTGTTTGGAAATTTTCCATGTAGCTAAAGCATTTAGACAGATAAACCAAATCTCGAATCCTCAATCAGTCATTCACAAATTATCCATTCTCCCAAAGTCCAAACCTGCAGATGGGCAGAAGCCAATTAAGAATCACTGATGGCGTGAGGCTAAGAAATTGTGGGCTTGCTGTAGAGGCCTAGGAGCAGCAACTACTGAGGCAGATATTTTACTTACTCCACAAGTAATGTGCAGCACATACGAACAGGTATTCTTTAGATCCCTATGAAGTATGAGCAAGCGATATAATATCTAGGATTGATACAAGGAATCTGCACCTGCACAAATTCAGTTCAGCCTGAAAAGAGATGCTAAAAACACAGTGCCGTCAAGGTTGTTCTGCAAGCCGTGGTGACCTTGTATAATCTGCACACAACACAAAAAATCAGAAGGTTTGTGGAAACTGCATGAGCAAACACATGTCCGATTATTTAATAAAAAAAAATTAAAATAGTAATGACTAATGAATCAAGGAAAGTTACGAAACTCTGTTTTCTTATATTTCATTGCGCTGCAACACAAGGGCAAGGAGCTCTTGGTGTGCCGACGACCTTTGGGAGAACAATATGCAAATATTAGCATTCAGAAATTCATATTCACCCAATTAAGATGGAGCAAGGAAACAGAACAACATGTTCCATTAATGTGTTGATTGAGTTTACAATTGTTACTAATTACAGTTTGACCATTGGATATTGCGGCAGAAACGGTTTCACTTTCCAATCAATAGGTAATCAGTTTGAGGGGTGCAATTCTCACTCACCGGTTCTATACCGCTTGCTCCGAGGGTTCGCTGACTTCTCCGGAGATTTGGGGCAAGGGATGTTGTCCTGGACAAAACCAGACATAGTTAAAAGGGAAGTGGAGCTCAACACAGCACACTATCACTGCAGTGGCATATGCCCATACTCAAAAACAAGAAAAAGAAAATCTCATCTTCACTACCTTGTCGTCGTCAAACTCGTTGGCCTGCTGCAACATCTCCGGCATAATGTAGTCTGGGGTGCTGCAAACAGAGGGAAGAGGAACGGGGTTAATCTGAGGGCAACATATCCTGTGCATGCCAGAAAGAGAGGAGCAGGTTGGCGTGGTGGCCGCATGTGTCGAGGATTATGCGCGGCGAGCAAGGGAAGATTAGCACCGGCATCATCTTGTGGCATACCAGCAGTCACGCGAGTGGTGAATGAAATCTCTTCACCTTCCTGTGTCAAGACTCTATGACGATCACAAGTTTTTGCTGCACGTGCCTTCTTTTGCGCATGCAAATGGCTTTTTTCCAGACCGCAATTTTTGAAGCGACATATCTTCAGTTCAGAGTAACATCGCTAGGCCACCAGGCGCCATCAGGTTCCGGACACGGAGTGGTTTACACTTACCACAGGACCAATCGGGCCATAACGCAACTCAAGTTGCACTAGCACTACCAACTGCCCACGAACAATGTTTTTGGTATCACCGAGTTACCACTAGTCGTAGTCAAAGCATTTTTTTAGAAAGGACGGCAAAAGTTTTGCCGCAATTTCTATTAGACGAAAAAAAAGAAAAAACAAAATTTATCTAGACAGATTTACATATGCAAGTTACAGATAATACGACTGGTTTGCAACCACCACATATCTAACAAGAATACAGTCTCCGGGGTTAGTTTAGGCTCCCTCTCCGGGTCCATCCAATTGTTACTCCAGGGCTCCCTATCCCAAGCCTCTTATTACAGCTGCCACCAATAGAAGCAAATTTTGATTGCCACTCTCCTGGATAGTGACACGAAAAAATTATTATTTGTTGGTGTAAATAGTAAATTGTACAAGGACTGATGTGTAAAATGCAGAGATAAATAGAGTGAGCTGGTTGGGGAACAACGCCCAACCAGAACCTTCCCCAAATTTCCACATGGTATTCGGAGCCGAAGTTAGGGTTAGGGTTACCGTCGGCGACGGCGGCGGTGTGTGTGCGTGACGGCCAGGTGGTTGAGTGGCGGCGGAGGCGCAGCAGGCGGACTGAAGGGAGAGGTGCTCGTGAGCTCCCACGAGGAGGAAGAGACGCGCGGCCCCGGCTGGCCTGGCGGCTTGCGGAGGAAGAGGCGCCTCGGCTGCGGGACTGCGCGGAAATTGCGGTTGCTTTCGCGGAGGAAGGGCCCGCGTGTGGAGGGAGCAGCCCCGTGTGCGGAGGAAGGTCCCCAGCGTGTGTGGAGGAAGGCCGACTCGGTCGGCGCAAGCGTGTGGAGGAAGGCGCGCTCCTGCTGCGGAGGAAGGGGCTCGTGCGGCCTTATTGGAGAGGAGAGAAGGTTAGAGGTGCTATTTTTGGTCGAAGTACTTGCGTGTGTGGACAAGAGAGGAGGTGCCCTGGTGCTATTTTTGGTGGAAGCATACGCGTGCTGCTGTGCTTGATTTGAGGAGGAGTAACTGGTCTGCTACTTCCTGATTTGGTAGGAGTGATTTGCTCTTGTCTGGTGTAGATTGTGGTTGAGGCAGTTTATCCAATTATTGGTGCTATTTTTGGTGCTTGGGGAAGATGAGTACAGAGGAGGATGCAAAGAAGGCAGCAGGTGAGCATTCCAGTGGTAGTGGTGGTGTCAGTGATTCACCAATTACCAAGAGCGAGTTGAAAGATGAAATGAAGTCCATGATTCAAGGGCCATTGGAGATGGGTCTAATTGGTCCTAGGGAGACGCGTGAGCTCAAATTAGAACTCATGCCAAATGATGTGAAGCTTGAGGGGAGTAAAAATTATTTGAGTTGGGCCAGAAGAGTGCAGGTGATCCTAGGAGGAAAAGGAGTAGAGCACTATCTGGAGGAGGATTGTGTTGAGCCAGCTAACAAGCTTAGCCCCGAGTGGAAAGTTTGGCATACAACAAACTCTACCATAGTGGCGTGGCTATTGGGGTCCATGTCACCGTCTGTTTCTCCAGTAGTGGAGAGAATGCGAAATGCAGCGCAAATATGGAAGACTCTGAGTAACACGTATTCCAAGCAGGGGAATGTGATGGTGATGATGGAGATTCAAAACAAGGTTGATGCAGTGAAACAAGCAGGGCGGCCAGTGGAGCAATATGCTAGTGAGTTACAGCGCTTGTGGGGAGAGCTGGACCACTATGCTCCACTTCGAATGAGAGATCCACAGGATGCCCAAGATGTTCAGAAGTGGATACAGGATCGGAGAGTGACTCATTTTCTTAGGAACCTGGATCCTGAGTTTGAGAGCAGGAGGGCTGCCTTTTGTCACCAGGAGAGTTTGCCTACCATAGAGGAGGCGGTGTCAGCCATGGTCATTGAGGAGAGCAGACTAAGGATGATGAGCGGTAATAATCCTGTGAAGTCAGCTTACACCACAGTGGCAGAGAAGGATTGCTTCAATTGTGGTGAGACGGGACACTTAAGTTATAATTGTCCTCTTCCTAGAAACTATGGTGGTAGGAGTGGAACTCGTGGAGGCCGTGGTGGTGGTCGTGGTGATCGAGGAGGTGGACGTGTTGGTCGTGGAGGAGGTCGTGCTGGGGGTCGTGGCAGAGGCCGTGGTGGTTCTCTAGCGAATGTTGCTACCATAGAGAGTGGTTCTCAAGTCAGTATTGCTTCTACAGAGGATGTTCCCTCTCTTGTCTTGACTGGGGAACAAGTTAAGCAGTGGGAACAATGGCAGAAGATTAAAGCATCTGAGATCTCCAAATCCACTTGGTGGTGGTTACGTGTTTGCCACCTCCAGTCACTTCGGTAATTTTGCCAACTATGCCCACTTGGGCAAAGGTACTCAGGCACAGGCACTTGCATCCACATATAGGCATAATATAGAATGGGTCATCGATTCAGGTGCTTCCAAGCATGTCACAGGCATATCTAGTTTATTTAAAGCATACACTCCACATGCCCATTCTGAGACTATTCAAACCGCTGATGGCACCTCCCAACCCATTCATGGTGTAGGGTGCGTAGATTGTACTCCATCTCTTTGCATATCATCATTTTGCATGTCCCATCTTTCTCGGTCAATCTCCTTTCGGTTAGCTCTCTTGTTGATCAATTCAAATGCCTTTGTTACATTTGATGAAAATTCTTGCATTTTTCAGGAGAAGATGACGGGGAGAGTGATTGGGACCGGAGTCGGCGTAATGGGGCTGTGGTATATCAACCAGGGGGAGTCAGCATTGGCAACAGCTGTTGAAGCACAGCTTGCTTCATTGCCGGTTAGGACATGTGCCTTTTGAAAGCTTAAATAAATTATATCCTGATGTATTTAAGGGTGTGGACAGAAACCAACTTGTGTGTGATGCCTGTAAACTTGGGAAACGTACAAGGTCAACCTATCCTAGTATCGGCCTTCGTAGTTGTGAACCTTTTATGATGATACATTCTGATGTTTGGGGTCCCTGCTCAGTTACATCATTAAGTGGGTTTAAGTGGTTTGTCACCTTTATTGACTGTCATACTCGTATGACATGGGTCTACTTGCTTAGGGGTAAGCATGAGGTTCTCCGATGTTTCCAAGACTTCCATAATCTGGTTGTCAATCAGTTTAATGCCAGGATTAAAATTATCCGCACTGATAATGGAAAGGAATATGTGAATAATGATTTTGTAGCATATTTGTCGAGTCATGGCATTCTCCATCAAACCACATGTCCTAATACCCCAGCACAAAATGGTGTAGCTGAAAGAAAAAATAGACATTTGTTGGAGGTGGCAAGATCATTGATGTTTCAAATGAATGTGCCTAAGTATCTCTGGAATGAGGCAAGTCTTGTGGCAAGCATACTTAATTAATCGTATGCCATCTAGAGTTCTTGGAATGAAGTCCCCGGCTGAACTATTGTTAGGACAACAAGAATTCAAGGTACCCCCCAAAGGTGTTTGGTTGTGTTTGCTTTGTCAGGGGACCATAGACCTTCGGTTGGCAAGTTAGACCCTCGGCAAAAAAAGTGTGTTTTCGTTGGATATTCCTCTACACAAAAGGGCTACAAGTGTTGGGACCCTATTGGAAAGAAACTCTTCGTGAGTATGGATGTGACATTTCATGAGTTTGAACCATATTACACAAGACCATGGGATCTTGATCCGTTATTGGAGGAATTCTCTTCAGTCACCGAGGGTGACAGTAGAGAGGGGGAGATTGGTAGTGTGCAGAATGAGAATGAAGGGGATGCTCAAAGGGAAGTAATTGTTGGCACTATCCCGTGTCCAGTGGGTGTGTCTAAGACCAAAGAGGTGGTGAATCAGGATAACGCTGCGGATATGAGAAGTGGTGTCCATGAGAATGAAGAGGTGGTTGAGAATGTAGAGATGGTTGATGGTGAAAATGAAGAGTCGATTGCTAAGTGCAGTGAAAAGGTGATTGATGGGACAAAGATTGATAAAAGATTTGCCAAGGAGCAAGTGTATCGAAGGAAGAGGTTCAAGAGTCAGGGGGAGCAAGTTAGGAGTCAGGGGGAGCAAGTGGGTGCATCATGTAACAGAACCTTCCAAATTACAGGGCCCACATGTACTAATTATTGGTTTAACAACCTTTAATAGTCACATATGTGCACCCATAATCCGAAAAGTACTATTAACTTTTCCAACCAGGATCCGTTACGAGGTCATTGCAGTATTACAACAATTTTCATACATAATCAGAGTAAAACAGCGGAAGATTTATATTACAATACTTTTACAACCATTTATTTAAAATAAGTTTTACAATATAAAGAAGGAGTAGCGGAAAGTTTATTACATATATGATACTACTAGACCCTGCCCACGGGTCTCACTTTTCACTCTTCATCACTTTCTTCCTGTCGAACCGTCATGCAGCACGGTCCGGTGCAAACATGACCTCCTGGTCCTGCAACATGGGTCAACAAACCCTGAGTACGGGAGTACTCAACAAGGCTTACCCGACTAAAGAAAATAGGAGAAGACTCAGGAATGCTGGTCTAATAGGAATCAAGGTAAGGCTTTTAGCAAGAATCAAGGACTCTTTTTGCAGAAAAGCTTACTAATGGTAAGTCCTTACTTTTAACGTTTTATTTTCAAGTAGTTTCTCACCTATTCTAGGTGATCATACACTATAACATACACTTGTAGAAGTTCTATCACTTATTTCATCTCTTCACTGTTCCATAATTAAACTACGATATAAGTCGGGAAACCGAGTCTCCATATCCGAGAAGCACGGCGATTTCGAAATCGATTAACCCAGCTGGGGAGTTCTTTCCACACGACATATGTAGCACTTAAGCTTGCATATATCAACCCTTTCCTGGATACTCAAAACGGAACCGCGTCCTACGCCACCCGAGAATACCGTACACCTCCAATCCGGGACTTTAACCCACGAGGGTAACATGTACTCCCGCCATCTCTCCACTCCGGTCTTGCGGTTATGCGTTTTCGATTTGACACCCCCAAGATCGAGGCTTACCGGAGTATGTGTGGGAACTAGGGTCGACCGTGATGGGGTGACACCCATGACAGACGCGTGCCATTGGTCCAACGACCTCAGGCGCAGTGCGTTCCATAGTCTCGGTTACACAGGCCTACACGCAAGTCCTTAATCGACAAGTCGGAAATACTATTAATCGAGACTCCATTCTCGGTGCAAATTACCCGACCGGTCTCAACTTTATCACCATATCATAAAGTATGGTTTCATCATATAGCATCCTTTCTCATCAAATGCCTCTTCGGGCTATCATAAGGGACTTGTCACATTTTGACTCAAAAGTCTAACTAATATAGCCGAGGCTAAGCGTTCAAGCATTTTAGCAAAACAAAGTTATCAAGGTAGATATCGCAATAATCAAGGATGGATAATGCATCAATTAGGTTGTCACTCAACTCCTATCACCTAATGCAAAGCATAAAGAAAAGGTGATATAAAACTTTGTAAAACACAAGGAAATGTTTAAATGAACCGGGGCTTGCCTTGATCGGTGAAGTAGCTTGATTCGGACGACGGATCGCAGTACTCAGAACTCGGGTCAACAGAATAGCCCTCTTCAGAGACTTGATCAACGACTTCACGATCTCCTTCGTTCACTATACGAAAAGAATAATATATGCTTAACATGATGCCATGCATATAAACATGATACACGCGAGTGCATGAAATGATAAGCGACTCGAGTACAACTTTTCTTCACGATAAAGTTGCAACCCAACAAAACCAACTTGTTCAACTACTCTACGAGATATCATCACCATTGCCCTAGGAGTTCTCAAGGACCATCTAACAGTGGTGTGGTTTAGGGTTCACAAAACAACCCAAAATCTACCCAAAACCCTAAGTTGGAAATCATAAAATCATTTGTTTTACACATGAAATAATAGGGCATGAAATAATAAAATTTTTAACTTTCTCAAAACAAGCTCAAAAATTTTGTACAGGTAGACCAGATCATAAAACAGTACCAAAATAATTTTCAGGATTTTTTGGATAAATAAAATAATTATTAAAAATCAAGGAAGATGCATTTTTCAATTAAATTTTGTATTTTTAAATCATGCCAAAAGTATTCAAAATTCAAGTTTCAAATTTTTCATGGATAGACATACCCATGGGAAGGCTACACAAAAATTTTCAGAATTTTTAAGCTAGTATTTGAATTTAGATAAAACTTACAAAATCAGACACTATTCATTTGAATTTAAAATGGAAAAACAAATTTTAAAAAGAAAAAGGCTCTCGGGTTTAAATTGGCCTAACACTGTGCAAAGCCACTACTGTTCATGGACCAACACTGTTCATCATGGGCTGGTTTTATTTTTATTTTGGCCCATAAAAAGATTCGCCCAACATTGTTCCTATTGGGTAGGCACCTTTGCTTTTCTGATGTTGGCCCAAAGATCGTGCACGTGCAGCGTGCGTGCTCACCGGCAGCGGCGGTGTTTCGGCGCCGGCGTGGGTCTAAATGGAGAACCAATTGCAAAAACGTGGCGGGGAGCTCACCGCGGATCTAGGGACGAGGCTTGGTTGGGGCGGAGCGAGAGGCCGGAGGAGGGAGGGTCGGCGGCGGCGCAGCGGCTTGGCGGCGGCGGCGGCAACGGCGTTCCGGACGTCGGGGCTTCGTCGGAAGAAAAACGTGAGCCGACCATGTCCAGGGCAACAAGAGGAAGCTAAAGCACCAAATGGTTTTCCAAGAGACTCACCGAGAGCGCCCCTGGCGGCGGTGAGGTCGAGCGCGGCGGGCACAGAACCGGCGGTGGGGAAGATGAGCCCGCGGCGGACGGTTCGGGCGGCGAAAGGAGCGCGGCTGGGCTCTAAAAGAATATAGGGAAGTTGCGAAGCGGCTGGGGTAGAAAATTGGATGAAAAACGCACGACGGGCGACGAGCGGCGGCGGCGATTCGGTTCGGCGGCGTTTTCGGGAAAAAAAAAGATGGCCGTCGTCGGTGGCCTATTTATAGGCAAGGGAGGACGAGGAGGTAGCTGGAGAGGTCGCGAAGGCCTCCAAGTGGTCGGCGTCACGCGGCCGCCCGGTGGACGGCGGCGCGAACCTCAACGCCGGCGGTGGCAGTGAGGGGTTGGTCGGGTTATTGTTCATCCTAAACCCTATCTCTGAAATTTTCAAATTACTCCCAAATTTTGAACTAAACTCAAAAATTTCCAAAAAGTAACCCCCTTAATTTTTCAAGATCTACAATTTCCTCAATTGGACCATTTTCAAAATCTGCCTAGAAATATGACTTTTTGAAAAGCAGCTCCAAATTTTGAAATTTGAATTCAAAATTACTTTTAAAATCATGTAACAACTTGAAAAACTTTGTACATGACTTTTGTTCCTCTCAACAAGATCTACAAACTAACTTTTTAGAAGTTTTCTCAAATTTTGCATAAATTTTGAAATATAGAAAAGGGGGCAATTAGGGTTTGAATGAAATTCAAAATTGCTTCAAAATTTTGAACTAAACTTTGAAAACTCAAAATACCAACTTTGTTTAATTTTGACAACCCTACAAAAATGCTTTAATGACCATACCCAAAATCTTGATAAATTTTGAATAAAATAAAAGGGGACAAACTAGGGTTTGAGATTAGGGTTCCCGACAAGGGGGATGGTTTCCGGAATCTAATTCCTCTCGCGTCTTTTCGACCAACATTGCAACCAAGCATAAAATAAACTTATTTTAGTTCAATGCAACACATGGTGGGCTAAACATGGATGCTTTGCAATGATCATGATGACATGTCAGGTTTTAGTGTAAATAACACCAGGGGTGTTACACATCACAGCCACATGAGTCTGTCTCTCCAGTCCCAAATCTCTCCACGGACCTCTCTCCAGTGAGCTCCTCGACCCAATCTAGGTCACCTGGTAATGTCTCTCCTATTCCTGAGCATGTAGAGTTATCCCTTGCACAACGTAGAGATACTAGATCTAACTTTGGAAAACCTCCTGTTCGTTATGGTTTTGAGTGTCCTAGTCCTAGTACAGATCATGACATTGCTAATTTTCTCTCATACTCTCGTCTTTCATCTGCATATAGAGCATTTGTTGCATCTTTACAAACAGTGTCTATTCCAAGGGACTGGAAGTGTGCGAAACAGGACCCTAAGTGGAAGGCGGCAATGGAAGAAGAGATGCATGCTCTTCAAAAGAACAAGACATGGGAACTGGTTCCACTTCCAAAAGGGAAAAGAGCTGTGGGCTGTAAGTGGGTCTTCATTGTGAAGCAAAACCCAAAAGGAGAGGTGGATAGATATAAGGCAAGGCTGGTTGCAAAAGGGTATAGTCAAACATATGGCATTGATTATGATGAGACCTTTGCTCCTGTGGCAAAGATGGGTACTGTTAGGACCCTAATCTCTTGTGCAATTAACTTTGGTTGGCCTCTTCATCAAATGGATGTGAAGAATGCATTTCTTCATGGAGATCTACTGGAGGAGGTTTACATGGAAATCCCACCGGGGTTTGCAAATAGTCAAACTGTTGGAAAGGTGTGCAGACTTAAGAAGTCACTATATGGATTAAAGCAGTCACCTCGGGCGTGGTTTGACAGGTTTAGGAGGGCAGTTTGTTACATGGGATACATTCAATGCAATGGTGATCATACAGTCTTCTATAAGCATAGAGGGACATTTATCACCATTATGGCAGTATATGTGGATGACATAGTGATTACTGGAGATGATGAGGAGAAAATCAAATGTTTGAAGGAAAATTTGGGAAGAGCTTTTGAGGTGAAAGATCTAGGACCACTTCGGTATTTCCTTGGGATTGAGTTTGCTAGATCACCCAAGGGAATTGTCATCTCTCAGAGGAAATATGTCCTGGATTTGTTGGCAGAAACCGGAATGCTTGGATGTCGACCATGTAGTACTCCTATTGACAAAAATCATCAAATTTGTGCCCAGTCTGGAGATCCTGTCAACAAGGAAAGATATCAAAGATTGGTCGGGAGGTTGATATATTTATGTCATACGAGACCTAATATTTCCTATGCAGTGAGTGTAGTAAGCAGGTATATGCATGACCCAAGGACAGAACATATGGAGATAGTTTATAGAATTTTGAGGTACCTAAAAGGAACTCCTGGGAGAGGGATATGGTTTAGGAAGAATGGACACCTAAATTTGGAAGGGTATTGTGATGCAGATTGGGCAAGCTGTAGGGATGATAGGAGATCTACATCTGGTTATTGTGTGTTTGTGGGAGGCAATCTTGTTTCATGGCGGAGCAAGAAGCAAGCAGTTGTGGCGCGGTCTACTGCAGAGGCAGAGTATAGGGCAATGGCTTTGAGCTTGTGTGAAATGTTATGGTTGAAAGGCTTGCTAAAGGAGCTTCGGGTGTTGAGAAATGAGGCCATGATGCTCCATTGTGACAATGTTGCTGCAATCAATATTGCAAATAATCCGGTCCAGTTTGATCGCACAAAACATGTTGAGATTGATAGATTCTTCATCAAGGAGAAGCTAGATAGTGGGATCCTAAAGCTAGGTTATGTAAAATCACGTAGTCAATTAGCGGATTGTTTCACAAAGGGTCTAGGACCTAGTGAGAATGAGTTGAGTTGTAACAAGATGGGCATGTTAGATATTTTTAGCCCATCTTGAGGGGGAGTGTTGGTGTAAATAGTAAATTATACAAGGACTGATGTGTAAAATGCAGAGATAAATAGAGTGAGCTGGTTGGGGAACAACGCCCAACCAAAACCTTCCCCAAATTTCCACATTATTGCTATACTTCTGCTGCTTCTAGAGTTATCGTCACATGTGACAGTATTCATTGAACTCACGGTTGCAAACGGCGCGCAGCCCGTCCCGCGTCCGCGAGCGCCGTGTCGTCGTTTGCGGGATCCTGCGGCGGCCCGTTTTTAGCCGTGCAGCATACGACGGCTTGACCCGTCGCAGTTGTACATATTTGTTCATTTTCTTATTGACTTTATAATTTTATCTAGTGATCCATATGTTAGTTAAAAATTTAGTTAAATTACACAAAATACTATGTGTCGTTAGGAATAAGTGATGGATTTTTTTTTCACATTTCTTTCAGCATTCTTACCAGCGACTACCATTCATACCAGGTAGCTAAATTTAGTATAAAAATAACATGCTATGAAACATAGGAATACCTCTTCATGCGGAAACAAATCATAAGTTCATGTAAACAATAATTTCAAAATTCAGGAGACATCCTTTGGAAAATGGAAGGAGAAATGAAATTGAGTACATCACTTCACAATACTGAACCTGAACTAAACTCAGAACAGAACACACCCAAACAAGTAAACTGGTACAACTCCTAATGAAATTAAACCATTCTCTGAGTCTGGAACAAACTGGTTAAGAAACATAACAGGGGATTCAGCTCTCAAGATTGAAACAACTCTGCAGCGATCTGAACGATCCATTCTAGATTTTACTCCTATAGGACATGCCGCCTTCCTTCAGCTTCGCTTCTCTGGTTTTCTGCTCAACACAGATGATATGAATGAATCCCATTGAGTATTATGAAATAGTACTGTACTACGTCAGTAGTAATATGAAATAAAACAAACCCTATAAAATGTGCAGGTAAACAAAGAACATTGTAAGATCTGATCTGAGTGCCAGCAGGCATGTGATTTCATTGATATATAAAGTATCTTACTTGCTTGCATTTGGCTCGCCTAATTGTGGTTCCAGAACAAAAAAAAATGATATGCCTCATGGATTGAGCATGTTTACAGAACAAAACAATACACCAGCACCTCATCTTGGTACAAAAGGCACAAATTAAAAGCAGTATCATGACATGTCTTTAACAAACTGGAATCTATTGAAAAGCATGACAGAAACAAACTTATCCCCACTAAACAAGATATGCAAGCATCATCTAATCATTTGGCCTCAGTTGCCTTATACTAGTTAAAGTTTCAACTCACAAATGAAGTAAAATCATGTCAGGAGATGGAATAAGGGAAAAATCTAGAGCTAGTACAGGAGGGAAAGAACCATGATTCCTGAACTTGCTGACAGTAATATAAACTCTGCATCAGTCCAGTGCGTTGAAACTAGCAGTGCTAACAAAAATTACTAACTGACAGTAATATAAACTCAGCAACGGAATGGTGCGATTTTCACATTTTGTTCACTGAATTTGAACATCTTGGTTTGAACAATGTATCAGTCATGCCTGATTGCCAGCATTATATTTCTGAAGCTAGCAAACTGAACCTGGCCACGCCGCACTAGTTGTTTATGATTATGATCTTTTCAGCTTTGATAGAGCAGCAAGATTAGGCAGTATTGTACAGATTTGAGACCTTTAGTTGCATGATTGCACCTATTCTATTTACAGGGTGCTTAGACCATCCTTTGTAATGCAAATGCTGAAAGGATGTACTGACACCGTTTTCTAATTGACAGTTGGGTGAAGTAGAAAAAGACACAGATTCAGACATCCTGGAACCAAGCTCTTCCCAACTGGATCACCAGCAGCCTGCAGTAAAAAGCGAGCACAAGAGCAAGGAGGAGGAGGTGGTGGAGCTCGCTGACATCTCCAGGGACCTGAACAAGATCAAGAGGCAGAACATGATCACCCACCTGCTCCTCGGCACCGTCATCGTGATGACGGCCGTGTGGCAGGTCAACAAGGTGTCGTTCCTCCTCTAATCAGAACCATAGCTTGAGGCAAGATTGTAGGAAACTAACGTTCGTACTAGGAGTGGCAGAGATCTTTGCTGCTTCAAGGGCATTGTCGTCTCCAGCGCCGCCAGGAGGAGGCAGGAACCGCGACGCCGACGATAGGGTTAAGGTCATGGGATCAGGGCTGTAGGAAGCCGCCCATGGAAGTTGTGGCGGCATCGTCGCGGGTCGTTTGCTGGATGCGGGTTGGAGCGGCGCCGTTGGGCTTCATGCGTCCGCTGCATGTACCCGTTTTGGATATGTGGGCCATTGTGCGGGTAGGTGTGCGCCCGCAGCGCTGTCTAGCCCAACGGGCTGACGGGCTGGCCCACGCCGTTTGCAACTCTACCGGCAATGCAGGTTTTGAGCAAGTTATAAGGTCAGTCTCCTATGGCCTTCTATGGTTTGTTGCCAGTAGAAATAAGGTCAAATTTGTAGCACAGTGCTTGCAAAGAAATTAATGGTTTTATCAATTTGGAAATATCATGAATTGTTGTTCTGGGTACAATTTTGGGGACGAATTGTAGCATTATTTTCTCAGGGGGAAAAATGAGATTTGGATTTGGACCATGATAGTGTGTGCTCCTGTGGCAGATAAAGGCATGGTTATTTGAGAATTGAACTGTGACTTTTAACTTATTGGCCATGGTGGAGAAGTTGGGTTACGGTACATTTACAACAAGAGAGGTGAGGATGGAACACACATGGCAAATCTTTGTAGCATCAATAAAGATCTTGACATGATGTGAAGAAAGTGGCCCTTTTTTATGAAACAGGAAGCAACACCCTATATTGTTATTCAAGCTGTTGAGGAAGGGAATGGGACTACAGATGAGATGTGAAGGAGTCGGAGTGATGATGTCCATTGATTAGTAAGAGGTTGATGAAGAAAGAAATGAGCTGGAGGAAGTAAATGTCAGAGATGAAAATGCGCTTGATAGAACCAGCTGAGAACTGGGTGATACAGATGTTGAAGATTTGTTTGTCACAAAGAACCATGCTGAGCAGAATGCTGGAATGTACAAGATAAGATCACCTTGCAAGGTGCGGATCCTCCCACAGGAAAGGAAATCGTGGAGCCACTGTACAAGATAAGAACACCTTGCAAGGTGTGGAAACTCCCACGGAAATGGTGACCTTGGAGCCACTGAGTAAGGAAAGAAAGGAGACTAAAGAAAGGAATCACGTTGAACAGGAAAACCGATACGACTGCTACCACTGATGGATGGTCTATGTCAGATCTGTTTGGTGAAATTATTGTACATCATGAAGAGAAAAACTGCCCTTTTCACATAATGACATAACATCATAAAGTTGGAAGGGAGCCCACTGAGTGGGTTGCTAAAGCCTTTGAAGAGCAGATAAGAAGTGATCCTTCCTGGAAGGTAAACAGCTCTCATGGATGGTGTGCACGGTTGTTTAGTGTGGAGATAACCAAGCAGATGGCTAAAGCTTGTGAGACAATGGTTCGCAACCACAAATACAAGAGGATAAGGGACTACAGAGGCAGCCATGTTAGAGTAGCTATATTGTCCAGGATTAGGCAGGGACTAACTCGATTCTTTGGCCTTTTCATGTGCCTTAAAGCTCAGACAGATGGTTTTCTAATTGTTGATGACTGCTTTGTGAAGCTTAGCAATGGAGGTCATATGCTGGCTGCAACTGCAGGAGATGGAAGCGATAAGATGTTTCCTTAGGCATTTGGTATAGTATGCAAAGAGAACCAGGAAAACCGGGTAGTTGTTCATGCAGATGGGTAAAACCATGGGTGTTTGACCTATAAAGAAAATGAGAGAAAAATATTATTTTAGAAAATAACAAAATGTTATGTTTGATTTGGTGGTCAAAGTGTTTTTTTTTTCTTGGGCTACAACATGCAGTGAAACACACTCTCAAGTGCAGAAACACACTATCCCAAGTGCAGAAACACACTCTCCCAAGTGCAGAATTTATGTAACAGGAGAGGCACTTGTACCAGAACTTCTGCACTGCAGGTTGCAGAGTTCGAATTCAAGATTGCAATGGAGCTAAAGAAGGTGAATGAAAATCTTTCTAAGATACCAGGTAAGCATTAGAGGGGGTGGTCTGGCTTGCTTGGCTAATGCCCGAGAAGCATGTTGGCTGGCTTGGGTGGCCTTTGTGAATGGATGTCAGACTATGGAAGCTAGAGATTTTTTTGGTTGCCATTGTCTAGAACATGACGGTCATTAGCTATTTTATCTAATAATGTTGAAAATAGCTTATGATAGTTTCCCAAACCATTTTTTTACTTGGTTTACTTTCATGTGTAAACAAGAAATCCATGAAACTAAGGGAACTTTTCAAGCCATTTTCTTCCATGTGTCTGCAAGTTCTATGGGTAGGACCACATGATGGAGTGCTGTATCTCATGTGGACGGCTACAAACATAAACCTGCCTAAGTAACTTGTAATTGGCCTCAACAATGGACAAACATGGCCTCCACAGCCCCAATACATGTGGGTCAGGTACACACCTGCCTCAAGCTTGGAAACAGGAATGGTAGGTTCCGGTGAGGGCTCACAGGTGGATCCACAATGACAAGAATGGTGTGGTTAGAAATTTATAGTCGAACATAATGTCGAAGTATTTTCGGTTTTGTACAGATGTCAAAGGGTTGTAGGTTTTGAAATTTACTCAGATTAACTAGTACCATGCCAAGATTAAAGAACTAAAGAAAACATACTGCGATCGGTGGTATCTATATGTATATTTCACCTCCTCCATCTTCTTAAATTCTGCAGAGTAAATAACTTCTGTAAGGATACTACGCGAGTGGACTGAATATTAAAAATGCATTAAGGTAACATCAACAAAGTAAATCCTTGTATACGCACCTTTAAACTTTAACTTTGGTTTTTCTTTCTTGGCCTCAACCTAATAAAAATGTAAAAAAAATTTATTAAGATCAGCTAAAAGAAATTATTGCATAAAACAAAGTGTTCGTGCCTCAGGTATGTAGCAATCATCTTCCTTCACTGAGAAGAGAAGAGAGTGATTGCTTGCAGCAATCGCAGAGTTGTGATGAAGCCTCAGATCAGACAAGTCTCTGAAACAAGTTTAAAGCAAGAAAATTATAAAGCCTACAAGGTAATGAAAGACTAATGAGTTAAAAAGGAAAAAAGAGAGTAAAGGAATTCTTGCATTTCCATTTTTTCGCCGTAAATTCGAACAAGTTCTCGATGGGTTTTGCAAGACTTGAATCCCTTGGGTGGCAGAGTTAGAACTAGTCCTTCCTGTTACGCAAACAAATGAAAAGAAGAGTGTGTTATGCAAATGAGAAAAAAGGGAGTAAACAGTTCAAGTCCCAAGAATAGTCTTCAGACTAAAATAAGTTTGAGATACCTTTTCACAGATTGATTTCATGCGTGGTTGCTCTCCCAAAACGCCAAATGAAGTTTCGATCTTCAGTATCTACAAATGAAAGTGGGTTGAGTTTGACCCAAGATTTGATTGGTATAAAAAATGTACACGCATTTCATAGATGTTTTTTTTTTCTTCCAGAAACTAGCAATAAAATGGATTGAATGTTGTATTGGCTAATCCACTTTGTTAATGGAAAATCTAATTTGTCATGTAAAAGCAGTAGCTTATTTATCTTTTTAAAGTATTAATCCATATAATGTGTGTTGTGCAGCACAACAAATTGCTATCAAGAAAGCATATTAGTTTTGTCTTTTGTTTGTCAAAGTAAGTTAAGAAAAAAGAATTTAACCTGTTCTCGATACGTGTGTTCCTCAATAGTTGCACATGTCACCAATCGATATACAATAACATCTTTCATTTGCCCCATACGATATGCACGGTCAACAGCTTGGTTATCATCACTGCAAAAAGAAATATTACTATTAGGCACATTGCCAATTTGCCATATGTTAATCATCAACATTAGTGAGCAAACCTAGGATTCTCAGCAGGGTCAGCTATTATCACACGAGTGGCTGCTGTGAGGTTCAGGCCTACTCCGCCGACCTTTTTGTCATTAGAAAGATCCAAGGCTCACAAACCTTGGACAGATCTAAGTCTGAAGATATTGAAACAGATGACCCTGATGATTCTGAATTAGGGGATTCCCTACAAGACTCCTGACATTGAAATGCCTGTGCAACAAAATGCATAAAAGAAATTAATTTTTTTTTCACAAAAAGATCCAATGATTTTCGAGTGTCCAATATTACTTTGTTTTGTTTGAATTGTCATGACTTCCAACATTATACCTTCTAAAGAAAGCTAATCACAGAGAAATTACTAAGTGAAAATTATGCAGGTGCTACCCACAAAATTATGATAATGCAAAGTGAAGCATGGTACAAGTATTTTGTTTCATCTGCTACGCACAAAACTAAGATGGCGCTTTTAGCACGACTGTTTATTTTACTGAAACTTCATTTTCATACAACATCCTTTGGGCAATATATTAATGAATCACAAATGAGATTAGTGGAACAAATAACCTAAGAAATAGAATAACAAAGAAAATGTGCTAGCACTAAAAGCACATTCAAATAGATAATAGATGTAAGGAACAGAAGAGGCACCATTCTGATCTTATCTCTATCACGTCGCTTTGTAGTTCCATCCATTCGAATTATCTTCTGCTTGTCAATAACACTTCCAAGTACTTGCTGCATTTTACGTTGAAAATGTTAAAAGATGATTCCAATACACCTTTGCTTAAAGATTAACTACTTGACAAAATTGTTCACATGGGTTTACCATACCCATAAAGTTTTTAAGTAAAATTTATGCACAGCAAGACGGGAAATAATTATCATATAAAGCCATTTAAATTGGGTGGGTGGGATATACCTCCAATATTTTCAGCATATGAGGTGATTGTGAAAAAACAAGGACCTTATGCTTTTCTTCAATCACCAGTTTGTTCTGCAAAGTAAGAAGTTTAGAAATGTGTTTCTCTGAATAGACTGTTTTTAGAGCTCATACGAATATCAAACTTACCGTAAGATACAAAATGAAGTCTACTTTGCTGGATATGTTACAGTCACCTTCACGCAAATCATGTGGAGGGAATTTCTTAAAGAGACTGTTTTTAATTTTCCATGCAACGGCGCTGTCCTTTTCATTTGGTGGTTCTTCTGGTGAGTGGTTTTGCATTAGGAGACACGGATGTCTACATATATCCCGTGCAATCTGATTTGCAGAAACGAATAGGGTGAAAATGCAAGTTCAGGCATCAGAAAGTAACAAAGTTGAGATACATACTTTGGTTGCGGTGAGTGCATTCCCTTTTACCCTCAACAAATTGCTTGTGACAAGAGTCTCATAGTAGTTGACCTGTACACAAAGTATGCTTTAAACACATTGAACAAGATCATGATGACATCTTGGTAGTCTTGGATAAACAAAAACAACAAAGGCCACTTTATATAAAGGAAAATAACATCATGAAAATACCTAATGGAACACATTTTGTAGCTACTCAAATGTAAAAAGAATATTGGAGGAAAAGGTGTACAATCAGATCGGACAAATGCATATGGCCTCTTCATGAAGAGTTGTTAGGATGTTACAAAAAAAACTTGTATAACCTTTCTTTGAAATGACTTCTTCAATGGAAATATCAACCTACCAACTAATTCATAATTATACAGTGCCAAAGAGCAACCAACCCAGTGGGAGTTGATGGTTATATTCCATTCCTTTCTTGAATTCTACATTTATTTAGGTAATTGCAGTAAGGTAGACCCTACTCTGGTAATCATTTTAATATATAGAAAAAAAAACTGTACAAATCTGAGCTAAAGATAAGGCCTAAAACGATCTACAAGAGGAAGGTAGAAAACACAGTACCAAGAGAAAATAGACTACAAAAAGATACGAGACTTTTGACAACATTGCTGGCAAATAGTAGTTTAAATCATCACCTCCATCATTCACCAAAACCAATATTGTTTCACAAAAATTAGGATAACTCAAGGACATGTAACCTAGACTGTTGAGTATATTAACATTTGACATGATTAAACACCACACAATTATAGAGATGGTACTACAAGTAGGTTGCTGTTATTTGGGTGAGATGGATTCGGAAAATTACAGAGCCTGGAACATCATCCCTTTTACTGAAATGGGGTCCCATCAAAACATTCATTGCAAAAAGGGACACAAGAAAGGTAAATATCAATAATTTCACCTGGCAAGGACTTGGCTCGAGCCATATAGTGTACTCATACTTATTTGAAGTTAGTCTTCCTTCAGCCTTCAGCAATTCCTTAGTCGTCCGAAGAATGAAGGGGTTTGTAAGTTTCGCTAATCTCTGCACAGAAAAAAAAAAAAGAGTAAGAAAATCCAACACTTTTGGCACTATGTACAAAGAAAGGATTAGTACTAGGAGTTATTACGGATGAAAGTTGGACAGATCTGCTTTTTAAATGAGGCTCCGCATCCCTGTGCTTCCCCCGGTTGATAGGTAGAATATAGTTCACATGGAAGGTATGTTGATCTTCAAGTAACAGTGGTTTACATATGTTCATAAGCGTATGGAACTCCTGCACATTTAGTAGAATTATTATATTAAATAAAGAAAATTTTCCATTTCAAAGTGAGAGGAGGGAGGGAGGGGGACCTCAAGATTGTTTTGTATTGGAGTTCCTGTGATTATTATCTTGTGTTTGCATTTCATTCTCTCCAGAGATTTTGCTATCTCTGATTTCCTATTTTTTGCACGGTGCCTGTGATTATTATCTTGTGTTTGCATTTCATTCTCTCCAGAGATTTTTGCTATCTCTGATTTCCTATTTTTTGCACGGTGGCCTTCATCCATGAATATATAGTCCCAAGTTTCTCCATCCTGACCTAACGCTGATTCCTCCTCCACTTTATTGAACATACCATATGTGGTACACAGCAGGCCTCCTTCCTGCGAAGGGGATCCATAACTACTGTGAAAAACAAGTAGATGTGTACCAATAGCAACCTTAATAAAATGGAAAACTTCCATGTGAAGACTGACCGCAACAACTTGTGTTAAGTGCTTTTTGGTATTTGTATCTGTGAACCTGAAACAGAAAACATTTAAGTAAAAGAACAAGAAGATACTAAACAATACTATGGAAACATCATAAAAAATAAGTGCATTATAACTTACTTCTTACTGTTTGTAATACCAACATCTTTAAGCTCTTCTCCCCATGGTTCAATGAGGGATGACGGGACAACAATGATAGCTCTCTTTATCAATCCAGAATGAAAAAGGCCGCGCAAGAATGCACAAACCTGGGAAAATAATGGGTTTACATCTCAACTATACGACATGATCATGTATACCAATTGTACAACATAATTAGATATGCATATACATACCTGCCTAGTTTTACCCAGGCCCATATCGTCAGCAAGTATTGCCCCACTGTCCTTGCAGTGCATGGACCATAACCATCTGATTCCTTCACGTTGATGTAGAAACAGATCGTCATGCACAAGGTAAGGAAGGTGGAAGTCTTCCATTCCACTGTTATACGTAGCCTTCAGAGTAATATCCGGAAGGTTGTGATCATGATGAAGAACAGATATTGCTCGAAGTGGGAATGCAAGAAGTGTGTTCTGCTTTGTGATAGTTGCATTCTGGGGGATGTACTTATTGAGGCCAATTAATGCAACAACGTTACCACATTGTACAGTATTTGCAGACTCAAGTTTCTTTCCCTCGAAGATTTCAGCGCTTTGCAGGCTCCCTACAAAATAGGCTTTCTGTCCTGGCACATGGTTGGAGCCCAATACGCGAACTTTCATCCCTACCTGAACCTTTCCTGAGAACACACGCCCGAAGGCAAATGGCCTTGCCTTCTTAGACGATGGGATCATCTTTGCAATATAGATGACAAGCGGACCATTTGGATCACAGTTTTGGACTGAGGAAGCATAATAATCATTTAGTGGGCCTGCATACAAGTTCTCCACACGATACTGCTGTGCTTTTGCAGGAGAAGGCAGTTTAAGGATCATCATCTCAAGTACAGTTGTACCAGCTGGAAGCCACTCCTTCATGACACACTTCAACAGATCATCTCCCTCTAGTAGAGCTTCCTTTTCCTTCAGTACCAAACCATGGTGGTCTAAAGTAGACCACAACCTAGACTTGTCATTGCACATGCAGATGTCGATGATGTCCTTGATGGGTTCATAACACAACTTTACAAACCCTCTTTTGCAAGTTTTCGTTCCAGTGTGTCTACTAGTCCATGTTTGTGTTTCCGACTCATAGAAACTGTCACCCCAGATCCACTCCATTACCTGAGCCTCATCAATGTCAAGACGGTGGGCATAAGTCTTAGCAAAGGTTGACAGGGTAAAACCCCAACCGCACAGACTACTGGAGAAGGCAACAGTTCCTTGCTGTGGGTAAACCTGTACATCACCAAGTAGCTTGTCGCCACTCCTCGACAAGATATCATTGGTTTCCTTGATATTACTGAAGAGAAGCTGATAGAGTTCTTCACCATCTACTTGAGAATCCCGGAAGTATGCATCTATGTTCGTAAGACAGAGGACCGGCCTAATCCTTTCTCGGATAGCATGGTGAATGAGGCTCTCAGGATGCACCTTGAGGCCCTCCCCACACTCAGCAATGATAAGCGCACCATCAGCCATACAAAGAACATCAGTGGCTTGTGTGGGGACATCTGAGTGACCAGGCACCTGGACAAGATTGATCAGGTACGTCTCTCCATCTCTCGGGCCCTTGAAAGAGTCCAATGACTGCTTGGTCATCTCAAAGCAAAGAGAGACATTAATTGAGCTCTGATCAGCAGATTTTACTTCTTGAACAAGGGCACCTGCACGAGTCAATCGGGAATCACTTGGACCTTCCTTTACAGTCCCAGCAGCTGCCATAAGGGAATCCATAAGAATATCCTTGTCTGCAAAGAGTACAAAATAGTAAAGTTAGTGCATCGCATATGCACAATATGTTAGGGTGTAGACAGCAGAATGCATTAAAAAAAGCCATGAAGCGAGATAGAGAGTGCTGCAGCAAATTAAGATATTTATTATTATCAAACTGTGATACCATGATAAAAATGCAACAAGCCAGAAGCATGTAACTAGCACGTTGTTGGAAAATACAAGCATTAAATCGTCAAGAAGCAGCCTGATAGCAACATAGAAGTTATGACAAAGCTTTAAATAATGAAACAATGAAGTCACAGTTGTACATACAACTATACGAGCACTGAATCAATGAAGATGGGCGAGCAAGGTACAACTAACACTAGATTTGGCAATGAATAAAACACTATGTACCATGGTAACTGGGAGCAATGAGACATGTATTGCGGATATTATCCAGCTTGCCCATAAGTGTAGCAGCCTTCACCATGTCGATCAGCAGCCTTAAAATAGCATAGCATGTATAACATACCAGTTAGTTAGAATCCAATAAAAACAAAACTCGTATGAGAATCATTGATTAGCAAGCAGACAAAATAGAGATGTAACAGAGTCCACCTCACAATTTCTGCTCTCTAGCCGCACCTTACTTACCCTCCAACACAACCTCTATCTAAGAGGATTGTATCCTCCAAGGAAAACCCATAGGTAATACATGGACTAACCCAGAGGGTAACAAATAAACCTAAGGCGAGATGCTAGCCATGAGATGCTCACATTCAACAATACTATACATTAACGATCCTATACTATACATTAACGATCGTATAAAAACAAACATGCAATCAGGCCACAATGAAAACGCCTAATCAATGCCATATAAGAAGTAGATTTGAACCAATCCAGTTACGCCTAATCAACAGTACAATGATTCCTAACCTACCCCTCGAACCAGGGACGAATCCAAGCTAATTGAGGCGATGAGAGGGAGTCAGGGATGGGGAACGAGAGGGAGTGGTCGTACCTTGTTGGCCTCTAGGACCTAGGTACGAGGAAGGGTAGCGGGCGGGGAAGGCGGCGAAACCGGGCACCGATCGGCGGCGGCGAGGGGGAGTCGCGAAACCTAGCACCGACGGGATGCGACGGGGGCGACCGATCGTCGGCGATGAGCGTGTGATGCGAAGGGAAGGCGGCAAAACCTAGCACCGATCAATCGGCGGCGACGAGGATGCGGCCGCGGTGAACTGGGCGGAAAGTTTCCAGGTCGGTGGGTGAGTCGCGAAACCTAGAACCGACGGGATGCGACGGGGGCGACCGATCGCGAAGGGAAGGAGGCAAAACCTAGCAACGATCGATCGGCGGCGACGAGGATGCGGCCGCGGTGAACTGGGTGAACTGGGCGGAAAGTTTTCAGGTCGGTGGGGGCGGTGCGGGCCTGCGGGGTAGAGAGAGAGCCAGGTGTCGAAGACACGAGTCGGTTACCACTGTGCAGCCAATCACACCGTCACTGTAGCATGGGCCCACCTAAACCGTCACTGTAGCGCGCGCCGCCCAAGAGGCAAGTGCCAAAGGCTCCACGAAGCAGGTGCCAGGTTCGATTTTCTTTTGGTTGGCTTAGCCTCTGCTTTTGTTCAATGATGTGATTTGATTTAACTTGTTAATCTCACTTGGTGTTTAGTTGGTGAAATGTTTTGGGTTGAAATTTCTTCAGAAGACTTTTTTTGTTTGTATTTGATAATTAGTGTCCAATCATGAACTAACTAAGCTTAAAAGATTAAATCTCGTCTTTTCAGCCAAACCGTGCAATTAGTTTTTTTTATTTACCTAAATTTAATGCTTTCCAAAAATACGATAAGATATTCGATGTGACGAGGGGCTGTAGCACTTTTTGGGGTTCTTGTTGTACCAACTAAACACCTCGTATTTGCCAACTCCATGTACCCATGTCTCAGCCAGAAAGCAATGCATAAAAAAAGAGATTCTCTTTTTAGTCCGGCTTCGGATTGTCCAGAAGGCCATCTTGAGACATCCAGTGAAAGCACTGAGGATGTGAAGCCAACACTAATCTGGCGCTGTATGTATGTTCAAGAGATCACATAGGTGGATTCCTATTTGTTATTACTATGGACTATTCATGTTGGTCTCAGTACTCAGAAAGTAGGAACACATTGTATTTTCATGTTTTATATATACGTGCGTGTTTTTATAATTAATAAAGCAATTTTGTTCATAATATACATCAAGATCCTTCCTATATATTTAGCCCTGTAATTTTAATAGTAGTTACCTCCTAAAGGAAAAAAGAAGTAGTGCATTTCTTACATATATACAAAAAATAAGTTTCGGTGGGAAGCAACTGTAAAATCTGTCATGCAATTGATTTTTAGCCTGCAAAATACTTGTCAATTTATCAGGTAGCTAGTATTGAGAAAATGACTTTTTGGAGCTCAATTCAATTTGTATGGAGATGCGTGATGTTAAGCCTTTATGGTGTCACTTTCTCTGAACTTTCTGAAACTGCTAGGTTGAACCGTTGAGGAGGCCAAGCCCTGACTATTTGCAGAGGTCCAAAAATACATCTCCCCAAAATGAGCGCTATCCTTGTTGACAGATTGGTGGAGGTGGCTGAGGAATTCAAGCTTCATGAATAAACTCTTCAGCTTGCGGTTTCCTATGTCTGCAACTACTCGGTGTCACTACAAATGCTCGTTGCTGCGTAGGGAACTAAACTGTTTGTTTCCATCTTTTTGTTTGTCATTTAAATCTACTCTTTGAGTTACATATTTCGAATGTGGCAGCAAGTATGAAGAAATTGAGTCTCCTAAGATGAAGGTGAACTGATACACTGATGATATCACAGATGATACACCAAACAGCAAGTAGCCTTTCTTCTGCTGAACTTTCAATTGCATAGTTATTTCTCCAGGATCATAGATGATGATATATTACACAATTTTATTCTGTATGCAACACAGGTGGTAAAGATGGAGGCTGACTTACTGAAATCTCTTAGCTTTGAGATTGAGGGCCCGACTGTAACAACATTCTGTCATTCTCTAATTGTTGTTTTCCTACTAATAGACACAATTCTAAAACAATATGGTAAGATTAGTCATAACTCGTAAGTTATTCTGGTTTACCCTTTGCACAGTTGGTTTAATTATGTCAGATGTGTGGGATTTCAGCTTTTTCCATGGTACCAAATGGCTCTCTTTGTTTTCTCGAGCTGCACCTATGTAATATTACAGTGGATCCTTCATGCTTGTGGAGGCTTATCATGGTAAATATATATTCTCTCTTGCTGCAAAATTAGAAAAAATAAATGGAATGCTTTTGGTTTGACATCTCTTGAATTGAACGCTTCTTTCTGTTAGTAAATTGTGTATATTATGAGAAATATGAAGCAAAACCTACAAGTTGGTATATTAACTTATATAAGAAATGGATATGAATATAAAACACTTAAATTTTGTCTTGAAACATTTCGATCATATTTATTTTAGTTTTGATAGTGCTCCAGACCATATGTGCTTTTGTTAATGAATCTGAATAACAACTCACTTTATTTCTGATGAAGGTGTGGTTGATGGTTCTCTTTCCATGGAGATCTCTGAGAGAACTAGCTAGGAGCTGCATCCAGGAGTGCCAAGGCAACCAACTTACTATTCTTAACTACTGAATCGCCGGAATGTACAAAGAAATGGCGCTCATAGGTCATTGTGTGATCTCAGGAATTAGGCATTTGGAAGCACCTGCCTTTGCCATTGGCTATATCAGTGTCCTATGCACAATAGATTTCTGTAATGGCAATTGCTATGGTATTCCGTAATGATTGTGGACAATCCATTTTTTCTAATCAAACGGTCACGATCATTTATTACCTCGTAGGAGGTAATAGTATTTATTTAATTTTTATTCTATAAAATAGGGTAATTTGGTTGATGCATGCGTCATCCGTAAATGATATGGTAATTCCTAGCATTGATGCATGCGTGATCTGTAATTACTCCTGGCGTGCATGCATACGTGACACAATTTTGTAGTTTGTACCGTGCATGCATGTTAGAATTTGTAACATTTGTGCACGCATGTACCAGTTGTAACATGTGTGTACGCATGCACCAGTTGCCGTGCATAATTAGCGTGTGTACGTGGCCGTGCATGCATGCATGTTAGCAAACGTGAAATTGATTTACGTGGCCATCACTTCGCTTTGTTGCTAAATATTTTTTTTAACAAGGTGTTACTAAATAATTTGTAACGTGTGTACGCACGTACGTGACTGAAAGTCTCTAGTTTGGTTCTGGCTAATTGATGAAACCCTAGGACTAACCTCTATGCTAAGTGGTTGAATTAGTTGAGGTGGTTCTAGCAAAGTGATCATGGTGGATGGACGATGACGATCCAAAAGATTGATCAAGTGCTCGTGTTTTGAAAAAGAAAGAGAAAAACAAAATCCTATGGGCTCAAGGCAAAGATATAAAATAAGATTTTTGTTTTGCCGGTCAAGACACAATAGAGTGCGTGATCGGATTTAGTATAGATAACCGTACTATAAAGAGGGAAAATCTTTAATTACAATGGTTATCTAGTGTCACTAAGTGTGAGTTTCATTTGCATATAATTATCGTTTAGTGACGCGGTGAGATGCACGAGAATAATCCCGGAAAAATTATTTGTGAAATGCTAACTTAAGTGTACAATTTATTTTAGAATATATTTATGAAGTTAGCACTTAAAAGGATGAAAATGAAAAAAGAAGGAAGGAGCTTCTCTTGGAATTTCCAGTTAACTCGGTGAAATTTCCATCCAGAGGCTCTCTGTTGTTTGGGAGCAGCTGCCTCCATCGTATGTCTAACAGAGAGCGTGTTGCTGGAATTATTTCCACCCCGAACTGGAATTTGCAGCTTCCTGCGTCGTGTGCTGCATGTGCTCGTGAGCCACAAGCCTGAAATAGAGATGGAGTGGGCAACCGTGGGACCCATCCTTGCATGCATGCTTTTGACTTTGTGAGAGGAAGCCGGTGCATGCCTTGCTCCATTCCCGTTGGGCGTTGCATGCACTTCGTGAGAGAGAGAAGGCTGGGGCCCGCGTGGGGACGACGCTGGGTGTGCAGGCGCTCCTTGCATGTTGCTCTTTGTTTCACCGTGAGAGGAGATAGAAGTGGACCCCTGCATGCTGTTGTCGTGCTCTCATTGGTGGCCATCCCCTTGTATTTCCTGCCGTTGTGAGCGCGTGGAGCCGTTTGGAGAGATAGGAGTTGTGGGGGCCGCGCGTCAGTTTCAAGGCCGTGTGGCCGTTGCGTGCAGAGACTGGCTGGCTGCTGGCTTTAGACTATCCCCACTCTTTATACTTTAACTTCATACTCTAAAAGAAATATTCTATCTAATCATCAAGATTCTCTGCTTTATTTATAGATTTCTTCTACACTCGTTCATACTTTTACAACATACTCTATCCTAACCATTATTAATGGGGCCCACTTGTAATGTTATCTAAATATATTCATGTGAGATCTAGTTTTGAAGTTGTTATCAATACGAATTCAATGGTGTAATCGAATTTAATTTGGTTTTTTAGTTTTGCGAGTTATAACATTTTTCTCGTTTAAATGGTGGGACACGCCCTTTGGCGCATGCCATTTCTCGACTCTGCCTGCCGCACACATCTTTGCTTTCCTCCACTCCTCTAACAAAGCTCTGTGGCGTACGCGTCCGTACCGCACTCTATTTGACGAACCGAGTGCTCATACTTTTAGATAGCGATCGAGATGCATTTTGCAGCTCTCGGTACTCGGTTCGTGCACTCCCGGTATCTTTCAGGCGTGCGGTCTTGACCGACCTTAGGCAGCGCCTCCCCCTTTCCCTTCTCTCCCTTCACTCATTCTTCTCCCTTGCTCATCCTCTCAAGAACACAAAAAGAGAAGAACAAAGCTCTCAACCTCCCCTCTCTCATTCCATTGATTTGTGAGCCCAAATTAAGTGAGAGAGCAAGCTCTAGTGATCGATTTGAGAGCTCAGGAAATCCCCTCCTTCTCCTCTCCATTTCCATGGTTGGTAATCTTTGGTGAGAGGAGTTAGGGAAACCCTAGTGTTCATGCATTTGTGATTCATACTCCCTCAGGGATGGTATTAGAAGTCGTTTAGGACAAAGCGACACGGTCTTCAAAACACAACTTTGACCTCTTATTATCATAAAAATATTTATGAAGATGTGATATATGTATACTTTTATCAAAGTATTTTTTAAGACAAATCTACTCATATAGTTTTTACATTTACAAAGTCAACAACTTAAAAGTTATTGATGATTTATATTCCCGATGTTTGACTCAAACCTTGTCCAAAACGACTTCTAATACCAGCCCAAAGGGAGTATTTCTTGGCACTAGATTGTGATTGCAATTGAGAATTTCTTGTTTCTCTTGGAGAGCACCACTCCTAGACGGTTTGGTGATTGTTGGAGGCTTTGGGAAGAGAAGGTGATTGTTCTTGCCCACCTCCGGTGATTTGTGAGGGTTTGTGATTTTCCCCCGCGGAGTGCCAAATTGATACTCTAGTGGATTGCGCGTGTCATTGAGTTACCCCTCAATCGCGTGGTGTCAAGAGGGCCTAGTGAGGCAAGACGCGAGTCGCCACCTTGAATCACCGTTGAGATGGCCGACACAACCGGAGACTACTTGAGGGTGCTCAAGTGAACTCCGGGTGAACAAATCATTTGCCATCTCATTGTGATTGATTGTCTCCCGGTGATTGGCTTCATGTTGTGTTCATCATCTTCCAGTGATTGAATTGACTTGCCCCTACGTGTTGGTATAACACCTCTACTCTCTACCTTGCAATTACATTGAGATATATGTTGTGCTTGTGTAGAATTGCTAGTTGAGTAGCTTGCTAGAATTATTTAGTGTAATATTAGTTTGCTCATCTAGTTGGTAAAGTAGCGACATAGCAATTGTGTGAATTAGAGATTGTAAATCCTAGAATTGCTATTAGGTGGCTTGCCGACAAGTAAAGCTAGAGCAACCGCATTTACGTTTTGTTATTGTCTAACAAATTGTTCCCCCCTCTAGCCATTTAGGACCTTACAGTGACAGGAGCTACACCTTATTTGTACGTTAGTGTAGATGCTAAAAACTACATGGCGTGTGTCCATGCATGTTAGGGTATGTCTGTTTGGGGGGGGGGGGTGGTGAAAGGTCCTAATGGCTAGAGGGGGTGAATAGCCTATTAAAAATTCTACAAACAACACTAAGCAAGGCGGTTAGTAAATAAGGCGGCGTAGCAACAATGCAAATGCTTCAAGCTAATTACGCAAGCCACTTAGCAATTCTAATATCTCTAATCACAAGCAATGGCTAGGTTGCTAAGTTACTCCTAGGTGGACAAGTAATTCTAACTAGTTCTACCACTAGGAGCTAACTAGGCTAAGCAAACTACTCAACTAAGCACCCTATCAAATATACTACCAAAGTAATGCAAAGAAGTGCTAGAATACAATACCACCGTTGTCGAGTAGAGGATGTGGCCAATCACCGTGTACAAGAAATCTCCAACGAGCAATGACAAGTGACACGATGATTTTTCACCGAGGTTCACGTGCTTGCCTAACACGCTAGTCCCGTTGTGGCGACATACTCACTTGACGGATGACAAGCAATGGCCAATGCCAAATCCCGGTGGGAGCTCAATCAACCCGATCACAAGAGAGGGTCCAACAAAGCCACGAGCAATCCACTAGTGCTCCTTTTTCGCGATCTCCAGCGGGGTAAGGAACGACCCCTCACAATCACCACCGGTGTGGCCTCAAACAAGCTCCACTTGAGCTCAACACCGCCTCTTGCTCCAAGCCGCTAGGGAACCGAGCAAATTCCCAAGATAACAAGAATCCCACGGCTTCTCCAAGGATGAAGTGCCTCTAGATGCAATCACAAATGCAATGCACTTCTATCACTCTCAATCTCACCAAGAATACGAATTATGGATGGAGAGAGTGGAGAGGAGTCTCAAGTGCTCACTAGCAAGTTAGAGTGTTCAAATGTCCAAGAGGGAGAGCATGTACCCGGCCATCCAAGTATATATAGGCTCCTCTCAAAATGGAGCCGTTACTCTAAAAATTTGCTCTCAAGCACTGATCGGACCTTGACCCGGAACCACCCGCCGGGTCCGGTCCACGGGTCCGATCGGTGCTTCCGGTCGCTACCGACAAGCCCACGGGCCCCGGTGGCACCCATCCTCCACGCGTCCGGTCGGCGCTTCGGTCAGCACCGGAAGCTTCGGTCCAACTTCCGGTCGGCGCGTCCGTGAAATCCGGCCTGCGAGCTCTCGCGGGGCCTTGGCCGGTGCCACCCGGCCGGTGCGTCCGATCACCACCGGCGCGTCCGGTCGGCCCAAAACAACGACTTCTTCTTCATTTTCGTTTGCTCTTTGCTTCAAACTTACTCCGCCTCTTGCCATAGGTTGCCAACACGTCTAAGATGACCACGTTATCACCAATATTAGCACGACGAGATGTTAGGCAAGATCGAAGTTAGTGCTCTCAAGTCCTAAATGCAATATGCAAGTCAATTGGACTTAGAAGCACTTCATGCAAGGATTGTCGCGGCATTCCCTCTTGATAGTCGGCTATCTATCCTATAATGTGATCACCGCGCTCTATCGTGTCTTGATCACTAAAAGGAAAACCCTATCAAGTATACCTTTGCCTTGATCTCCGGGTTCCTTTCAAGCCGATCACCGAGCTTGACGATCCATCAAGTCCACCGACTTTGTCCATGTTCATGATCATCATGCTCCTTGTCATCCACCTAATCCTTTCTTAAGATACACACTTAGAGCAAAGGATTAGTCCACAAATGTCGTCATCAATTTCCAAAACCAAACATGAGATTTCGGTGTGGTTAGAAAAAAAAATCATGTTTAGAATTTAACTTGAAATTGTTGAAGAACATTTATTTCTCTTTTTAATTTGTAGCTAAAATTTATAATTAGTCTTTCTCACTCGTACTAACACTAAATGTGATGGTTTTTTTTTTCCCTAATTTTTTATAAAATTATGGTCTATTAAGGTATTGTGGTCTTATGAATATTAGTTTACTCATATTGTGTCATGAACATTTCTAAATTTGAATTTAAAAGTGACAACTTGAGAAAACAATTTGAAACATCATATGATTTTGGTTGAAGTAGGCATGAACATAAATGTTGTAGAACTCATCAAGATGTACAGTTTTTGTTTTGATCAGTTTTTGAAGCGACAAAGCGATATTAACACTTTTCACAACATTTTGATATTTCTCTTGTAGTTTATGAATCTAAAAAGAGATATCTAAGGTTTGTGAACAATGTTACTACTACTATGTCGGATAGAGAAATGACCAAAATAACAAATGTAGATCCCGAGAAGTTATGAAACTTTGTAATTGACATGTTTTTTATTTGAAATTACCTTGTCACACAAAACTACTATTATTTTAATCACCTTTTCTTGTGAACGTTTGAAAATTTGAATTTTAAAAAAAATGACAACTTTAGGCGTCGTTTTGAACACTAAATGATTTCATCTAAAAAGATCATAAATTATTTCAAACCATGTTGTCATGCTACATTTGAATTTTTCAAATTTGAAATTCAATGTTTAGAGAAGGGCTCAACAATGGGGGCAACCGCCGCCTAGGGCCCAAGGCCTAGGTGTGCATGCGCCTCATGGCTGGCCGCCATCCATCGTCCGTAAACGGCGCCACGTGAGTTGTTTCGCAATTAAGTAAGAAAATATTTAAGGAATAAAGATAGGAATAAAATAGGAAATAAATAGATTCTTTGGTAAAGAGGAATTCCAATCTATAAGGAAACCTCTAGATCTTTCTTAGCATGCAAGTCTCCCTCGGACTATAAATACAATGGGCATGTAGTCGGTTGAATCTTAAGAAGAAAATTAAAGGAGTAACACCCAAAACCCTAAGCTCTTTCTCCCCTCTCTCCTCCCCGGCAAGACGCACCCCATCCCCGCCCTAGCACCGCCGCTCCCACACGCCGACGCCTTTGCTACGCCGCCGTCGTGCCACCCCGGGTGGCCCTCGCCCTGCACCACCGCCGCCCCGGCGTCTTCCTCTTCTTCTACCTCGTCTCCTACAACTCCGACGACCCAATTGCCGCCGCCCGGGTAACTCGATTGCCACCGCCCGGCGGCGGCTGATTGTCGCCGCCACCCCGTCATTTGCACCACCAAAACCGCCCCCATCTCCTTCTCCCTCCACTCCAACCGGACCAAGGCCAACGCCGCCTCCACCACCGCCGTCCTCGCCGCGACCATCGCAGAAGTTGCCGCCAACGTGTCGGTTCGGCCCAATCTAGTCGGGTTCTAACAACATTGTTCGAGATTTGAGGGAGAAATTTGAACACTCGTCCCTCCTCGCGCGGCTTGAACTCGAGCGGATTTGGTTCGAATTCACGGGGAAGAGGAGGTAACGGCCGTATCGGCGGCGCCCGCGCGAGGGCGGCTCCTGTGGTTTCCGGTCCGGTGGTCTGTTATAAAAATAAAAAATCTCCCATGGATTCCTCGCCTCTGCATGCGGCCCGTGAATAGGGTGGATGGGGGGTTTGTTTTTTTGTTTTATTTCATTTGTCAATTCATCATTTAGTAATTCACTAGGATTCCTCACCTCTGCATGCATGCGGGATAAAATCCTGTGAATAGGGGAACGAGGGAAATTTATTTTTTATATTTCATTTAGTAATTTGTCAAATTTATAAAAATTCAACGGTCCAGATTGAATAGAGATATTACCTCTTAATAGGTAAATGGAGTACCTGAGCATTGCTTGTGTTTAGATAACTTTTTTTAATCCTCTTTTGGTGACCCTGGTTCTAGGGTGTGAAACATTTTAGGCTGCAACTTTAGATTTCATGTATCTGCAAATGCTGCTAGGGTGAACAAACATTGGAAAAGGCACGACCGAACAATAGCGCCAGAAATTTGGATTTCTGAACAAATAAATTTAGTGCCGATGTTCATGTTGAAACTTAAAAAGGCCGAGTGGGCATGCACATGATATTGTTCCTAGCATAATATTGTGTTGAGTGGGCACGATATTGTTCCTGGCATTTTTCCGTTGCAATACCCACTCAGCAAAATGAGTGTTTTTTTTTAGAGAACGCTTTGAGGGGGGGGGGATAAAATCATCCCCACCTGCTTATATTCCACAGATGCCGGTAAGCCGGTGGTCGGAATGAGTGGCCCAAGTTACAACAAGATCGTTTAGCATGTGGTGTGTGTGTGTGTGTGTGTGTGTGTGTGGGTGGGTGGGTGGGTGGGGGGGGTTTGGTTAGATTACATCAAACTCAATTGTCTCAATGTCTAGCAAGTGTCACCTTCTTCCTCGGTATGCGGCAGCTCAATCTTGGATAGCTCTCACGCAAGCTGCTGCTGTCAAGCGACCTATGTTCGGGGCCGCACTCCTAAACACCACCTCATTTCGGTGTTTCCAGATCTCCCAGGCTAAGAGGAGGAGCAGGGGGTTGAGGACGTCTTTGTGTACCGATGATGGAGGTTGGAAGGTCCAGAGCTCCCTTACTTTGGCAACATTTGATGGGTTCCAGCCTATCGATGCCCAGAAAGAGCACACGAAGCTGCACTCCGAGATGATGTGGTCAGTTGTCTCCTCTGTCGCCCCACATAGCTCACATCGACAATCATCCACCACATTCTTCTTGGCCAGGGCGCTACGGGAGTTGATCCTCTCTTGTGTAAGCAGCGCCAAAGAACTTGACTCGAGGAGGAGCAAAGTTCGCTCAGACGAAGCTGTAGGTAGCATTCTGATGCTCCCCTTTCATTGAGGTTTTGTAGATGAGACCGGGCAGCAGGCGGTGTCGGTTGTCCTCGAAGAAACTGGCTTGCTCGTCAGGGGAGGTGGTGAGGACGACACTCTGGAGGATGGGTGTGAGTTGTTCCAGCTCCTCCTCCGCACCCCTGGTCAGCCGCGGTTTATGCACGGGCACTGGTCGAATGCTCGCCGCGGTGCTCTGGGCGTCCGTCTTTAGAAAAGAAGCATGGTTTCGGATCTCGATGGGCCCGAATGCGAACAGGCCCGGGGCGGAATTTGGCAGGCCCAACAGCAAGCATCCAAGGAAGGAATGAAAGAAAACCTAGCAGCCTCGGCATCACATCCATCAGCAATGAATGGCCGCAGGATGATCCAACGAATGACATGGCTATTTGTAGAGGCATCATTCCCTTCTCCCTCCCTCGCCGTCTCCATTCGTGATTCCCCCACCCCAAGTCCCAGCCACGCCGCCGCAGGCGCGGCCTCCCTCTGCGGTCGCCGCTCCGTCCCCCCCGTCCCCCGTCTCCGTGCGCCCCAGCTCCTCGCCCGCCGCCGGCGGCACGCCCGCCCGCTTCTTCCTCCCCGTACGCCCGGTACTCTGGCGCATCCCCCTGTTGCACCCTCTGGTCTCGCCACGGCAATGCCGCCGAGGATCCGTCGGTTGGTGCCCGGTGGTCGATCTGTGATTGAAGCGCTTGCCGGGGAACACCCGGCTAGATCGGGCACAAGCGGCCGATCCCGCCCGGCAAGGTCCGCCGGTGGATCCGGCTACCGGAGGAGTGCACGGAGGCGGTGGCCCTCGGGGTAGTAGCGTCGCCCCTCTGTCCACCTCGGTGCCTCCACGCGGCGTCGGCGGGCCCGAGGGTCGGGATCGGCAGGCGCTCCGATGGCGAGCTTGTTCCGCTCGGCGCGGGAGCGCTCGCCTATTCAACAGCCGGATCTCGGCGACATCCGACACTGAAGAATCGATGCAGAGCTGTATCACTGTGGCCAAAGGGGGGCCTTTTAGCGATGTAAGTAAGCAATGCGATTTCTAACTTTATTCACACGGCTGCAGGGCATCAAAAATTGATTCTTTCTTGTCCGCTTGGTTTTCTTTACCTTGAATCTTGTTATTAGATTATTATAAAAAATAATTTCTCCTTTTATATCGTTATAATAGGAAAAGAAAATATTCTCTCTCTTTTTTGATATATATAATAATAATCCGGTTGGTTGTTGCTGTAAAAAGAAGAAGTCGAGTCCGACAAGGATATCGTGGCTCTTACCAATACTTTATCATATCATATAAACCAATGCCAATCCTAAAAACTCTCTTGTCTTCTCTTTCACGCACAGAAGAAGATGGGCGGAAAGAGGAAGAAGAGCACACCAACGACAACGAGGCTTCCTCCCGACCTGATAGAAGAGGTCTTCATGGAGATCCTGTTGTGGCTGCCTGTCAAGGCTCTCATGCGCTGCAGGTCCGTCTGCAAGGCCTGGCAAGCCATCATCTCCGACCCCATGTTCGTCAGAGCGCACCTCCGGCGTTCAGACACCAGGTGGTCGCAGGATCCATCCTTCATCATCAGCCCCCAGACCCTGGACTATGTCCTCCCGGAGGAGGAAGGCCTGGAGCGCTGGCCAACCACCTTCTCCAACCACATCCGCTTCTACCAATGGCAGCAAGGTAGTAAGGCAGCGACCTTCATGCATGCCAAGGACTTTGCCAAGGACTTTGGCGACCAATTCAACCAGCAGCACTACTTCGGTCACTGCGACGGCTTGGTGCTTGTTCCCACCGACACCAGCCTCCACGTCTTCAACCCGGCCACCAGGGACGCCATCACGCTGCCGAAAAGTGGCCGGAACAACCTGCCGCAGCGAGGTGGACGGCGAGGATGCTATTGTGTCGGCCTCGGCCTCGATCCGTGCATCGGCAAGTACAAGGTAGTCCAGGGCTTCTACCGGTCCAAGGATCGCACAAGCATGGGGATGGAAGTGTGCACCATCTCAGATGATGATCACCATGGCATTTGGGGTTGGAGGGACATCAAGAACGATCCTCCGTACCTCCCCGACAGATGCCAGACCGCCCTGAGCATCAACGGGTACTTGTTCTGGCGCATCGCTAAGCCTATTAATAAGCATGGTGAGCGGCCTCCACGGGCTCTCCTCCACCTTAGCCTGGAAGACGAGGAGTTTGGCATCACCAAGCTGCCGGATTCGGATTCATTGGGCCCTTCTCTAGACTATACCTTCCTGCTGGACGTGTTGCACGGCCGGGAGCTGTGCCTGACAGCAGGTGCTACCAGTGAGACACCGCTGACCATCTGGACATTACCGGTAGCTGACAAGGGCCTTGACTCGCCGTGGGAGCGCCGTTACTCCATCTCTGTCTCTGATCTTTTCCAAACGATGGCTCTTCTACCTTCCAGCAGTGGACTTATTTTGCGGCATGGAGAAACTATCTACCGCTACGACTTGGCAACTTGTAAGCTCACCACATTGTGTGAGATGGACAGTATGAGGTTCCAGGGTCGCAGGGAGCGCAAGTGGAAGAACCTCTACACCTTTGATGTCAAGCCATACACCGAGAGCCTCGTCCGGATCACCAACCGCCGGCCATAGTGGTGGTGTTGAGGCACACCCAGCGTGAGAATAAGCAGCAGCGCTTGTGCTGTATGCATGTATCTTCTTTTCTGCATTTACCATTGATGAAGCTGCAAACTGCTATTTGTATTGTATGCTGTAGTTCCAATTGAACCATATGGTTCTTTTTTTTTAAGTAATGTGCTTGTTTTGGACGGCTATGTTTCTTTACCCCTCTGCTGCTTGCTGTTGCCACTAACTTTTCTTCTTCCAAATCTGCTTGATACAATGACCTTGCTTTGCTGGTAGCCTTTATAACCTCTTGCCCAACACAAATAGTGAAGCAATCCATGATAACACAACAGCTACTGTTGCATGCTGAAACCATTCTGATTTTGCTGGTAGCCTCAACAAATTGGGTGCTATGTATTCCCCCTTGTGAGAAATCATCTGAGCCAACATTAGCTTTTCAACCTGAAGTCCCACGGTTATTGTTCCAGATTTTGATCCTAAAGCTCAAGCACGAAGCAACCAAGCAAAAGTACATGAGCATTGCCATCGGCATGAGAAGCTGGGTCGCAACCAAGGACTTGTAGACGATGGGAATTGGGGGAAAAAGCTGTGGGTTGCAACTAAGGAAGCTGGGCAGCCCGGGCGGCATGGGGATTTGGGCTTGTGCGTCTCGTCGGCGTCTGAGTATTTTTTTTTATTTGGAAAAAGTCCAGTTTTGGCAGAATCGGCGTCGTCTGAGTTGAGAGATCAGGCCGTGAGATGGGGTTGGGCTTTGAACCTTTTTTTTTGATATTTATTTGGGAACCTCATAAAATTTGGGCCACAAAATCCAGGGCTGGGCCGCCGAATGCACAACAAAAGATGTGTTGACTGTTCAGCCTGTAATTTTGGACCTGTTTGGCTCTTATATTTTTAAATAGTGAATATATAATCTGAATT